>JANAVB010031019.1:3440719-3573219 GCA_029216955.1 Iris pallida | reverse complement strand
TCTACTGTATCGTAAGTTTTGGTTGTATAATTGTAGGTCTCTCGGACGGCGTGATTGAGGCAGGAGGGACCGGATGTCACGACACGCACCCTGATTAGGGGCACGAGCACGTGGGTACGTCCAGCCTACGCTGCAGAATCGACGGTAGAACGCTGTATAGGTCTACTAGAAAGTATAGCATCAAGACACGATATATATGTACCTGTCATCTCCGCACGGAGGTATATAATCTCAACTCCATCACAAGACATCTAGGGAAGATATGCACGAATATCATGAAGATATGATGGAAATATAAGTACAAAAAAGAAGCAAAGTCACAAACATAGTAGAGGGTTGAAAACATAACACAAGATCCCAAACACAAATATAATATAAGTCTCATAAACTAGCTGGCTCGCAGTCCAGACAAACCTATCTAGCAAATCTAAATAGGTGCAATATCATCTACAGGCTCCAGGGGTAATGTCTCATCAAAACTCTATCCTGGTCATACCCGTAAAAGGTAGAGCAATCAGCCAACATATCCTCTATAAACATCAACGGTTATCCTGTCAGAAAAATGAGCAAGTGCACATCCAACAACAGTTTTATAGTATTGACAAATGCTGTAAGAGACAATCACAATAGAATACAAGATGATATATCAAGACTGTAAGTAAAACAAGATATATAAACTGGAAATCATGTCAGGGTGTAACGTACAGGAAAGTAGAACAGTACAGAAATATCTGATGTATAATATAAACATAAAATGTGCCTCAAGATATTATAGCATTATGTGATCGGCTTGGGTCAAGATCAGGCTGTACCATCTGACTGGCTATGAACAAGAAAAATAAGAACTCTGGGTCAGGCCAGCCAGCATGGAAAGCTATGAACAAGTAGGGTCAAGCTTTACCCGTCGTGAGGCGAGGGTATAGCTATGAACAAGTAATAGGAATACAAGTAGGGATATTGATCACATAACCTATAATAACTCCCCATCTCCGAGTAGTATATGGATCCGGACATAGCACATCATGACACGGGATTCCCTAAGAGGGTAGCTACTCCCTCTTAGGAATCGGTGTCTATACAAGTACAGGAAACAAGACAGAAAATGTACCAATATACCAAGAAGTCCAGGAATAACATCTCATGCCAGGATCCAACTATACTAGTCCGTGCACCATCGTGACAAGAATCAAGTAAAACACTATAACTGAATTGGATACAGAAGATATCAAGACAAGGAACTACTATCAGAGAATGTACCCGTCTGCGGTCCTGAGCTGTCAAATGGGGTCGATGCTCAGAGTGATGTCACAAACCTAAAGATGATATATATATATATATATATATATATATATATATATATATATATATATATATATATATATATATATATATAAGCTAATTAGGGTTCAAAAGTGTTAGGCATGATTATATAGTATAAGCTATGTAATCTAGGTCAATCTCAGTCCAACTAAGTCAAACTAGATCACACTGAGTCAAAGCTTGACTTACAGTTGACTTTTGATCAACTGGTCAACTCTGGTCAACTCTAGGTCAAACTAGGCTGATGTTGACTAACAGTTGACTTCTGGTCAACTGGTCAACTCTTCAACTCTGGTCAAGTTCTAGACATTTCTAGGCCAAGTGTTGACTGATAGTTGACTTTTGGTCAAAGCAGTCAAACTTGGTCAACCGAGGTCAAAACTAGCCTAAGCATACTATTCCTAATATTTACCTACCAAGATACCATATATCTTGGTCAAACAGGATCAACTCTAATCAAAGAATTAAAATATTAAGTTGTACCTCGTTTTTTGTACATCGAAACCTACGACATGCAAATCGAGATATGATAATCAACAGTAAGGTTAATAATCTTATCACAGTGATCCACATGATCATCTTGTCAATTTCAGCGATGTGAGATCACTGGAATCGACTAATCTCAGTTTCGTTGTACTAATTCTGAAATACGAACTTAATAAGAATTAATTATAATAAAAGGTAATACACAGAGAAATATCTACAAACATTAACGGATGATGAAACAAACATCACCAACGTGTCCAGAATGGTCAAATCTGCTAGGATAGCCTATCCATAAGTCCAACTTGGACACAGGGGCAAAAAGGTAATTTTGGGTCAAAATGGTATCCGTGTCGGACCCGCTTTGCACCAAAAAACGTACAAGGATGCCAGTCCACTAAACCTAACAAATTATATGTCCACGAATACGAACCCAACGGTATATCCAGAATTGGATTCCGTTGACCCGATCTCAAATTGGTCCGTTGACCAGGACATTGAAATTCTGATTTGCACGGAAAAGCATGTCAGAGCCAATGTCCTCAAAACTCAGCAAATTATATGTCAACGAATTTAGAATGATGATACGAATTCATTGGTATATCCGGAATTGGATTCCGATGAACCGATCTCAAAATGACCCGTTGACTCGGACTTTGGGACATGCTTTGCACCGAAATGCGTGTCATGGCCCATGTCCTCCAAATCTAACAAATTATATATGAATTCGTGCCAGAACGATGCCACGAGTCTACTGGTGGTGTCGGAATTGAAATCCGGAGTCCCGGGTTCAAAAATAGAATTTTACAAGTTAGAAATTATAAATTCGGACGGTCAACTTTAGCGTCAAATTCAACAAATCAAACGTGCTCATAATGAAACGAAACTTAAGAGACAGGAAGAGGGTTATACCAGCTGCGCATAGGAACCAGTGGCATGCCAAATGGAGCTGCGATGGAGGAGATACGAGCCGACGAAGTTGGCTCCACAAAACTGTCCAAAAATAGTATAATTTAAACGGTCAACTTGGCGACCGATTTTGATGTAACAAACGATAAAATTAACGGACGAATTGAAGGGAGTGAAGAGCTATATACCGAGATTATGACGGAGCAAAGAGTTCGACGATCCACCAGTCGAATTTTTCGAAAAATGTGCATGAAATCGCTGTCCCGAAACGAGATTTTGACTTCGTTTCCGAGCGCGCGCCGACGGAATTCCGTGCAAAATGCATGAATCGGGCGTTTCTCGCACCGAGGACGAGGGAGCACGCCACGGGGGCCTGCCCGGGGGTGCGCCCGACCAAGGGGGCTCACCGGCAGCGGTGGCGGCGTCGTGCGGAGGTACGGCTGCTGCTGCTGCCGCAGCTGTTGGCTGCTGATGCTGCTGCACGCGTGGCCAGTGGCGACGGCGACGTGGCGCGACGGCAGCCCAGCGGGGGAGGCAGGAGGAGAGTGGAGGAAGAAGAGAATGGTGGTGGCGCTTGATGGTGATGGTGGTGGCGGTTGATGGTGATGGTGGTGGCGGTTGATGATGGTGGTGTGGATGGTGATGGTGGTGGCGGTTGATGGTGGTGGCGGTTGATGGTGGTGTTGGTCTTGTGAAAAAAAGAAGAAGAAGAGGGGGAGGAACTCGGCCATGAGTTGGGAAGGAAGAGGAGGTGAGTGTGGGGGGTGAGTGTAAGGAGATATGAGGGATAAAAGAGAGGGAGAGAGATTATAATATATATATATGTGTGTGTGTGTGTGTGTGTGTGTGTGTGTGTGTGTGTGTGTGTGTGTGTGTGTGTGTGTGTGTGTGTGTATGTGTGTATTATATAAAGAGAGAGAGAGAGATATTAAGAGGGAGAATAGAGAGGGGGGTACTGCTCGTGTACAGGAGGGGGAGAGTGCTGATGTGAGAGGGTGAGGGAGAGGGATATATATATATATATATATATATATATATATATATATATATATATATATATATATATATATATATATATATTTGAAATGGAGAGAGAGAAAGAGATATTTGTAAAGAGGAGGATATTTTTGAGTAGAGAAAAAAGGGAAAATATCAGTAGGGTGTATAGGTAGTCATGGTAGGGTCACACCAATTTGGGTTGGTTGTTGGGTCAAGTTTAGACAAGCTTGGGGCCAAGATTTAATTAAATAACAATTTAAACCAATTAAAATCATGGATGAAATGGGAGCACAAGGGAGATCAATTTGGTGGCAAGCAAGTGGCACGTGCATAGTAGACTCAAAACAGGCCAGGGTCATATATTAGGTCGACTGGATTGGACCGATGTCGGGCCCGAAAATTAAGTTGAAAGTTAAGTCACGAATTACGGCAGACGATAAGTTGGTCTCTATTGACCCGAAAGTTGCGCAAAGCAAAAAGAGCACAAGAAAATAAGTTTGAGTGGGACACGATGTATCAATATGGAGATAATCTTATCTACTATAAACTTAGAGAAAAAAGTTTCCAGAGACTGGCATCCCTGATGCTCTAGAAATTAAAGTCACGGTAAAGTGCATTTAATGATCAAAATTAATTAAATAAAAATGAATTATCAAAAATAATTTATTTAGAAAATTCAAAAATAAATCCCAAAAATTCAGGAGACTTACACCGGAGCACTATTTGCGCATTACGGGATTGAAGGCAAGTATACCTTGCCTTGTACTACTGTCTTTACAAATACGTCATTATACTCTTGTTAGCATAGATTTGGTTAGTAGAGTCCGGGATTACCTCGGGCATAGTCGATGTTGGCGTCGACACTAGGACTACCTACTTGGCCTAGTTATAGATGATATACCCTTGGATTGTGGAGTTGTTGTTACAACTTTCTTGACCATGACACGTGTTACGACACGGCACTGAGTGAGATCAGATCATGGCACGCGCTGTCACTCTCGACTGGCCATCAGTGCGAGTGGCCGTGTGACGGCACATATAGGGTAGCGATAGTCCTAGATAGATGACTCTTCTTAGAGAGTAGATGTTGGGTCGTGGATGCGACTTATACATCACGGGGCGGAAAAGACAACCAGTAGGCGTATGGGACAGACAGTTACATTATTTTATGTTAGCCTCAGTGGGGGACCGGTTATGGGCATGGGTACTTACTAGTGGGTATATATGGCAGCGGCCACTAGCTGCGTGCTAGGTTCGGTCGGGAGGTACGCTATTATTGTGCTAATCGGCTCGTGATCCGACGCTCGGCCCATGTTCCGACGCAAATCCTTCGGCTCATGATTCGACGTTGGCCCGTGCTTCGATAAAATTATTTTCACCTACCCATACGTTCCAAAGTTGTCTTTGTATGCATTCACTTAGATTGGTTAGCGCTCCCCCTTATGTTAGATCAGTATTTACTTTATGGCATGTTTCTATTTGTATCTTGCTATGTTCCTTTAGGACCTGGTTCTTTTCCAGATCCCGATGAGCACACATACTCGACGATATACGGTACCGGAGCTGAGGGGGAAGACTTTGCTGAGGACTATGAGGTCTGCCCCGAGGAGTTCCCTTGACCTCGGTATGCTGCTACTTGGGCTGAGAGTTTCATATCTAGTTAGCTGATACTCTTAGCTAGCTATCTTCCATTCATGTACTTTCATTTTGATGTACTGTGGGATTGTTTCCACCAGACATGTATTTTCTTTTAGCTGTATTTGGACTTTCAGACTACTCTGTGTTTATATTTAGCACTTCCTTTCTATGTTATTTGTGGATGAGATTTAGATATTTGCCTGTATTGGTTAGTTACTTTTACAGCGTAGTACGCCCAAGTAAGTCCATTAAATTGGGCAGCTCACTCTAGGTCGTATCAGCTGGCCAGGTTAGGCCCTAATCCCATACATTTGGGAGTGGGGCGTGACATAGACCAACTCAAGTAATTTATCGTTCCCTCAAGTTTAATGTCATTGGGTAGCAACTCTATCTTCTTCATCACCTGCGACAATTCTGGTGCAGGTACGACTGCCCTACTTGATAAGGTCTCCTCTAATTTGGCCTGAAACACCCTGGCCACCCCCCTCTAGTATCTCCTTCAGCTCCTGACTAGTCACAGGTGTTCCCATCTCCACAGTTGTACTTATCATAGGGACGAGATCAAACATAATTCAATCACGGGCCGTGCGTCTACACGCAGTCACGACTTTTCTCCATCTCAAATCGCTAGGGATCAGCAGCCACTTGAGCCTCCGCCACTCCACCACAGCGTGCGTCCAGCGCCACCGATCAGTAGCCTTCCAGAGCCTGTGGAAGCCAGATATACCACTAGACCCAGCGATCGATGCCGCCATTGACATCTTCGTTGTGCCTCCACCAGCCCTAGCAGCTCCTCCGTGCCACCACAGAACCCAGCAGTCACCGCCGTCATTGACGTCTCCGCCGTCGTTGACGGAGGAGAGGATTGGATAAAAGAGAAGAAAAAGAAGAAAAAAGGAAAAGGAATTTCCTTTTAAGAAGAAGAAGGGAAAAAAAATTTCTCAGAATTTTGGCTCTGATACCATGTAGAAAGAAATAGTTGATGATTTTATTATTCAAGAGGGGGTACATATATATAGGAGGAGGCAAGCCTCCTCCATATTTTCTATCCGATGTGGGACTAAATAATTCCTCATAACTCAACATTAATACTGCCAAACAAACTACATTATATATAGGAATGTACCTTTTGTGGTGGAAAAGCATAGGGATTAAATTTATTTGACGAAATGAACATGTTACTAATTTACTGTAGGATTCAGAAAACGTGCCCTACGGATTCTTTGAATGTTGACCACCGAAACCTACAAAAAAACACTAACACAATTCTGTTAGAGAGAACCAAGACATATTACACAAGCATATATACATCCATCCGGACAAATCATAATCTTTTATATACTAAGAACAAGATTGAATTCGAGTATTTACTAATTCCTTTGTCCTAAGAATCGATATATTACAACTTCCCAAGAAGGAAAAATAGAGTTACAACGAGATTGTAAGAAAACACCAACCTTAACTACAACTCCACGCCTAGTAGTAATTGTCCACCATACAACAGTGACGATCTTCTAGCCGGAGTTGGCCTCCGAACATAATCATCCTTCTATCTTGAAGAATAAAAACCAACGAGTGAGCACCGTCTCCTAGTAAAATTTAGTGGATCCTTCTTCTTAAATCTCCTTAGGAGCACATTGGAAGCAATCCCCTTAGCCTCCATTATATATGGTTAAGTAACCATAATTTAGGTTTTAGAAAACCCTAAATTGCCCCCAATAAATATGAGTTATCGAAAATCGATGGAACGCAGCCCAAAAGTGCTCAAAAATACACACAAAACAATAGACCCGCTTGCATTATTGCTCTTGTAAAAACCTGGAATTCTAGTTGACCAGACCGAAATTTTGTTGGAATTTCAGTCATTGACTTTGGCTAGTTTTTGATCCCCGATCTTGCCTCGACCGCACGGTCCTCTTGCAGAACAGATGGCAACTCTAGAGGGGGGTGAATATTGTTTATAACAATAATACCCAATAAAAATTAAACTTCTTTCACCAGTTGAAAGTAATCAGAGTAAATGCAGAAATAAAATAAGGAGCAAGAAAGCATACGCAAATACAGCCGATTTTTAACCTGGTTTCCCTCGTGGAGGACTAGTCCAGGCCTGAGAACTCTAGCTCAGGATTAAATCTACTATTTATGAAATAGTAGTTACATCCCGTGCCTTTTCTTCAGAAGAGCACGTCAACTTCTTACAAAGATCGCAGTGGCGATGCTTAGAATTTTCCAAGCGACTTCTTGAACTCTTGCACAAACTCCTGACTGAAAAGTACTGAGCACTTGAGGCTTAGAGAGCTTGTGGCTAGTAGATGAAGAAGGGTATGGCTTGTATAGAGCTTTAGAGAGAAGAGAAGAGAAGATTGGATGGATGAAAATGAGAGAATTCATGGCCTATTTATAGGATACCAGGTAGGCAGAATTCGGCCAGAATTTTGGTTAGAATTTTCAAAAAATTGGCCGTTGGACAACTTGCAACCAACCAACCCTAAAAATTAGGATGCTGATTTTTAGGAGGCAGAGTTCGGCCCGAACTCTGTGTGGAGGCAGAGTTCGGCCCGAACTCTGTCTCCAGAACACAGAATGGGTCATGGGTCCAATTGGCTTATTTGGATATGTGTGGAGCTATTGGATTTTGGGTATGGGTATAGGCTAAGTCTCAGATGCTCAGCACATCTCAGTTTACATAAGGCTAGACTCAATAAAATTGTAAAAATACAGACTCAAAATAACTTGCATTACAAATCCGAGCTGTCGTCTGACTTATACTGGATGTAGTCTTCATGTGTCGTATTGAATTATCACAAGTATCATGTAGTCAATTCTATCAATATTTGGTTGACTGTGATTTTGTGTCAACAATCTCCCCCATATTGATAATTGACAAAATGATAGTTGTATATTCAATTTTCATACCTGGACACATTTATGAGAAATGGCATAGCTCCCCCGTAATCAGTGTCGAGCTAGCAATAGCTCCCCCGTAAATATTGCTTTGAATCCTGTTGGCCTGATAAAAACATTCTTCCCCCAAAGCACAGATACAGATAAAAAGAATATAGAATATACCAAAATTTCTCCCCCTTTTGGCATTTAACAATTAACCATAAACAAATAAGAAATGGCAAGCACACCAAAAGGTAATAGATGAAACTGCATAGATACTGATAAAACTACTGAATGTCTCAAGAGTCACACATAATAATAAGTCTAATACAACCAAAGTGCATAAAAACAACTAAAGTCCAAAATGCATAAAACATAAACTACAATCCTCAGTAGCAGCAGCAAGTAGAAGTCCATATCCATCATCGAGCTCGTGAAGGCCCAGCGTCGTCTGATGGATCAGTGAAGGAACGACGAGGGTCCATGAATGCCGCATCCGGATCCAAGTAGCGGATAACCCAAGGTTCATCGATACGATATCCATCGTGAGCAGGGTCCCGCTCCATAGGAATAGGCATAGAAGGATGCTGGGACATGGAGTACCGAATATCGTACAGTGAGTTGCTAATGGCACTCTTCTGCAAGGTAGTCCGGTAGTCAAGCTGAGTCCAGCGATCATCCTCCAAGGATTTAATCCTGAGCTATACAAAAAGCACGAAAGACCATAGGAAGATACAAAGCATAAACCAAGGATCTTGGTTTCTTCCTAGAATTAATCATCCAGTCCATCATGGTACGTGGAAAATTAAAAGGAACATGAAAGTGGAGATGATACAAAGCCAAGATTTCAAAGTAGGTAACTTCATCGGTGGATCCCGCTTTGGGCAAAATAGTGTTAAAGATAATCCGATGAAGTTCATAAAAATAGGGATTGAGATATTTGGCCAAAAGCTTGCGAGGACGTGTGTTAGGGGTACACAAGTCATCCTTGAAGCTTTCAAGGGAAGACCCATCGGGAAATTGAAACGATCGAGCTTCAACAAGCTTTTCCCATAAGTTTGGCTCTTGGAGTTCAAGGTGTTCGGCCAAATCGAAATCATCAAACGAGATGTCAATGCCCGCAACCCGTGAGAAAATATGTGTATCATCATGAGTTAGGTTGCAGTAGAACATTTGAATAGCATTACGATATATGACCGAGTTGGTGGTGACAAGTTCGTCAAGACAAAGATCATGAAAAAGTTAATCATATTGAGAGAAAATAGTAAAATTGATAGGATGACCCGCAAACACCGGACGTGTCCGAAAATCACTAAACCATTCATTTGACGTGTCAAGTGATACAAATATCCGGTCGTCAAATGTGTTTAGGTCAAGTGGACGAGGTGGGTTGAACAGCGGGTGGATAGGTGGTTGTTGTTCAACGGGCGGTTCAACACGAGGAGGAGCATTCGAAGAGGACGCTCCCTCGGTTCGAAGTCTCTTCCTTCGATTGAACAATCGTGGAGCCATGAAATAATAAAGACAATTGAGAAAATTGAAATGGAGAGAAGTGGTAAAATATACCTCAATGTGATGAAGAGCAATGAAGGAGAAAGGTTAGGGAAGCCTTCTCCTTGAGTTTTGAGAATAGATATGCTCTAGGGAGGAAGAACTAAGGTTAGGGTTTGGAGAAAATATGTTTGGAGAAGTGGAGGGGGTGGCATGGAGGAGAAGGAAGAGGAGAACCTGAATATATGTGTAAGGGTTCCAATGGTCGGAACAAATATGGACCATTGGATCAACTTTTGATTAGCGGCTGAGGCTGCTCCCGGTTCTGGAACAGCCAGGCCGAATTCGGCCCGAACTCTGTATAAGGCAGAGTTCGGCCCAAATTCCATATTCTGGAAACAGAACAGAAATCAGGCTGTATTGAAAAATGATTAAGTGAGAGAGACCAAAGGAAAATTACATATACAAGATTGAAAAAAAAATCCCAGTAGAAAAATTCCAGAAAGTTAACTTCGAAGCAAAGTAAAGTTGGAAAGCTTGCATTTCAGCATGTGATAAATAAAAATGAACCATGTAATAAACAAGGAATTATGCCATAATTCAATATTTTGAAGTTGCCATGTGTTAGCTGCAGGGGCCGGATCCCAGCTAGCGGTAGTCCTGAGGACTAGTGCACCATGTCGCTTAGACTTTTACGCCTTGTTGTCAGAAGGACCCTTTCGGCTTGTACCCATAGCAATTTCATCATAAAAGAATCAAGACATACTCGATATTTATGCAGGTTTATTTTAATTAATAACAGCTTCGTCTAAAATTCCAAGTTCACGACAGAGAAAATTGAAGCGCTCTTCGGATAATGGTTTTGTAAAGAAATCTGCTAGCTGATGATCAGTGTCAATAAATTCTAAATTAATAATGTCATTTTGCTGATGATCACGCAAAAAGTGGTGACGTATTTCAATGTGTTTCGTGCGTGAGTGACATATGGGGTTCTTAGTGAGATTTATAGCACTAGTGTTGTCACAAAAGATTAGAATGTGCATAAAAGATAAGTTGTAGTCTTCAAGGGTTTGCTTCATCTACAGAATTTGTGCACAACAACGCCCAGCTGCAATGTATTCAGCTTCTGTTGTGGATAGTGCGACAGAATTCTGCTTTTTGCTAAACCAAGAGACTAAAGCCTTTCCTAATAAATGACACGTACCGCTCGTACTTTTACGGTCGACCTTGCATCCGGCAAAATCAGCATCAGAGTAACCAATGAGGTCAAATGATGTTGATTTGGGATACCATAGGCCTACTGTAACCGTACCCTTAAGGTATCGAAAGATACGCTTAACCGCAGTCATGTGTGATTCCTTAGGATTTGCTTGATATCTAGCACACAGGCAAACGCTAAACATAATATCAGGGCGACTAGCAGTTAAATAAAGTAGACTGCCTATCATACCTCGATACTTACGTTGATCCACGGGTTTGCCGCTTTTATCTGGTTCTAGTTTAGTTGTAGTAGCCATTGGAGTGCTGATTGGTTTGACGTTGTCAAGGTCAAATTTCTTCAGCATGTCCTTTGTATACTTTGACTGACAGATGAAAGTTCCATTTGACATTTGTTTGACTTGCAGTCCAAGAAAGTAGTTGAGCTCCCCCATCATGCTCATTTCAAACTCGTCTGTATACACTTGGCAAAATCTTGACAGAGGGTTTCATCAGTAGAACCAAATATAATATCATCTACGTATATTTGTACTAAGAGAATAGTGTCTTTGAAAGATTTTATGAAAAGTGTGGTGTCAATTTTTCCTTTTGAAAAACCTTTCTCAAGCAAGAAATTGCTTAGCCGTTCATACCAAGCTCTAGGGGCTTGTTTGAGGCCATATAGCGCTTTCTTTAGCTTGAAAACATGGCCGGGAAATTTGTGATTTTCAAAACCAGGTGGTTGTTTTACATAAACTTCCTCCTTAATAAATCCATTCAAGAAAGTACTTTTAACATCCATTTGAAATAATTTGAAATTTTAAAAATTTGCAAATGCACAAAGCATCCGAATGGATTCCAATCTCGCAACAGGAGCATACGTCTCATCGTAGTCGATACCTTCCTCTTGGTTGTATCCTTGGGCTACTAGACGAGCTTTGTTGCGTGTAACTGAACCATCTTCATTTACTTTGTTTCTAAAAACCCATTTAGTACCAATAATCGAGTGATTTGTCGGTCTAGGAACGAGTTCCCATACTTGGCTCCTCTCGAATTGGTTGAGTTCCTCTTGCATGGCAGAAATCCAAAATTCATCATTAAAAGCTTCTAAAATGTTTTTCGGCTCAATTTGTGAAATGAAGGCAGTGCTAGCAATGGAGTCTCTTAATGATGATCTAGTAGTTACTCCGCGTGAAACTTTACCTATTACCAAAATTTTTGGATGTGACGGCTTGAAAGAGAATTTCTTTGGCAAGCCCTCCAGAGAATTGGTTTCGGTGGAGGTATTCATTGGAGTAGAAGTTGATGGCTCAACATCATCATCAAGAGTGGCTGCTGTACTATTATCCTCATCAAAAGTCACATTAGTAGACTCTTCCACAATTAATGAGTGTAACACCCATATCTCAGAACACGTATTTTGATTCAAGCCTGCATGTATCTTGGACCTGTATTTTATTTTCTCAGATTCTGGCCTGTAATTGTATTTTGGCTCGACTTGCAGATTTTCAGTTTTCTTGTAAAATGGGTTTTTGACATGACTTGGTTTTATTTTGTGGAGGAGCATTGGTTTGGTTTAGTTTGGTTTAATATGCATGGAAGACCTTAGCCTATGCTCCACCCTCAACACACCACAACCACCCTCATTTAATCTCCACCAACCTTTCTCTCTCCTCTTTATTCTCTCATTTATTTCTCCATCTTCTTCTTCTTCCTTCCTCTACACAACACCAACACCCATAGGTAAGTGCACCTTGCCACCACATGAGAACCATATTTTATTTGTTCATTAGCTAGATTAGGCCATAGTGATCAACATTAGTGCTTGACATTTCGTGATTTGGAGTCTTCATTGTTCTAGATCTAAGTTTTAACTATTTTTGGATTTATATGGTTTTGATCTATTTGGTTGGATTTTTGTGGGTTTTGATGCTTCCATGTGGAAGAGAATTCAATTTTACTCAAGTTAGACCCTTGAAAATCTAGATTTGGTTTTGATTTGACCATGATATGAAGATTTGAACTTTGGTGTTCTTGAAGAGTTCCTCTCGGCCTGGAGTAGCAGACTGCAGCCTGCGCTCTTTAGTGCAGTGCTGGACTGCGCATCCTCCTCTCGGCCTGCGCTCTTTAGCGCAGCGCCGACCGCACAGCTTGCCCCATGGTGAACTGCGCTCAACCCCAGCGCGCAGGGACTCTTGCGCAGTCTGCTCATGCGCAGTTCACTCATGCGCAATCTGACTCATGCGCCATCCATCCCCGCGCAGTACACTCATGCGCAATCTGACTCATGCGCCATCCTTCCCCGCGTACTTCACTCATGCGCAATCTGACCCCTGCGCCAACCAACTCAGCGCAAGCCGACTTCTGCGCAGCTTACTCCTGTGCAGTTGGCCCCTGGCGCACTTGACTCCTGCGCAACCCGACCCCAGGGACCCTTGCGCAATCTGTCCAATCATGGAGATTTGGTTTTATTTTTCCTTAAGCCTGGCTCTTCTATAGTCCTGAATATTGATATTTTATTAGATATTTTATGCCCATTTTATATCCTTACGCCTTTTGTCATGAACTTATTTTACTTAATATGTTTGGAATGACTATTGTACATGGCATGGTATGATAAGAAACTAGCATAACACGACAGTGACCCATAGTGGTGCACTCCTGACATGACCAACCTGACATGATAGTGGCCCGTCGTGGCGCACTCCTGACAAGAACCCTGACATGATTTATCTTGATGCTGTTGCGACGGCTAACTTGACTTGTATAAACAAATCTGATACCGTGGGTGTTCCTGCTTGCTTGCTTGTGCAATCTACTTGTCTTGTCTTGCATCATGTCTAGGACGTGACTCCCTGGTTCCCACGGTCAGGAATTTATACTGAATATGGATTAGGCTAATGACTAGATCAAACTATAGTTCATGGAGAATTTCCAGTCACAGGCAATCTCGTTATCTGGGCGCTCTTAATTGGACTTGTAGCTTGCCGACGAGTAGAGCACATTTCCAGCGCACTGTCATGTGTTGCACCCTCTAAGTCACCTAAGGGTATATCGTCTCCGGGGCGATGTACCCAACCATACTCTCAACCCGCGGAAGGATAACTAGATGGTCTGCAGGGCTTGGGACTGGGAATTTCTCACTTGCATCTTGTTAGTAATTAGGCTGTGATAACCCTAGTTAGTTAAAGTAGTAAGCCGTAGTAATTGCTTGGCCGCTTGTGAATGGATGATGTCCAGCCCTGTCCAGTCTTGTCTAGTCCCTGTACCCTGGTACTCCTGAACATGATTGTTTTACTTGCTTTAACAATAATTGGGTAGGGACAAGGAGATATTCAGGCGAAGGGTTACAACCCCGGTCCTTGTTTGGTTTACGGGTTGTAACCTGGCTCCCAGAATGGTTCCACGTCCCTAGTCGTTTATTGTCCTGACGTGCTCTTATTACTTGTACTTTTCTTTTATTTCTTATGTTCTGATATGCTGGCTTTTGTTCTTATTTTGTGGCCTCCTTTGTGGCACTTGCTCTTTCTGGGGTTTGACCCAGCTGGTTTTGTGTGGCCAGATTTCGGAGCAGCACCCGAGGATCTACCGAACCTCCAGCCCGATGGTAGCGACTAGAAGGAACCCGGGCTACGAGTGGGTTTTCTATTTTGTTTCGCTCACTCTATTGTAAAGTTATTCTTTTAAGGCGTTTAGCCGACGAGCACCTGTTAGCTCGATGCACTTTACTTACTGTCTGCCTACGGGCTGTAAACATGATTAACAAATCCTAGGATTGATCATGTATGACTTAACTCTTGCTAGTCCTAGCATTTTGTACGACTAACTTCATGATCAGCTGATATGTAATATTTGGGACGCCTTTTATTGTATATTTGGTGGTCAAACATCTTGTGATTATATTATTTGCTTGAGATTGAGACAGTAGGCTTGACCTTAAGAGACTGTTGGCTTGTAGTAAACCCTCATATCTAGACAGTCGTGATCGTATAGCGAGATGGACTTCATTTCAATATACGTAGCTGGCTATGTTCGCCCCCGCTATCCAGTATTCTGGTTCTGGGGCGTGACAATGAGCGTTTGTTAAACACTCTATATCCCTTGCTCTTGGCAGCATAGCCAAGGAAAATATCATCGTCAGCTTTGGCATCAAATTTACCTAAGTTGTCTTTGGTGTTAAGGATAAAACATCTACAACCAAAAACTCTAAAATAAGAAACATTTGGGGTTCTTCCAAACCAAAGCTCATAGGGTGTTTTCTTCGTAATAGGACGAATAAGCACCCTATTTAAAATGTGGCATGATGTACTGACAGCTTCAGCCCAAAAGTATTTCGGAAGTGAAAACTTATTCAACATAACTCTAGCCATATCGCCAAGAGTCCTATTCTTCCGCTCCACAACACCATTTTGTTGAGGAGTTCTTGGACAAGAAAACTCATGATCAAAACCATTAGAATCACAAGACTTTTCAAAAACAGTATTTTCGAATTCGCCTCCATGATCACTTCGGATTCGAGTAATCATGTAGCCTTTTTCGTCTTGAACTTTCTTAACAAAAATCTTGAAAACTGAAATAGCATCGCTTTTATTTGTAAGAAAGAAAACCCAAGTAAATCTAGAAAAGTCATCAACAATAACAAAAGCATAGAGTTTTCCACCAAGACTGGCTACTCTACTAGGGCCAAATAAATCCATATGAAGTAGTTGCAAGGGTCTAGTAGTACTTACAGAGTTTATGGAATGAAATGAGGACTTGGTTGCCTTATTCAGTTCACATTCGGCACATACAGTGTCCTTTTTGAATGTGATGTCGGGCATGCCTCTAACTAGCTTCTTAGTCGATAGCCTGGATATAGTATCCATGTTGGCATGACCAAGACGCTGGTGCCACAGTAATCTTTCATCCTTATGAGCATATAGGCATCTGCCTGCATTGTTAGTATCTCTAGACAAATAGAAAATATAAATATTATCCTCTCTTACCCCTTCAAAAGCAATATCTCCTATTGACCTATCATAAATAAAGCATTTGTTTTGTCCAAAGTTAATGTCATATCCATGGTCAGCAAGATGACTAATGCTGAGCAGGTTATGCTTTAACTCGGTCACTAGGCAGACATCCTTTATTACGGGAGAGGGAGGATGACCAATAATACTATTACCTATAATATACCCTTTTAGGTTGTTACCGAAGGATACATATCCTTCTTTCTTCATCGATAGTGATGCGAAAAGATTTGCGTCTCCCGCGAGCATCCACTATCGAGAATCCACTTACTCTTAGTTGAGGAGGGAGGGTCCACCTACATCAAGAGTAGATGTGACCTTTGGTACCCAAGTTCTTGAGGGTCCTGAAAAGTTAGTTTTCGGAAACCATGCATATATCTTTCTATCTACTAATCTTCTAATTCTATATTGTGGTGAAATGTGTCCATGTAATCCACAATAAGTACATATAGCATTCCTTTTTATGTTAGGAGCATGCAGATGATGTCTATGAGTAGAGTGATGTGGAGTAGCATGATGATATGTAGAGTTAGCATGGTGATGATATCTATATGTAGAGTGATGTGGAGTAGCATGGTGATAATGTCTATGTGGAATAGCATGGTGATGATGTCTATATATAGAGTGATAGTGATTTTGTGCAACATAGTGATGATTGTATCTATGTGTAGCATGATGATTCTGTGACATATTGTCACGACCCGTACCCACTGTGAGGGTACGAGAACGTAACAACGCCCAGCCTACGCCGCAGTGTCGGCGGTAGAACGCTGTCCTAGGTCACAACATCTAACAGTAATATACTAAGCAGTTTAAACTCCCCGAATGGGGGTGACATAGCAGTAAATGAACTCAATCACAACTAAGGAAGAAGAAAGCACGATATGATATAGAACTCAAGAAAAATACAGATGATCAGAAAGTCTAAGATAACATCTCCGCAGATATCCAGAGTACAAGGTCTCAGCTAATGAATATGAAAGAATATATACAACTCAACATCTCTGAACAGAAGTAAAGTCTAGCTAAACAGTCTCAAGGCAACATAAAAATAAGATAAGGCCTAACTAAACTAGTCTAGGCAGTAGGGTAAAGCCGTCAGCTAGAGCTGTCCCGAAGAAGGTATCCTCACAGGCCTCCTCCTCGTCCTCTGTAATATTTTCAACAGGTCCAGTCAGGACAGGAGCGAGCACAATACATCTCAACAGTTCATAGCAGGTTAGAAAATATAATCATACAGTAAAGTAAGATATAGATACTGAAAAAATACAGTATGTAAACAGAGAGAGAGAACTGTAATAGAAATATCTACTATAAGTAAAGAGCTACCAGTGACTAGTGATTTAGGGCACAAAGTCGACATGTGAACGGCTTGATTTATACATGGCTATACTAAAGAGGCATACATGGCTATTCTACTTTAGAATTGTTCACATGGCTATTTATACTCCCCCGTACCCCCAATTAATACACAAGGATCCAACCAGGTTATGTTATGATTCTATGTAACAGCCCCCGAAGGGTGGTAAGCCCCCAAAGGGTGATAAGCCCCCAAAAGAGTGGTAAGCCCCCAAAGGGTGATAAGCCCCCAAAGGGTGATAAGCCCCCAAAGGGTGGTACATAGTAGTCCCATAAATGGGATAAGAATTCAAAGAAGACTCTGTGATCATATGAGTATATGTCACAAGTGATCAAAGAACCAAAGAAGCATATTGATACGCCATGTAAGTGAAACGCACAGAACATAGAGTACCCCGATGCTCCCTGAAGGGATAACATCTCAAGAAGGGATCCATATAGTACTAATCCGTGTGACCAACGTGACAGTATCAAGTAAAGTAATTTAATACAGAAAATAATTCTAAGCAAGATATGAAATGATCAGAGAATGTACTCGCCTGTATCTGAGTGTCCGGATAAAATGTATTGTCCGAGGAGAGGTGTCTGGCTCCTAATCAGAACAGCACAAGTCACAACAAGTCCAGAATGGTAATAAGATGCACTACAATGCGTTCTACATGAATCTAGGTCAATCTAGACCAAAGTCAACTCTTGGTCAACTCTGGTCAACCCTAGAAGTCAAACTAGGTCAACCAAGTCAAACCTAAGTCAAACTAGTCTATACTAGGCTAACAAGGCTATTCTAAGTCTAACAAGACTACACTATAGTCTATTCTAGGCTCACTAGCTAAGCAGATACAACCATAGGCCATAGGCTTAGAGACTATGCCATGGGCCAAGGCAATACCATGCCTAAGACCAACCATAAATCATAAACACAAGACAAAATTATCTATAACAAAATATCATACATTTGACATGGCTATGCAATATAACATAGCCTACACAACTTTAATATAGAATATACATATTAGTATATAGGCTCCTCTTAAATACCACACATATATATTTATATCCAATATATATATAGGACACACTCATCTATATATATAGGGTACCTATATATATATATCTCAATACATATACATATATACTAGTGTGTGTGTGTCATGGGTTAAACATAGGTGTGTGAACTAGTGTAGCATGAGAATGAGGGTGTACATGTGAGAGAGGAAACATGTGTGTGTGTGTGGCTTGAGAGTGTGTGAGGCTAGACACTAGGGTGTGTGAAGAGTGTACATGAGAGTGTGGTATCATATATGGGTGTATGTGATGCATAGGCATGTGAGTGTACTAGTGTCAAGGAGTGTGGTGTGTGTGTGTGAGACAAGAGTGAAAACAGTGTACAGTAGGCTAACAGTGAGGCATAGACATGTGTGTGTGTCTTGTGAGAGGAACATGTGTGTGATAGATGCATGAAAACAGTGTGAAAATAATAGGAATCAGTGCACTATACACATGTAATGAAATCTGAAATTAAACAACAGTGAAACAGTGAAGAATGGAATGGAATCAATTCCAGTTCAGTCCAAACATGATTTCCAGTTTAAAACAAACCCCAAAACAGTTTAATAGTCCATATTTCAGTTTAAAACAAACCCCAAAACAGTTTAAAAGTTCTCAAATATCAGTTTTTCAGTCCTCACTTGAAATCACAGGTTTACAACATTAAAGAGCCAACCATAACAGGAACCCAAAACCCATATTTCAGTCCCATTCAATACTCCCAGGTTAACACATTAAAATCATTTAAAACAGTCCCCAATTTCAGTTTAAAACAGTCCATACAAACTCAGTTAACAGCCTAGACTTAACATCTTAGATTTAAACCCCAAATCACACCAAAATAGTCCCAATTTCGACACACCATTAGAAATCATGTAGGAGTACATATTAGGGCTTTAATATCATATAACTAACAGCATAGAACTAGGTAAAATCGATGTCAAAACTCAATATCAAAATCTGGAAAATCAGGATATAATAGGACTGATACACAGTTTAGGATAATTGGGAAAAATGTGAATTCATCAACAAAATCAAGTTAAAATGTAAATCTATTGGTTGGTAAAGTTTATACATAACGTGTACGTGTCACACAAGGTGGTTGTGTCCAAGTAAGAGGACACAATGTGTCAAAACAAATCAAAACACAAAACAGTGCAAATACTGTGCCATTCCTCGTGCACGTGTCCACGGGGTTCGTGTACACGACACGACACGACACAGACCTCGTGGTCGTGTCCAAGTGTCGACTAGGTCTAGGTCTAGGGCTAGGACACCCTGATATGGGTCCACGACACGTGTGTCAGTGACACGACACACGTATCAGTGCTCTAAATCAACTGAACACGGTCTAGTGCAAATGTAATGCACGTGCTCGTGCGTGTCCGACACGACACGTGGGGGTCTGAGACTCGACACACGTCATGTCAGTCACGAGGATGACCCATGTGTCAAGTGTCGCGTGTCGACGTGACGTGTCCTGAGAGTTGTGGCCCCCGAACAGCAGGGGATGAATCCTGTGCGCGCGCGTGTGTGTGCACCGCGTGTCCGCGTGTCCGCCGAGACCCGACACGACACGAAAGTGTGCTCAGTGCAATAGAAACATTTAAGCAAGATCAATACCTAACTTCCTATTCAAAAACAATTCACAAAATCAAACGAAATGCCCTTTGAGGCATTTCGTCGAACACATTCAAGTACACGTTGATACGTGTCCGAAATGGACACGAAACCTATAAAACTCGACACGAAACCAATGCAACCACCTAGGGGACTCCTAGGGCTTCCTAAATGTATAAAGAAATCGAAATTTCAATGAGTATTGAAGAAGTTACCTATAGATGAACTTTCTAGAAAATCTCCCTTTGTTGAGCTCCTCTCCTTGATATCCCAATCCAACAAATCAATATCAAACTGAAATAAAACTCCAATAACAGCAAGTATAGGTATATTAAAACCTAATGGAAGAGATTTGAATGAAAAAGGACATGAAATGGAATTTCTATAGATTAAATGAAGTAGGAACAAACCTCTTTCTAAACTTGATCTTTCCTAAAAGAGGCAACCCTAAAACTAAGAGAGTATTTATAGAGTGGGGTTCCCAATGAGGATATGGTGGCCGGCCACATAAGTCTAGGGCTAGGGTTTTGTAATTTCTTGGGCTTTGGGCCAATCTACAAGGCTATGACTTAAGTTGATTTATCAATGGTTCTAAATCATAAGTCATGACTTATGACTTTCTAATTCCTATTGCTAACTAAAGTCTATTGACCAATACTAAGGGTTAGCTTAGGTTAGACTAGAGTCATATAACCTAACCAAGTCCATATTAACTAGGGTTAGCTTCTAGGTTGGTCTACAAGGGTCAAAACTAGTCAAAGTCAACCTAGTCAACCCTCATCCAAACAATTCCAAAATAATTCCTAAAAATTCCCATAAATTCAAATAAATTATAATAAATCCAATCACCGTAAAATGTCAAAAATACCCTAATCACATGGCTAGGCTCTAGGGTAGGCAGTCTCTACTGTTCACTAACAAAATACCAAAAATCACAAGTCATGAATTTAAATAGTTTAAAAATAATTAAAAATCACTAAAAATCATAATATGAAATAAATATCATTAAATAATAATTATAATTACAAAATTTTAAAATTATCCTCTTTTGGAAAACTGGGTGTTACAATCCTACCCACCTTATAAAAATTTTGTCCTCGAAATTAAGATGATCGCACCCTTTTCTAGGTTAAGCCCCCAGCAATCATAGTCTCAGATACCTATTTAAATCATACAGTTGAAAAGTATAACCTATGGGGTCATGGCATGTATTATCAGTCTGGGATCTCATATAGTTACACCAACTATGCTACAGTACTAGACAATCACAAGGTATCAAATCATACAAGCAAGGGATGCATCAAAATTCTCAAAAAAGAATACTAAGGTTAGGTCAAAACTCACCTCTGGCTAGGTCTGAGAACTAAAACTCCCTTCTGGAAGCAGGGCCCTGGTTGGGGCAGGTATATCAGGACAGTGCTGCACCCAGTGTGCAGCTGAACCGCAGAATAGGCACAATCCTAGTCTCTTTCTACAGTTGTTCCACTTGTGTTCAGACTTCTTACAGTAGGCACAGATAGGCTCTGGCTCAGCTGGCCTCTGCTGGACAAGAGACTGGGCTGGGTATGATGATATAGGCTGGATATATGGGTACTCCTCAAACTCTGGGTAGGACTGGGTACTGCTCCTCGCCCTCTTGGAGCTAGGCTCTCCACCTGGAAGAACAGAGTCCCGCAGACGTAGCAACCTCTGGATTTGCTCCCTCATGGCCTCCTCATGAACTCTCTGTGACTCCAACAGCCTCTCTTGGAAATATCCAAACATCTGGGCTGCATCAAGTAACAAACCTCCGGGTGGTACAGTAGAGAGTACCATCCCAAGGGGTAGGAAAACACTACAACAAAAAACCCTTTTAATGACGTTTGATCAGTGGATTTCATGACGGCTGATAAAGAAGCGTCATCAAAGTTCGAAATACCTTTTTTCTATGACGGTTTGGGCTAATTTTGGGCTTTTTATAACGTTTATAAAACAAAGCGTTATTAATATTTTAGAGCGGTGGCAAACTTGTAATATTTTGCAAACTTATTAATATGTAGAAATATCATTCGTTGTCTCTCTTAACAAATTTCAACCCTCTTTCTTTCTTTTTCCATCCAAAAAAAATTAGGGTTAGGGTTTTGAGAAGAGAAGGATGAAGAAATCGTGTCCGAGCAGAAATCACTGCGGCGAGCTTTGCGGAGAGGATGCTCGCGGGCAGCCGAAGTTCCCGATGGACCTCTCCGGCCAGGGGCGGGAGAGGATGCTCGCGGGGGCCAGGGACGTGCGGTACCTACCCCGGAGGTGGTGCGTCTTCGACCCGGACTCGGGCGGGGACGCGAGCAAGCTCGGGGACAACGTCGACTTCGCGTGCACGTTCTCCGACTGCACCTCGCTCGGCTACGGGTCCACCTGCAACGGCCTGGACGCCGACGGCAACGCGTCGTACGCGTTTAACATGTACTTCCAGGCCCAGGACCAGAGGGACCTGAGCTGCTACTTCCAGGGGCTCGGGAAGGTCACGACGGACGACTACTCGCAGGGGGAGTGCAAATTCATCGTCCAGATGGGATACAACGACGGGGACTCTCCGTTCTCGCCGCCGCCGCCGCTCGCGGTGCTCGTGTTGGTATGCTTGGTTATGCAAATTCTTCTGGCAGAAGAAAGCCAAGGTAGTTTTATTTTTCTCTCTCGTCTTTTTTTTTGTACTCCTGCTGCAGTTCAATTGTATGACAAAATGCTTCAGTTGCCACCACTGGTATACTTAGAAAGTTATATGCTACTAATCAATGATTAAGCTTGTGTAAGCTAAAACAAAACTACATTGCTTATGGAAGAACATGTGCAGGACCAAAGCATCTATATCATAAAACAAGCATTAAGACATATATCATTAGCTGTCTTGCATTTGAAGATGTAGCCATTGCACAAATCAGATGAAATGTGTTCCTTTGTCGTGTGTTCCTTTCTAGCCTACGTAAGCCATTGGTGACTATCATAATAGGCTACTTGACTATTACTCTCTCTAATAGCACAATTTCAACTTTTCTTCAGAACCTCCTCTCAAATAGTCAAATGTGTTTAGTAAATTGAGAAATAAAGACGGATAATATATGAGAATTGGTAAAGAGTGGTTGGATATTGAAGAAACACAAGGTATAAGAGTATGTCGAAATGTACATGGACCAAAGCAATAAAAGTATTATCACAGTTACAATATTACAGAATTCGATGACATAAAGAAATTCACTCAGCCGAGAAAACACACACACACACACACACACACACACACACACGAGAGAAGAAAGAAAACTTACTGTGGTTCCTGTTATATATACCTCCTCCTACTTCGACTTGCTAGATTCACCGACTAAAAGACTACAAAACAAGTTTCTAGGGCTAAGCCGAAAACCTAATAGAAGGATACAACAATTTGGGTTTTGAATTTATTTTAAGAATTCAAACGACTTTGATGGTGTTGGTATGATTCCAAAACCTAACATTTTGTTGGGACTTTGTTAAACCCCTCTTCGGGGTTGGGGTTGTGTGTGTGTGTGTGTATGTGTGTGTGTGCACGCGGGTTCTCAGAAAAAAGTACAAGAGATTATTCTGGTCCTCGCCACATCTTTAAAATAGAACTGGGTCTTTTATAACTATGCTAGGTCTATCTAAATCAGGTAGACAATGTAGATAAAGATAAAGATTCAGATGAAACTGAACTATTTTCTTAGAATCAAATAGTATTCAATACTAGATATTCATTTCTAGTGGGGCATTATTTTGTGCTCACTGCGATTTGTCTTATCTTTTCAAAATGAGTTATAAATCCCTTCTCCATTCTCTTAACCTCTTATAACTATGTAAGAGCTTTGATTACCAAATCAGGCAGATAACCCAACCTCACCTTCGTTTGTCTATGAAAAGTCATACGCCAAGGGTGCGAGAACTCATACAGGCTTGGAAATTCCCAGGCATATTTGATTCCCTTTATTAAGCTTAATGCCAAAAAAATATTAAGAACATAATAAACTTAACACCTGCAATTTTCCGAAACAGTATAGAGACTTACTGCTTACACAACAAAATAACATGGGTAAATAATTTGCAGAATATAAACAAGTACCGGTACCTACAGCAGGCCAAATCCAACTCTCACAGAAGTTACTTCCACAAAGAGTACGAGTACACAAGTCAATTTTATTTTTCTAGCATGTAGTGTAAGCAGACATTTTCGGCCTTTTCTACATGAAATCAAGTGAAGCTCACACGCGTCATTTGGAAGGGGATATATCCTCTAAACTGCAAAATAACAACATTAGCTTTTTACTGGAGAACTCTGAAACATAAAAAATAAGAAGCACCACATATGTTAGACAATTACCATCTCCCCAAGTGCTCTATAATATCTGAGGTGAGGGTTGCTCGCTTCTTATGCTCAAAAGCAAGTGAAGTAGCTCTTCTTAGCAGTGTGGAACCAGCTATGCTACCCAGGACCATCGGATTCAACACACTTCACAATAAACAATTAGAACCTTAGTGCATAGTTCAACGAACTGAAGCACAGCAAAATTTTGGCAAGAAAGCTTATAGTATAATTATGAAGAACCTTTTACTATCTGCTTCCTTAGTAGCTGATATATACTGGCGTGCCCAAGATGAAAACACAGCAATACTGGTGCCACAATGATGAAGACAGGAAGAAATTAGCTTTATTTCACAATCCTCCATTATCAACCAAGGATTAATTAAATTAACAAACTAAAAAACAAAAGAGAACAAAATAAACACCAATACCACCATTACGCCAATAGATACATGGATTTCCCAGAGAAGGTTGGGGGGAAGTTGTATATGTTTAAACACCTAGACGTTTTCTTTTGGACAGAAAAGCGATCTTCAGGAGCCGACCCAGTTTTATTAGAAGAAGAGGTACTGTACAAAGCTTTTGGAGGACACACAAGGAAAAAAGTACTGATGACAAGGAACTACACAAGAAATTGGAACTAGCTTAACATTAAAGAATGCTCATGCGCCTGATCAAAAGAACATTCTTGCAGATGGTGCCAATATAACCTCAAAATTAAAACAGAAGGAAAAGATGGTGCCAATATAACTATATAGTTCTTGAACAGCAGATTTGAATTCCTTGGTTCTCAGATATGATGCATGATAGTTAATATACATAGTTGTGTAAGAGGAAGGCTTACCCCAAAAGAACAGTGTGTTGGTTACTGGGTTCTGCCTAGTCGGTATGATGATGCATGATAGTTAATATACATCTCGTTTTCCAGCATTAATTGTTGTATTAAGTAATGGTTAGTTATCTCGATTTAGTTTTTGATTACGTATTTATCTTGACTACGTAATGGTTACTTAATTTCCTAGTTGTTTTTTTTAATTATGTATTTATCTTGACTTGTGTAGGATTGGAGGGCCTACTTTGAATCGGGGGTTGGAACTTATTATTTGCCAATTGAATATTTTGTGATGTTGATACTTTGTATGTTGGATGTGGAATTATAACCAACCATTATTTTCACGTATATTACTGGACTTCCACTGTGGTCATTTTTCTTTCATGATTCATTAGCTATCCTAATCGTCTAAGTGGACCTACAAGCTATATAGTTGCACCTCCTGACAAGAATTTGACACGAGAGACATATTTGCACCTCCTTATATTGTAAACAAATTAAAATTTTACAAGTCTTGTATACTCTGTTTCTTACCTACAAGCTCTTTAACCAACCATTTTAGTTCATCTTCTTTTTATAGAGTTCTTTTGCTTCATAGCTTGGTTTCAACCCTATTTTGATGATTTTATTTACACATTGGTGTTCTCCAGGACTCAGTTTTGATTGATATCCAACAAGTTATAAGGAACGCAGCTAGGGCATTCGGTATTTCTTTTTTAATTATATGGTACTAATTCTCTTGATGGGAATTATATGGTATTTCTTCAAGCTTTATATTTTTTTTGTCCTCCATTTTTCACCAAGGAAGCCTTAGCCTCTTCACGGCAATGTGTCCAAGCTTCAATACATTCATATTATCATGACCATCATGTCAATTACACATTGTAAGCTCTAATTTGCTCTAATTTACTTATTTAAATTCTGTTTGGCTCTAACTGATCGTAGTTTCATTTGGTAAGATCGGAAAGCCGTTTTCTTTTATATATAATGTTGTGTTGTTGTCCTACATATTATTTCTGATGTTTATCTATTTATCATGTCCAAGTGGCAAGAATATTTTAGCCATGGTTTCCTGAGAAAATATATTTCTAGGCACTTATTACTATTTAATGGTTCCTAGAAAATATATTTCTAGGCACTTATTATGTGTTCCCTACAAAGTTTTTTATCCTACTTGTACTTTTCTTGAAAGCTCCAGGACAAGCATGTCCATCCTGAAGTTATTAATATGTATGAACCCTTATTCCTGAAGTTCTGATGTGCATCCTTAGAAGATCAAATTGTAGGTTGTATGAACCCTTAATACTGCTCTTTCTTTTTAGTTTGATTTTTTTTCTCTTTGTATACTTTGATAGAGAGAATGTTGGTTTTTGTCCTAACATATGGAGACTGTCGAAGGGTTATATATATATAGATATTTGTTGGGT
This sequence comes from Iris pallida, assembly GCA_029216955.1. Classification (NCBI taxonomy): domain Eukaryota; kingdom Viridiplantae; phylum Streptophyta; class Magnoliopsida; order Asparagales; family Iridaceae; genus Iris; species Iris pallida. The sequence goes on along the minus strand of JANAVB010031019.1, from coordinate 3,546,660 downwards.
ACGTTGTAGGTCTTTAGCATCCTTAGAGTAAGATCCATATCCCTATCAGTTGATAGTTATCCTGGAATTAATCAACGGGATCGTCCATTTATAAACTTCGAGTTGCGATTACTTTTGCTGCACATGTTGTTCTGTTGGAGATTTGCTGCAGCTTCTTCAAACCTTTTGTTAATTGGGATGCCAAAATAGCAGTTGGTGTGGAGGCTTACTATGCCCTTTTGCTTTTAGTGTCTTTCTGTTTGCAGATTATTAAGTCATTGCTCATTCTTTTAACCTTTTTTTTCTTCTATTTCATGTTAACATTAGGGATAAGAAATGTACTGTAGATATCGTTTGAGGAAGGTTATGTGGAGGGAGATACCTTAGAGAAGACGGAAGAAACCCATATAGCTGTTAAGAAGCTCCAGCGTGGCGAAGAGATGAGTTATCAGGAACTCTTCAATTGATTCCTTTTCTTTTTTTTTTAAATTCCACGCACATACACGATTGGGGGACTCGAACCTTGACGGTCCCTCCGGGTGTCCGCTCTAATACCACTAGGCTAGAGAGCTCGGACTCGATTGATTCTCTTGTTGTGTACATGAATCATGCATATTGAGACATTGTTGGTAGCAATTCATCTCTGTATATCATTTTCCTTGTTGGTTGCTTAGCTTAACCTGCTATAGAGCCACTTCTTCCAACTGCACATGGAATGCTACAGGTTGTGGTTCCCATTGTGTATAAATTGGAATTCTAAAACATTTGAAACTAGAAACAATTTCATTAGCTTTCTGTAGAGAGGGACAATGTTCCTGATTGTGTTTTTCATTGCTGTTTGGGGGTGGGAAGAATGGAAAATTGGAAGCTGCCCAGGCTCTACTTGGCTTCAGAGGTCAATCTTCCTTAAGGATGAGTAAGCTATTCCATACATTGGGTTGCTTTGAAGTCTAACTATTGGCTGAAAAACTAATTTCATTGCTTAATGATTATGTCATTAATTCTTTTCCATTGAAAGTTTTTATTTTCAATAATATGTGTATATATCGTAAACAACACATCTATTAGTTGTGCAGGTTTCCGTGGTTCTCTTAAAACCTAACTATGGTTTGTTTTTCTAGTTTTGTTACCTTACAAGTTATTCTTTAGTAATTGCAGGTAGAGGGAGAAGTTTTATTTCCATTTTTAGTGTTACCAAATATTATATTTAATACTGAAATTTCGAGTTATTTTGCAGGAGTTTCAGGTTTGATTGCCCATGGGGGCCCCAATAGTGTTGTTTTAATATGTTTTGTCTGCTGTGTATGATTTCTGATATCTCTGCTTTACATGCTGCAGGCCGTAGAGGGACTCTTCACTGGAATCTGGTTAAAACCCAACAGGTTGGAACCCTAACAAGCCAAGAAACTGCAGCTATATGGTGTTCTAGTAGATCTGTTCTTGCAAATGCAGCAAAACATAGAATGATCGTGACCAATTCTGTCTCATGTGTTCTGATGCATTCAGTAGCTGGGGCATTTTATCCTTTTTCATTGCTGATTCGGCTTTCATTCTAAGGTGGCTGGGGGCAGAACACTTATCATGATGTTATATTATGTGAAGAAGTTCAATGAGATCTGTAGGAGTTAAACTGTTGCTTCCATTTGTAACATGACGGGGACATCCTAGTGTTTTCTTGTAAATGGATTAAATGGTACTCTATAACATTTAGATGTTTTCTTGTGAATATGGTTCAAAATGAATGTTTTGAAATTGAATTGAGCAACATTGAGCATTGATATATAATTTTTTTGGAAAGTAATATATAAATGTGCAGAATTGAGCATTATAAATATGCTGAATTGAGTCTATACAGATTATCTATTCATAACGCTTTCAAACTACGCTGAAAATAAGTGTAGCAGAAACTCATCATATTCATGACGTTTTTATTTATGACGCTTTTAAAAAATATTTATAACACCCGTTTTCATCACGCTTTCTTTGGAAAAAAAAGCATCATGGTTTGTCATTAATGACGGTTTTTAGCCGTCATTAAAAGGTATTTCTGTTGTAGTAAAAGGCTCTCGGTCTCAGGCAAATCCGTAGCTCTCTCCTGAACGACAGGAGATGAAGGAAGACTCTCTGGCGAGGCTACCACCATCTCCTCAATGGCAGGAGGTGCCACCACCCCCTGATCAGATAGAGGGATCACTACCTCCTGAACAGTAGGAGGTGGAAGCACACTCTCAGTGGTTGCGGCTGCTCTCAGGCGACGGACTCGGGTCATGGGTGCCATACTGGAAAGGATAAAGAAAACAACAATCATCAAGGCTGTAAGGCAGTCTACCATCCTATCTGAAAACTGGTAATTATCAAAAATAAATAAAATATATAAAGGGGTATCATAAAAAAATCACAACAAAAGTTTAAGGAACGAAAGTCAATAGCATTGAAATCCAAATCACTATATATAGAGAGAATGTGTTAAAGAGGGAAAAACTAATCATTATGTAAAGGTTATGCGGTTTGTGTGAATTATACATGAAAGTGCATAAGAGGATCTGTGTCTCAACTATAGCTATCAAGTTATACTATTCATGGCATATTGGTTAAGCAGTCTATAAGGCACAAGCTATTTACTCATAACAAGCATGGCTAACCATATATATAAGTATACCTATATGTATAGAGAGGTAGAGATTTTAATTGCATCTACACACATTATAACATGTATACAGAACTATATATATATATATATATATATATATATATATATATATATATATATATAGCTATATGAACATAACATAGAGATGAAGGGTTAGGTTTCCATGGCAGTTGTGAACATTAGTGTAGGGTGCCAAGTGTACATGGGTTAAAACTTGAGATGAAGGGTTCAATCATTCAGTTTAGCTCAACTTTACATATTAGATCTGAAATTGAACTACACATTTGAAAGCAATGTAAAAATGTTAACATGTATTCAGTTTTTAAAATTTTGGAGAAATTCGAACATCAAAAACTATCTCAATGTTTGCCACAACCTAACATGTAAGAGTATGAAACCTAACTTATATACCTACACACAACAATATATACCGTTCAAACATTACTATTAAAGAAAACTGCATATTGACTAATCACTTAGAATTCAGACTTAAAGGGTTAATATGTACACAGTCTCAAGTTTGACAAATTTAACACAAACTCAACCAATCTCAACCAATTTCTTTAAGAAATGAAACCCTGTATATAACATACATGTGTAGTGATGTAAGCAAAACTAATAACATGAAATTTAAATTTAAATTACGAATTTAATATGGAGAACAGAGAACTAGTCACTGATACTGCACTATATTAAAATACTAGGATTTTGAGAACTTAACATCAATCATATTAACATGCATTTAGATAGGTTGGTAACATGTGTAGTATGCATACGTGTCAGGCAAGTATCTGTGTCCACTATATTATATATTCTAAGGTAATACAAGAAATAATGGCAAGAAGAAAATAATGATAAAATCTGTTCTGCTCATCTGTTTAAAAGAAGGAACCATTTTGAAACCAGAGCTATAATATAAAATCCAAGTTAAGGTCTAGCAAAATCATCGATTTATTGCATTAGGAAGAATTTTATAGCAAGAAGTTACACTAGATTTATGATAACAGCTAATCCACTCCTACTCATACTCCTACTCCTAAGTTATTTGATGATGGGGTACAATTTATACAACAGAATGGTACGATAGAGATGATATGTTTAAAAACCTTCTCAAGATACAATCTGATAATCATATGCGTCTGTCCAAAAATCATGTTACTCAGAGTCCTCGCCACGCCAGTAAGCAAGGCTGCGATAAACGATAGATTTCATATCTGGGGCATGCACATCTATAATCATGTCGTCTGGAATTCTCGCTATGCCGACTAATATAGCTGCGAGAAATTCCAAATCTCATAACCAAGATACGTACATCCGAAGTCAGGTCTCTATGTTTCCGCCATGCCAGCTAACATGGCTGCGATAAACTACAGGTTCCATAATCAAGTAGACGTTTTACCATCCCTGTTATTCCTATCAACATATGTTATCAGAAAATATCGTAACTCAGGCCATAAAATTCATCTCGATAGGAAAATCAAATCAACAACGATTCATCAAAATCAAATTCAACAAACAAGGAGTGAGAGCGAACAAAACAAGGGAAAGGATTTCAAATTGAAGTTTAAATAAGATTCTCAAGGGTCGTCCCAGGAATCTTTCAAAGAATCCTAACTGTGATTGAGTACCCTCAAAAAAAATATATCCTAATTCTACTGCAGGCTGTAGTGATACTCTAGTTTGAATACCACTACATAAACTCGACCTGCATGGGCCACCACTAAAAACGTGTCATAACCCGCACCCACTGTGAGGGTACGAGAACGTAACAACGCCCAGCCTACGCCGCAGTGTCGGCGGTAGAATGCTGTCCTAGGTCACAACATCTAACCGTAATATACTAAGCAGTTTAAACTCCCCGAATGGGGGTGACATAGCAGTAAATGAACTCAATCACAACTAAGAAAGAAGAAAGCACGATATGATATAGAACTCAAGAAAAATACAGATGATCAGAAAGTCTAAGATAACATCTCCGCAGATATCCAGAGTACAAGGTCTCAGCTAATGAATATGAAAGAATATATACAACTCAACATCTCTGAACAGAAGTAAAGTCTAGCTAAACAATCTCAAGGCAACATAAAAATAAGATAAGGCCTAACTAAACTAGTCTAGGCAGTAGGGTAAAGCCGTCAGCTAGAGCTGTCCCGAAGAAGGTATCTTCACAGGCCTCCTCCTCGTCCTCTGTAATATTTTCAACAGGTCCAGTCAGGACAGGAGCGAGCACAATACATCTCAACAGTTCATAGCAGGTTAGAAAATATAATCATGCAGTAAAGTAAGATATAGATACTGAAGAAATACAGTATGTAAACAGAGAGAGAGAACTGTAATAGAAATATCTACTATAAGTAAAGAGCTACCAGTGACTAGTGATTTAGAGCACAAAGTCGACATGTGAACGGCTTGATTTGTACATGGCTATACTAAAGAGGCGTACATGGCTATTCTACTTTGGAATTGTTCACATGGCTATTTATACTCCCCCGTACCCCCAATTAATACACAAGGATCCAACCAGGTTATGTTATGATTCTATGTAACAGCCCCCGAAGGGTGGTAAGCCCCCAAAGGGTGATAAGCCCCCAAAAGGGTGGTAAGCCTCCAAAGGGTGATAAGCCCCCAAAGGGTGGTACATAGTAGTCCCATAAATGGGATAAGGATTCAAAGAAGACTCTGTGATCATATGAGTATATGTCACAAGTGATCAAAGAACCAAAGAAGCATAGTGATACGCCATGTAAGTAAAACGCACAGAACATAGAGTACCCTGATGCTCCCTGAAGTGATAACATCTCAAGAAGGGATCCATATAGCACTAATCCGTGTGACCAACGTGATAGTATCAAGTAAAGTAATTTAATGCAGGAAATAATTCTAAGCAAGATATGAAATGATCAAAGAATGTATTCGCATGTATCTGAGTGTCCGGATGAAATGTACTGTCCGAGGAGAGGTGTCTGGCTCCTAATCAGAACAGCACAAGTCACAACAAGTCCAGAATGGTAATAAGATGCACTACAATGCGTTCTACATGAATCTAGGTCAATCTAGACCAAAGTCAACTCTTGGTCAACTCTGGTCAACCCTAAAAGTCAAACTAGGTCAACCAAGTCAAACCTAAGTCAAACTAGTCTATACTAGGCTAACAAGGCTATTCTAAGTCTAACAAGACTACACTAGTCTATTCTAGGCTCACTAGCTAAGCAGATACAACCATAGGCCAAAACTAGTCAAAGTCATATAACCTAACCATTGACCAATACTAAGGGTTAGCTTAGGTTAGACTAGAGTCATATAACCTAACCAAGTCCATACTAACTAGGGTTAGCTTCTAGGTTGGTCTACAAGGGTCAAAACTAGTCAAAGTCAACCTAGTCAACCCTTATCCAAACAATTACAAAATAATTCCTAAAAATTCCCATAAATTATAATAAATCCAAATCACCCTAAAATGTCAAAAATACCCTAATCACATGGCTAGGCTCTAGGGTAGGCAGTCTCTACTGTTCACTAGCAAAACACCAAAAATTACAAGTCATGAATTTAAATAGTTTAAAAATAATTAAAAATCACTAAAAATCATAATATGAAATAAATATCATTAAATAATAATTATAATTACAAAATTTCAAAATTACCCACTTTTGGAAAACTGGGTGTTACACATATGAGAATTATTTCTACGTGCATGTGGTTTGTGTGCTTTATGAAAGTGTGTGTATATGTAAGTATGATTACATGCTGTAGGTGCATGACGTGGTTGACTAGTATGAGTAGTGTCATGCTTTGTGTGTGTCTCATGTGATTGGGTTTGAGGTTGAGCAACCTGTTTTCCCAATTTAGTCTCTAATTTCTTAGAGACATCATGCAGTTCAGTAACCTTAGCATTCAAACCACATATCTTAGTAATAGAAATCTTGTGTCTACTCTTTTCTTCAGCAAGCTCCGTGTTGAGTGCTGTGATTTCTTGTGTTTGTTGTTCAATGCGTGCTTCGGCATCATGTAGGCTTATTTTAAGCTTAGATACCTCATTTGTGACTTCCGTGGGTGAAGTGTCTCTAATATTATCAAGCAGTAAAGAGAGTCTTTGAATTTTGACTTCATGACTTTTGATCTTTTCCTTGGCATGTTTATATTTACCAATGACCTTCTTATGGTCATCAAGTAAATCGGTGAAAGCATCGCCAAGTTCATCAAAAGTGAAATCATCAAGAGTTTCGTTTGATACCTTGTCGGACGTTGCCATTAGGCATACGTTTGCAGTGTCTTGAGGAGAGTCCTTTTCTTCTTCGAAGTCACTAGCTTCGCTTTCATGCCAAATGCTTGTGTTGGCATATTTTTTTGAGAAAGCCTTCTTGTATGGTTTCTCATAGCGGTTGTTCTTCTTTAAGAATGGACAGTCTTTTCGGACGTGTCCCGTCTTCTTGCAACCGTAGCAAGTTGGCTCTTCTTCGTCATTTTCTTGTGGTTCCTTCTTTCTTCGGTTGAAGCGAAGGAATTTCTTGAAGTTGTGGACAAGGAGAGCTTGATCATCACCTTCCGAGTTGTCGTCATCCGTCTCTTCGGAGTCAGTCCTTCGTCGGTGAGCTTTGAGGGCGATCTCCTTAGCCTTAGGAGCAGGCTCTTCGAAGTCCTTGAGGTCAAGCTCATAAGTCATCAGCTTTCCCATCAAGGACTCCATGGACATAGTTGTGAGATCATTTCCTTCTATGATGGCTGTCACCTTAGGGTTCCAAATCTTTGGTAGCCCCCTAAGTAGCTTGCGAATCTTCTCGTGATTCGTATATTGTTTGCCGAGAGAAGATAGGGGATTGATGATGTCGAAGAATCTTGTGAACATTTGTGTGATCGTCTCATTTGGCTTCATCTTGAAAGCCTCATATTCTTGAGTGAGACGACTTATCTTCGATTCCTTGACTTGGGTGGTTCCTTCATGCGTCACTTCTAGAAGTCTCCATACTTCGTGAGAGGTGGTGCATGTTGAGACCCTGTTGAACTCATTTCTGTCTATAGCACAGAATAAAGCATTAATAGCTCTCGCGTCTAGACTTGCCTGTTTCTTCTCCTCGTCAGAATATTTGTCATGTGGTTTCTCAACGAGATCACCATTGACAACTATCCTGGCAGGCTTTTTGTAACCATCGGTGACGATGGTCCACAGGTTGAAGTCTATCGACTTGAGATAAAAGTTCATCCTTGTTTTCCAATAGGTGTAGTTAGTTCCATCAAATAGGGGAGGCCTATGAGTGGACTGCTTTTCACCGTGATTGGAAATCATGGATTGTGTGGTTGCCATGGATCAGCTCTAGGATGTTAGTCCTTGTTGAGAGAACAGAGCTCTGATACCAATTGAAGAACAGATGGCAACTCTAGAGGGGGGTGAATAGAGTTTATAACAATAATACCCAATAAAAATTAAACTTCTTTCACCAACTGAAAGTAATCAGAGTAAATACGGAAATAAAATAAGGAGCAAGAAAGCATACGCAAATACAGCCAATTTTTAACCTGGTTTCCCTCGTGGAGGACTAGTCCAGGCCTGAGAACTCTAGCTCAGGATTAAATCCACTATTTGTGAAATAGTAGTTACACCCCGTGTCTTTTTTTCAGAAGAGCACGTCAACTTCTTACAAAGATCGCAGTGGCGATGCTTGGAATTTTCCAAGCGACTTCTTGAACTCTTGCACAAACTCCTGACTGAAAAGTACTGAGCACTTGAGGCTTAGGGAGCTTGTGGCTAGTAGATGAAAAAGGGTATGGCTTGTATAGAGCTTTAGAGAGAAGAGAAGAGACGATTGGATGGATGAAAATGAGAGAATTCATGGCCTATTTATAGGATACCATGTAGGCAGAATTCGGCCAAAAATCTGGTTGGAATTTTCAAAAAATTGGCCGTTGGACAACTTACAACCAGCCAACCCTAAAAATTAGGATGCTAATTTTTAGGAGGCAGAGTTCGGCCCGAACTCTGTGTGGAGGCAGAGTTCGGCCCGAACTCTGTCTCCAGAGCACAGAATGGGTCATGGGTCCAATTGGCTTATTTGGATATGTGTAGAGCTATTGGATTTTGGGTATGGGTATAGGCTAAGTCTCAGATGCTCAGCACAGCTCAGTTTACATAAGTCTAGACTCGATAAAATTATAAAAATACAGACTCAAAATAACTTGTATTGCAAATCCGAGCTGTCGTCTGACTTGTACTGGATGTAGTCTTCATGTGTCATATTAAATTATCACAAGTATCATGTAGTCAATTCTATCAATATTTGGTTGACTGTGATTTTGTGTCAACACCTCCGACATATGTTCTTTCATAAATTTGATTATGGGTTCATGTTCTTATTTTTTGGTAGTGTTCCGTTGCATTAGAAAACAGATTTTTTTTTTTTTTTTAGTTTTGTTGGTTGATAATGTATCTAATAGATCGATGAATGATCAAAAAAATCAGGGGAAAAAAAGGAAAATATCTCACATTTCACTAATTTTCTCCAAATGCAGCAATAAATTCAATGGATTAAGCTTTCAGTTTTTGCTCTATATGTTGCAGCAAGAAATGTGTTGGATCGATTTTTCTGTTTCTTTGCTCTATATGTTGCAGCACAAATAGTAATGGATTAGGCTTTCAGTTTCATCATGTTGTTGTAGTCTAGATCAATTACTTTCATAACTAGTCTAATCTATTTGTCCCTAATGCACCTAAAGGTAGTAGTCTAGCTACTGAATTCTCTTTCTTCTTGATTATGGAAATTTTCAAAATTCCATGGAATTTTGAAATAGTATAATAATTCCATAGAATTAATTTATTTTTCACATATTTTCTACATTTTCATCAAACGCACTTAGGGTGCGGGATTTTTTTTATTTTCGGACATATTTTGGATGGGAATACTATTCCCATGTTCTCGGGATTGAGAATACTAGGGTAAATAATTTACTCATAAAATATGGAAATTCTAGATATTTTATTATTTGTTTCAGATCATTGCATACTAGAGCAGTACCCATTCTATATTTTTACTGATTTTCGATATTTAATCTCTGTATGGATATTTATCTTCTGCTTGAAATCAAAATAGGAAGCGAAAACTTGGACGACAAAACCTTTTATCGGTAGCATATTCTTTTATTTTCTTGTAGGTTATATTGCATACACTAATACACTATCAGTAGAAGTATATACATACACTAAATATTGGACTGGGTGGGGTTCCCAAACCGATATGGAGAAGACTCCGGAGTGCGACGAGCGTCGTTTGTATGTCAGAAAAGCTCGGGGAGGTGACGAGGCCATTCGGAGACAAAGGAGAAGCTCGGGAACCATCATAGGACATCTGGAACCAAGGAGGCCGAACTCGGGCCGAGTTCTGCCCCAGGCCAAACTCTGGCCGAGTTTTGCCCCTTGGTGTCCAGAACCTTTCTGGAACGCCCACACAGAGTTCTGGCCGAACTCAGTGTCGTCGGGCTGAGGCTAATTTTAGGGTACTTTTTACATTGTTGGATCGTATCCTACGGTCCAGATTTTGCTGCCGGATTAGGGGGTTTACATATGGTTTTTTCTAACCCTAATCACATACACAACAGAGAGAAAAAAGAAGAAAAAAGAGGCAAGAGTGCCATTGCAACTTTGGGAGAGAAGAAGGAGGATTGATGGCCGTTTTCGAAGGAGGATTGTGTTCGGGTATCTCTACTCATCGTCTTTGTTCTTTGTAGCCTTGTAATCAATATTTCTTGCTTCCAAGTGTTGTGGGGATCCGTGTTGGATCGGAAGAAGTTTGTAGAGGGTGTACTCCTTTATTTCATTAGTGAAGGCTTCTCAAGGGTTGGACTCCGATCGTCCCGTAGTTTTTTCTGCAAGGGTTTTTCACGTCAAAGTTCTCTATGTCTGCGTGGATTGTGTTTTGGTGTTTGGTTCGTGCGTTGTATTGCTCGGTTCTCTCACAGATACTCTCTAGTTTGGGGAAAGATTTTCGTGTTTCTTTTCCAACAAAGTGGTATCAGAGTCAGGTTCTGGAATTCAGAAGGGTGTCAGGAGTTGACAGGAAAACCAGAGAGGAGAGATGGACGTGAAGTCGGTGCGCATGGTGAACCTGAACGGTACCAACTATCATTATTGACGGAGCAAGATAAAAGATTTGTTGTTTGCCAAGAAGCTGCATCTGTCCGTATTTGTTTCCGAGCGACCAGTTGATAAATTCGAGGAGGACTAGAAATTCGAGCACATACAGGTGTGCGGATATATCAGGAAGTTTATTGACGAGAACGTGTACAACCACATTGCCAATATTGAGCACGCAAAGACGTTATGGGATAAGCTGAAATCTTTGTATGCGAAGAAGACCGGGGTAAACAAGTTGTTCCTGATCCGGACGATGATAGGTCTGCGGTACAAAGATAGGGCATCTATTACGAATCACTTGAGTGATTTCCAGGGCATGGTTGACCAGCTATCTTCAATGGAAGTCAAGTTCGACGATGAGGTTCAGGGACTATGGCTGCTGTGTATATTACCAGACTCGTGAGAGACCGTACGAGTATCTATGATCGCTTCTGCTCCAGAAGGCATAGTCAGTCTGGAGTTTGCCAAAAGCGGGGTATTTAATGAAGAGATGCGGAGACGTTCTCAGGGCACTTCATCCACATCCCACCACTCATAGGCTTTAGTTTCAGAGAGCCGCGGAAGGGGCAAAGCAGGGGTCCAGGTGGTGGCAGAGACAAGAGCAGGGGGAAGTCCAAGGGTCGGTACGAGAACTCAGAGTGTTACTATTGTGGCAAGAAGGACCACATCAAGCGAAACTATTTCGCTTGGAAAAGAAAAAAGAAGGGCGACAAGGAAAAGCAAGATGAGAACACTATAGCGGCGACCTCGATACATAGAGACGATGTGATCGTCGTAGGTGATGAGGTTATCATAAACCTCGCTTGCGATGACAATTTTTGGCTGGTAGACTCGGGAGCTTCAGCGCACGTATCTCATAACATGGCACTATTTGCCACTTATACGACAGGCGACTGTGGAGTGTTGAAGATGGGCAATGGAGATGTGTCGAAGGCAGTTGCCATTGGAGATGTACATTTGAGGGTAAAGACGGGTGCAGTTCTTATTCTCAAAGATGTTCGTCATGTTCCTGATATTCGTTTCAACCTGGTATCGGTTGGAAGGTTGGATGACGAGGGATTCTCCAGTCTCTTCGGGAATAGTCAGTGAAAGCTTTCCAAAGGTTCGATGGTGATTGCCAGAGGAAGCAAGAAGTCCGGTCTCTACTATATGGAGGGGAGTGCACAGGGGGAACTGGAGGTGAACGCAGTTTTTGACGCGTCTGTCGAATTGTGGCACAGGCGGCTTGGCCATATCAACGAGAAGGGGATGAGCTACTTGGTGAACAGGAAGGTGATTACAGGGCTCAAGTCTACAAAGTTGGAGAAGTGCACGCACTGCTTAGATGGGAAGCAAAATAGGGTGTCTTTCCAAAGTCATCCAAGTTCAAGAAAGCCTGCGTTGCTTGAGTTGATTCTCTCGGATGTCTGTGGTCCTATAAAGGTAAAATCTATTGGTGGTGCTTCTTACTTTGTAACTTTTATTGATGACAGTTCCAGAAAGGTTTGGGTCTATGCCTTAAAGACCAAGGATCAGGTGCTGCCCACTTTTAAAGAGTTTCAGACCTCTGTTGAAAGACATACGAGCAAAAAGTTATTGTGTGTTCGGTCCGACAACGATGGCGAATACATTGGTCCCTTTGATGCTTATTGCAGAGAGCAAAGGATACGATACCAGAAGACTTCGCCCAAGACACCTCAGCTCAATGGTGTAGCAGAGCGCATGAACAGGACACTAATGGAGAGGGTGCGGTATTTGCTGTCAGAAACAAATTTTCTAGGCAGTTATTAGGGTGAGGCTCTTCTCACAACTGCTTATATTATTAATTTATCTCCTAGTGCTCCTTTGCAGGGTGATGTGCCTGACAAAGTATGGTACGGCAAAGAGCCATCATACAATCACCTCCGAGTGTTTGTTTGTAAGGCCTTCGTGCATGTACCAAAGGACGAGAGGTCCAAACTTGAGCCGAAGATGAGGCGGTGCATCTTTCTCAGCTACGGTCGGGATGAGTTTGGCTATAGACTCTACGACCCAGTGGAAAGAAAGCTCTACAGAAGTAGGGACGTGGTATTCGTCGAGGATCAGACCATGACCAACACTCAGGATTTCGAGACGCCTTCTTAGGCTGGGGAATTGCCTGAGTTAGAGTCATTTCACTTCGAGCAGTTTTCAGAGGACATCGCAGAAGATCTAGTTATGGAGGAGCCAGTACATGGAGTTGCTCCCAACCTTGATTATCAGCCTGCGATGGTGGTCAGGGTGTCCCTTAGGAGGATGAGCATGCCAGAAAGGCAGTTTCTGAAGGGGATGAGACTGTTGGTTTTCAGCCAGCACCAGTGGCTCCATTGAGAATGAGCGACAGATAGCATCGACCATCTACGAGATACGCACTGGATGAGTATGTGCTACTGACTGACGGGGAGAGCCTAAAAGTTTTACAGAGGCTATAGAAGACGAACACAAACATGAGTAGATACAGGCTATGCAGGAGGAGATAGGTTCCTTATACGCCAATTCTACTTACGAGCTGGTGCGGTTGCCAAAGGACAAAAAGGCTTTGAAGAATCGATGGGTGTTCAGAGTGAAGCAGACAGATGATGCTACTCGCCCTCGATACAAAGCGAGGCTGGTAGTTAAAGGCTACGGTCAACGGAAAGGCATAGATTATGATGAGATGTTTTCGTCAGTCATCAAGCAGTCGTCTATTCGGGTGGTGCTAGCATTGGCAGCCCATTTTGACTTGGAGGTCGAACAGATGGACGTGAAGACGGCATTCCTCTACGGTGATCTTGATAAGAAGTTATACATGGAGCAGCCAGAGGGATTCTGTGAGAAGGGCAAGTCACATTTGGTATGCCGATTGAGAAAGGGCTTGTATGGTCTGAAGCAGGCTCTGAGGCAGTGGTACAGAATGTTCGAGTCGTTTATGGGAGAGCATGATTATGCACAGACGACGTCAGACCATTGTGTATTTGTAAGATACTTTATCGAGGATGATTTCATCATTTTATTTCTCTATATTGATGACATGCTATTAGTAGGTCAGAATGCCACTAGGATAGCGAAGTTGAAGTGCCAACTGGGCGCGGCCTTCTCTATGAAGGATTTGGGTGCAGCAAAGACTATTCTTGGGATGAAGATCAGCCGAGAGAGAGAGTCCAAGCTGCTACACTTGTCCCAAAAGAAGTACATTTACCGGGTACTTTAGCATTTCGGGATGGACGGGTCAAAGAAAGTGAGTTATCCTCCTTGCGGCTCACTTTAAGCTCACTGAGGAGCAGTGTCCATCTACCGAGGATGAAAAAGAAGATATGGAGCGGGTTCCATATACCTCAGTTGTAGGAAGCCTTATGTATGTTTTGGTGTGTACGGGGCCAGACATCGCTCATGTAGTTGGCATAGTTAGCAGGTATCTTTCAAATCCTAGAAGGATACATTGGAGTGTGGTTAAGTGAATTCTACAATATCTTCAGGGCACTGCTGATTGGAGACTTTTTTTTGGTGGTGACGAGCCGAAGCTCGTTGGATATACCGACGCTGATATAGCTGGAGATGTAGACACGAGGCGATCGACTTCGGGCTATGTGATGATGTTTGCTGGAGGAGCGATATTATGGCAGTCGCAGTTGCAGAAGTGTGTTGTCTTGTCGACGACGGAGGCGGAGTACATTGCAAAGACGGAGGCTTGCAAGAAGTTATTGTGGATGAAAAAGCTGTTGCAGGAAATGGGGTTAAAGCAAGAACAGTATACTTTGTTTTACGATAGTCAGAGTGCTATTCACCTTGTGAAGAATCAGACCTTTCATAGCCGGTCCAAGCACATCGAGACTCGATATCATTGGATACGGGATGTGGTTGAGAAGAAGGACACGGAGCTTGAGAAAGTTCATACAGATGATAACGGAACAGATATGTTCACCAAGATTCTATCAAGGAAAAAGTTTGAGTTCTGCAGGCAGATCGTCGGGATGACGATCTCCTCCACATAGTTGTGAAGGAGGAGATATGTTGGAGTGGGTGGGGTTCCCAAACCTATGTGGAGAAGACCCTGGAGTACGACGAGCGCCATCTGTATGTCAGAGAAGCTCGGGACGATAACGAGGCCATTCGAAGACGAAGGAGAAGCTCGGGAGTCATCATAGGACATCCTGGAACCAAGGGGGCCGAACTCGGACCGATTTCTGCCCCAGGCCGAACTCTGCCCGAGTTCTTTCCCTTGGTGTCCAGAACCTTTTTGGAACGCCCACACAGAGTTCTGGCCGAGCTCTGTGTCGTCGGCTGAGGCTAATTTTAGGGTATTTTTTACACCGTTGGATCGTATCCTACGGTCCAGATTTTGCTGCGGGATTAGGGAATTTACATATGGTTTTTTCTAACCCTAATCATATACACAATGGAGGAAAAAAAAGAAAAAGAGGTAAGAGTGCCATTGCAACTTTGGGAGAGAAGGAGGTTTGAAGGCCGTTTTCGAAGGAGGATCGTGTTCGGATAATCTCTACTCGTTGTCTTTGTTCTTCGTAGCCTTGTAATCAATATTTCTTGCTTTCAAGTGTTGTGGGGATCCGCGTTGGATCAGGAGAAGTTCGTAGAGGGTGTACTCCTTTATTTTATTAATGAAGGTTTCTCAAGGGTTGGACTCCGATCGTCCCGTAGTTTTTTTGCAAGGGTTTTCTACGTCAAAAATTCTCTGTGTTTGCGTGGATTGTGTTTTAGTGTTTGATTCGTGCGTTGTATTGCTCGGTTCTCTCGCAAATACTTTCTAGTTTGGGAAAAGGTTTTTGCGCTTCTTTTCCAATACTAAAAAGCTAGCATTTCTTCAATTATGGGCTTCTAAAATGTAACACATTTTGTTATATATTGTATACACTAATACACTATCAGAAGTATATTGTCATGCCTCCGAAAATGTAACACAGTTTGTTATACTGCATATTGCATAAGTTGATTTGGTCTGCCTTTTTGGAACCTTGTTTAACTGAGGAATAATCCGAGTTCCCGTGAGATCGAACCCACCCAGCCACGATGCGTTATGTCTCCACCTGCTGCCTACTAGAGCTAGGAGGAAAAGAACCTTGGAGGAGTCAAGAAGCTTGGTGGAACCATGGACAAGGATTGTATTCAAGGCTGACTCTAGCAAAAATGAGGTCCTAGACAATCCTGAAAATGTGGGTCATTATGTAATTTTTTTGGGGATTTTGTAAAACTTAGGGGGACTTTGTAAAATTTGGAGGCCTTTATAAAATTTATAGGACATTTATAAATTTTTGGGACCTTTATAAAATTTAGGGGGACTTTGAAATTTTTGGGGCCCTAGACCCATGCCTAGGACGCCTAGGCTTGGAGCCGCCCCATGGGCAGATCCACATTCATGGCATTGGGGGCCCAGACCCCCAGTGAGGATTTTTTTTTTTTTTAGAGAAAGTAGTCATTTGATTTTGTCTTTAATTTTCAATTGATGCTAAGTATATTGGAGATCACAAACGAGTTGTCATTGACTTTGCAAAGAAAATATAAAGACATTTTAAATGCTATAGCACTTGTTAAAGTGGCTAAGAGGTGATTACAAGCGGTAAGAGATAATGGATGAGAATCTCGCCTAAGTAAGATCACCGTATTTTTGCTATAGCAAAAGCAAGTGTGAAAAGATGCTTCTCTAAAATGAATATTGTCAAGATGGATTTACGAAACCAAATTTGTGATCGGTCTTTAAATAATTGTCTTGTATGCTTCATAGAAAAAGTATTGTTTAGTAGTAATGTTTTATTGTATAAAAATAGTACTAGTTAATATTATATTATATTATTATACCCAAAAAAAATTCAAGAGCGTTGTTCCCGAACCCTCTATGATTGTGCCCCCAATGGATTGTAATCCTGGATCTGCCACTGGCCGGCCCTGATTGTATATTGTATTGTATAATTTGTGTTATAAGTTGTAAGTGTAGAAAGTGAATTGTGTAATTAAGTTGTAAGTGAAAAATTGCCAGTTTGTAGTGTGATATATTTGTAAGTTTTATCTTTTGTCATTCTGAAAAATTCGCAGCTTCTAATTGCTGGTGTGTAATACATTTACAATTTGGTTAGTTTTATCATTAGTCATTCTGAACAATTGATAACAATTGGCAGCTTGTATAGTGTAATACTGTAATACTTTCCAAGTTCTATCGAAATTGGCAGATCCATTTTATATGTCTATCTATTTCTATGTTTATAAATTGATCTGATTTGTATATTTGTGATTCTGGAAAATTGGCTGGACTATCAATATGTACCAAGAGTAAAATGGATTTTTTGTTTTTGACATATTTTCATAATTTATGGAGTTCGAATTAATTTTTAAGTTTTTAGTGTCCTGTTTTGCTTTGGCATGTCTTTCTTTCATAAATTTCTTTGATTTGTTGCAAAAGTTCAAGCCCGCTTTTGTAGAAAATACCTGCCAAGCCTACATTTATAGAATGAAAATCGACAATGTGGACACCTTGTGAGGAAGTCAAGATGAAACCGAAAGGTTAGACCTAGACCACTCAAGTTTTAATTTTTTCTTTTCTTGAGAAGCACATACATCATGACAACCTATTTTCATTCTTCTAAATGGAAGTTTACATATGCGTCTATCATCAATATATGGATTTATATTCACTGTTTTCTGTATCTAAGATGGTCTATTCCTATAATTTTCATTTACGTTTACCATGAATTTGATAGTGTAGTATGGGTTCGGCAGTATCCGAGGTTTCGGATCGGAGTATCCGATTTTTTTTTATATCGAAAAACAAATAATAATTAATAAACTATTAACACTTTAAAAAATATATTTTATATACTTAAATATAATTTTAAGTATTTTCAGTGTTGTTTTTTAGTATTTTTGAAATTGAATAAAATAGTAGTAATTATTGTCGATTGATTTACATGCGATAAATAAGTTTTCTTCTCTTATATGCTTTTACAACCTTATTATGTTTTTACATTCTTGTGGATCGATCTTTTTTTTTTTAATTTTCTTTGTCAAATTGACCGTAATATATACCCCCCAGTGTCAGTATCGATAAGTATCATGTATCAGTCAGTATTGGATCGGGACATATTGTTATTGCCGGGAACGCCGGGGCACGCTTTTCGATGGAAAATACAGAAACTGAAACAGTTGTAAAAACAATGTTTCAAATGCAATTCCTTAAAGAAGGTTTTGCAACAGAGATCCAGAAGGATTCTGCAAATTACGAGATCTAAAAAGATATCGTAATTCACGAATAATCTAAAGAGATTTTCGTGATCATAGCAAACTGGCAGTAGTGCCTTCTAAAAAGAAGATACTGACAGAACAGCTAAAGGCAACAGAAGGGTGACAGGCGAGAAATGGAATTGCTGGGGTGAATGATCACCGTTGCTCAAAGCTTTATTCGCCCTCTGCGAACAGCTTCCAGGAACCAGCAAGGTTGACGGAAAACCTTGGAACACTCCTGCTCTTCTGACTCCTCGGAAGACGGCGAACTCCTCTGGCAATGGCTCTACTCTTCTCTCTCTATTTCTGAAGTAACAGAACCCAAGCGTACTAAAAAGTACTAGTGTTTGTGTTAAAAAACACGCTCACTACTCTGTTGTGTTAAAGAACACTTAGAGTTTTCTCCCTGGAATTCTGATATCTCCAACACTGAGAGAGAGGAGAGAACCTGCATATATAGCCCACGGGGCGGTTGCCAAGCAGTTGCCTGAACTTCAGGGTAGTGGCTGAACCACTCCTGAAAGTGCAGCAACTGCTGCAACCGTTTCCGCTCTAATATGCAGCCAGCCATACGCATATACGCACTCTACGCACATACGCAACGTGGTCGCGCAAGTGGCTCGCGCAACGAGCGCAACTTAAGCGCACTATGCGCCTAGCGACGATGCTGACGTGCTAAGTGCAAAGTGCGCCAACAAAATGCCACATTACGCCTCATGAGCCCTTGAGCCCGAGTCCGAGCCCGAGCCCGAGTCCGAGTCCGAGTCCGAGTCCGAGTCCGAGTCCGAGTCCGAGTCGCTAAGCTCATACGGAGCTTAGCTCCATGGAAATAAATTTCCAAGAGCAAAAAGCTTACAGCTTCTTAATTGTTGATTAAGCCTTTATACCATTAATAATTAATCCCACATGGCACACACCCATGTGCACTACATGTGCATCTCCATAAAGAGCAAAGACTCATATATATGGAGATACACATTCCTTTCTAGCCGATGTGGGACTAAAAACCAAAACTAAAGGCTAAAAACCCAACAATCCCCCACATATCTCTATATATATGAGTACGAGTGTTCCCCACAGTAACTGTCCATTATGCTTTTAGGATAGATGCCACTTAAGACTTGAATCTTCCCACGTGAGTCAAAAATCAAACTATAATACAAGAATGGACTAAGCCTTGAATTCTGCATCATAGCTGAAATTCTTTCCACTCACATAATGTAGTTACATGTGCTTCTGGCTGCACATTTAAGGCCGTGTGCCAGCCTGGTTTCAGTGTATAATATTGGGCGTCTATAAGTTTACCCTCAAGAGACGGCCTGATATCTCTTTGTCCATACACTATAGGTGAGTTCTTTATTAAAGAGACATGGCATGAAGCGTCCAACGCTTCCTTTGCGGTGCTACGCCGCTATGACATGGCCTTAAGCCGAGGACCTTACCCCGAATCACCGGGAACCTCATCGTAGTGTCATACTACCTGTAGCATGAGGTCTAGCCCCTTTGTAGTGCCAAACTACCCAGCATGAAGCCTTACGCTTCTGTGCGGTATTACGCCGCTACGACATGGCTTGCAAGGCCGAGGCTTTATCCCTAGCCGAGTTTACCTCATTGTGGTGTTGTGCCACCCGTAACATGAGGAACACCTCATCTTTGTAGTGCTGACTACAACCCTCTTTAATTCAATATACAGCATTAGGCCAACTGCCTATTTGCGGTGCTACGCCGCTGTAACTTGGCTAACATAGCCGAGGCTTTACCTCCTTCGAGAACCTCATGGTGGAGTCACCGCCACACATAGCATGGAGTCACACTCCTTATAGTGCTGTGCTACCATGCTTCCTGTAAAGCATACCAGACATTCCAAATGCCTGAGAACTCGTTAAGGCATTTAAGCCAACCTCCCACAGGACCTGTTTTTCGCAGAAAACAACAGTAGACAACAGTGGTTATAGGTCCGTAACCTCTCCATGCCCAATAGAACATGGACCCACCGTTCCTGATATTCTTCCGATTAGTGGTCCTCCCTTGAACCAAAAGCTAGATGCCTAGTAGATAAATCTTTGAACTAATAGCATAAAACTTTATGGTAGGAATACAATAATACAATATCAGAATGCCTTCAAGCCCATTTTACAAGCTGTGTCATCGACCAGCTGGCGCTTGAGGCCCTTGGTGAACGGATCCGTCAGGTTCTCCTGACTCCGAACATCAATTACTGCAATAAAACCTCTCTTGATAAGATCGTGTACTGCCCTGTGCTTCAACCGCACAGTCCTCTTCTTCCCGTTGAAAAGGTCATTTGATGCCACCGCCGCAGTCGCCTGGTTGTCGCAGTATATCGGTATCGCCGGTATTTGCGTCCCAACCACTGGAAGATCATACATGAGCTCCCGAAGCCATTCTGCTTCCTCGGCTGCGGTATCAAGTGCAAAGAACTCAGATTCCATGGATGACCGCGAGAGCATAGTCTGCTTCTTCGACTTCCACGATATAGCAGCTCCACCCATTGTGAAAATGTATCCACCTGTGGACCTCTCGCTCTCCACCTCTGAGCACCAACTGGCATCACTGAAGCCTTCCACTACCGACAGATCTCCGCTGTAGTACAGTGCATATGTCTGAGTCTTCTTGAGATATCTCATAACCCGTTCCACAGCTTTCCAGTGTTCAACACCTGGATTGCTCGTAAAACGACTCAGCATTCCCACGGCGAAAGCTATGTCAGGCCTTGTGGCAGTAGTAGCATACATCAAACTCCCGATTACGCTTGCATACTCCAGCTACCTGACGCTTTCTCCTGAATTAGGCTTCAGCTTCAGATCACACCTATACGGCGTATCGATCCCTGGAAGATCCCAATACCCATAACGAGTGATCATTTTCTCAATATAATGAGACTGTGACAGCGCTAGTCCAGTGTCTGTCCGGATGATCTTGATCCTTAAGATCACATCAGCTTCTCCCAAGTCCTTCATACTGAACTTGCTTGAGATGAATTTCTTTGTCTCCGTGACATATCTAATATCCGTACCTAGGATAAGCATGTCGTCCACGTACAGACAAACGATCACACCTCTTCCATCAGCGAACTTCGTGTAAACATACTTGTCCGTATCGCTGACCATGTAGCCATTTGACCTTATAACTTTGTCAAATTTCTTATGCCACATCTTGGGAGCCTGTTTAAGACCGTACAAGGATTTCACCAACTTGCAGACTTTGTCTTCAAGACCTCTGATGATAAATCCCTCTGGCTGTTGCATGTAAATCTCTTCGGTCAGCTCGCCATTTAGGAAAGCCGTATTCACATCCATCTGATGTATCACCATCTTATGTATTGCTGCGAGAGCAATCAACATTCTGATGGTGGTCATCCGGACTACTGGAGCATACACTACACCATATTGTTCAATTTCTAACGGACCCTTTTTTCACTTTCTAACAGTCACAGCCCGTTAGAAATTACTAACTAGTTAGGTCCGTTACTATTGACCATAGCCTGTTACATATATATATATATATCCCTTAAATAAAATAATTGTTGGTAAAAAATCTGAGGGACAAAAAGAAGCCAAAAATACATTGGCGCCCAGTTTGCCAATTTCCCTCCAAACTCAGCCCTAATCTTCCAATTTCACTCCTCCTATATATTTTTTTATGTACATATAAAGACCATCTCTGCGCTCATCTCTCTCTCTCTCTCTCTCTCCATCTCCCTTTCTCTTATGCCCAAATCCCGCAGCAACCTAGAGGTTCGATTTCGGCGCGACCACCTGTTCGATTTCGGCGCGACCACCTGTTCGATTTCGGCGCGCGACCACCTGGAGAGTCATCGGCTTTGAGGTTTGGCTCGATTTTGGCGCGCGACCACCTGTGAAGAGTCCTTCAGCCGTGCAACCACCTGTGAAGAGTCATCGGCTTTGATTTGGGTGAGGAAAAATCCTAGGTTTTTGGGTTTTTTTTTTTACTTTTGTTTTTTTTCATAACTAAGGTTTTTAACGTTCTATATAATCAGCAGCCAGCACTAGCATCCAACTTCCATGGAAAAATGGTTTATCGGTTCAAATTAAGTTTGCTGAAATTGACATCTTTAGTGTCCATTGATGTTTTTTCTATATTTCTGCCGAATGACTGCGAACCATATATATCACTATATAAGAACAGCAAGCGAAAATTCGTTAGATTTAGATATATGTACTATCCTTACCACATGCGTTGCCAATATTTGCTGTTGTGCGGAAGCCTCCGGTCACAAGTACGCACGCAATCATCATCACCATGTTTATTTCTGGAATATATACTTGTCCTTCATACTTAGCAGAAGTATGGACAACTTTAACTCTTGGGAAGCAGCCTAGAGCTTGAGATTGTGATAAGATTTGAAATGCACCAGATATCATAGCTTGGCTTGCAATGATGGCAGCAGCAACATCTACTACAAATGTTGGCCAAAATAGTGGGCCTATTAAGGACACGAAATGTGAGACACGATCGAGCCAATAGAGAAGCTTTCCGAAATCACACCAATCTATGCTCAATTTATTATATGTTACTTAATATATTTGTTTTTTATCCCATCAACCAATCTTGTTGTATGGCTTAAAGAATACAATATAGTACTTCGGCAAGTGCATGCCTATTTCTCCTTAAAAGTTGAAACTCGAGCGTAGATCATCTTTCTAGGCTTGCGGGTTTATATTTTAATTATTCTCCTTAAAAGTTTTAACTCATGCTTAACATTTATCTCAGTAAATCTCGTATTCTAATTTTTTTTAGATTCTGTTTTATGGTGCAGTATGTCGGAACCAATTAACAAAGAGTGGATGAATGAAAATGATAGATTGAGCCCTGCATATACAAAGGAAATTAAAGATTTTCTTGAATTTGCCATTAAAAACCGTACTGTGGGGTTGACAACATTACCTTGCCCGTGTGTTAAGTGTCGAAATAAATTAAGATTTCAAAAAAAAATTGTTGAGAGCCATTTAGTCAGGAATGGCATTAAAAAGTCATATACTTTATGGGCTTTACATGGTGAACAACCATCTCCTAATATTTGTCAAGATCCACCATTACAACAAGTTGAAGAGGAAACCATAGATGACAAAAATATGGAGGATGAGGGAGGAGTAGAAATTGGAGACTTTATCGATGATTTATATGGTGTTAATGAAGCGCCTCATTTAAATAAAGAGGATGGTGGTGCTGCAGGAGTTCAAGAAGAACCTTACGTCGTTAATGAGAAGTACAATGAATATAAGAGATTATCAACTGAAAAGCTGTACCCATCATGTGAAGGTTCTGAGACAACTCTTTCTGCAATCGTGGAGCTGCACAACTTAAAGAAGCAGTTTGGTTGGTCGGGAAATAGTGTGACAGCACTTTTATTAATGTTGAAAAGGTGGCTCCCTAGTAGAAATACATTGCCAGAAAAGTATCCAGTTATGAAGAGTAAGATGAAGGACTTGGGTATGAAAGCCATATTCATTCATGCATGTGTCAATAATTGTGTTTTATATTGGAAAGATAATGAAGATAAAGAGGAATGTCCTCAATGCGGAGAACCGAGATACACAGTGACCAAGAGAAAGGGAGGAAGCCTTCGTAAAGAACCCAAGAAAATATTGAGACATTTTCCTTTGATTCCAAGACTTGTTAGACTGTATACTATACCATGGATAGCACGTGAAATGACTTGGCACCACCGAGCGACCTCTTCATGGGATTATTTACGACATCCATCTGATTCGCCTCAATGGAAAACGTTTCGAAATAAGTGGTCAAATTTTTTTGAAGAAGAGCATAATGTTTGGCTTGCAATTGCAACGGATGGTTTTAATCCACGTGGTATCCAATCCTCTAGTTATAGTTGTTGGCCTGTCATGGTGGTGCCTTATAATCTTCCACCTTCATTCTGTATGAAACGTGAGTTTCGGCTGTTGTCTTTGTTGATACCTGGGCCAAAGGCACCTGGTCAAGATATTGATGTTTTTCTTCAACCACTAGTGGAGGAGATGAAGCAACTGTGGAAAGAAGGAGTCCCAGCTTATGACAGTTACAAAGGTCAACATTTTACTTTGAAAGCTATGTTGATGTGGGGTATTCATGATTTTCTAGCATACGGGAATTTATCTGGGTGCGTAACACATGGATACAAAGCTTGTCCTGTTTGTGGAGACAACACTCCATCCATCCATCTTGAATGTAGTAATAAACAAGTTTACACAAACTACCGCATGTTCCTTAGCATGAATCATCCCTTTAGAAGTGGTGGATATTTGGGGCTTAGCTCCTCAGAATATATACTTCCTCCTCCTCGTTTAAATGGAAATGCACTTGTAGAAAAGTTGAGTAATATTAAGTATATACCAGGAAAAATTCCGAAAGCTCCAGGTCGAAAGCGGAAGACTGATGATATAGTTGAAGCTAAAGAGGCATGGTATAAGAGGTCAATATTTTTTGACTTAGAATACTGGAGTTCTCATCAAGTTCGTCATGTCTTGGATGTGATGCATATTGAGAAGAATGTGGCAGAGCATTTAATTAATACAATTTTAGATAACAAGATGAAGACAAAGGATACCATAAATGCAAGGTTGGATATGGAGCGGTTAGGCTTGCACAACAACCAATGGATGGTTCTAGATGAAAAGACTGGAAAACAGATAAAACCAACCGCATCATTTGTCTTGGATAAAGAAGAGAAGGGAGAATTTTGTAAAATATTGAAAGACTTAAAGCTCCCTTCTAGCTTTTCGTCTAACTTGAACAATATTGTTACTCTCAATCCACCCGGCTTGCACTCTATGAAGTCCCATGATTATCATGTTATATTAGAGTACTTATTACCAGTATTGCTTCAACATGCATTTCCGAAACATCCAGATTTACGAAGAGCTATTCAGCAGATAAGCTTGTTCTTCAACTTATTATGCTCAAAAATCCTAGTTAGAAAGGATATCCAACGAGCCAAATACATGGTGGCAGAGGCATTATGTGTGCTAGAGAAACATTTTCCACCTGCATTTTTTGATATCAGTATTCACCTTACTGTCCATTTAGCTGATGAAGCATTAATGTGTGGACCTACTGCACCTCGATGGATGTATCCCTTTGAACAGTAAGTAATTTATTTTTTATCTTAATTTATTTTATATTTTTTTAATTGTTGCAACATCTAATCCATTATTTTCCATATGTATTGTTTACGAAAAGACATATGAAGGAGTTTAAAGATATACCGAGCAATAAGCGGTATGTTGAAGGATCCATTGCGGAATCCTATCTTGTTGGCGAGTCCGTTAGATATGCAATGGAGTATATGCCAAATCCACAAGAGGGAAATCACAAATATACACATGAAGCCTTTCTAGATGATAATGGGGATTTTTCTGATGAAGGACCTCTGCTCGACGATAAATCTGTGATGCTTGAACCTCAACAATTTCAACAAATACGTCGATGGGTCCTCTTTCGCCTCAATGTTGATGGACTCGATGAATATTATAAGTACGTTGTCTTCTTTTATGTATCATAGATGTTCGTATATAGATTTTATCATAATAAGCTTGTTAATTATTATGACCAAATTCCAGTGAATATAAAGTGTCAATCCGATCTACCTTATATGGAAAAGGAAAGGGGGTTCAATTGACAGAAATAGAAATTCAGACTTCTTTCATCCCTTGGTTATATGAAAAGGTGTTTTTTTAATTTATTACTTTTTGCATTAGCTAGGTTCACTTTCTTATTTTAACTCTATTTATTAATTGTCATTGCATACAGCTGATTATTGCTGGGGAGACGGAGACAAAGGCTATGTTGTGGCGATTAGTTCAAGGGCCAAATCACGTAGTTAAAACATACAGAAAGTACCGAGCTAACGGCTATGTATTCTCTACTAGATCTCATGATGATAGTGTAGTCACACAAGATAGTGGTGTTTGTTTGAGAGCATGGACTACATTTAGAGCAAGAAAAAGTGATAAAAACTTAAAAGACGCTTGGACCATGTGGTATGGGGTTATCAAACAAATAATTGAGCTTGAGTATACAATATTTAAGGAGGTGGTATTTTATTGCGACTGGGTGAGGGTGGAGGACAAGATCAATGGTTGTAAGCATTGCCCAGACTCAAACCTGGTGATGGTAAATTTTGATAGGTTTAAGAGTTCCAGTAGTGAGTTAGATGAGCCTGTCATTCTCGCTTCTGAGGCAAGTCAAGTATTTTACTCAAAAGATCTTAGAAATCCTAGTTGGTGGGTGGTGATACATTCACCTAGGAGATTGACTTGTCAAGTAGATGACTTAGAGATACCAATTGTTCAGTCTACTCTTGAAGACCAACCTCATTTGGAAAATTTGTTGCAACAATATGTTCCTGCTTAAGATCTTGGAATTAGAGGCGAAACTTATCCAACAAGAGGACTATGCCATTTATTCTTGTACTTTAATTACTACAGGTATTTTTTAATGAGTTATTGTAGTATTTTTTTTTCAATATTAATGAAGTTTGCCACTTTTTATTTATCTATTAGATTGTAGAGCAATATATTTTGTATTGAAATTCATTTTTGGATATTGGTTATAAAAAATTCTGAGATTACTTGATCATTAGTGGCTCAAATTTATTGGTCATGGGCTAAGATGAAGTTCGGCTCTCAAATTGACTGTTGGTATGGTTCCAATAAATTTATCGTGTCAAAGTTGTTTCTAAATTTACCTTAACGAAAGTTGATCCATCAAGGCATGTAGTAAAAGAAAATTTTAACTCAAATTTATGTTCATAATGCGAATGTAGCAAATCCCCATGAAAAGTAGAATAAGTATGAAAGAAAATGAGAAATGAAACATGAGCAGATTTTTTTGACCTTGCAGATGAGTAAAAACATGAGCCTATCATCTTATGGGTCATGCTTATTGATGGGAGGGAACATTCCAACTCCCAGGTGTTGGCTCTATGATTTATCTAAATCTTGCTAATAAAAGCGGTTACTTCAATTGGAAGCTGTTTGATTTGGTTCTGGAGTGTTATAGTTACATTTAGTTGTTTTTACTGATGAGGCTGATTTACCTCAATTATGCTCCTAAAGTTGACTTAACAGTATGATTGATTGATAACAGGAATCCTTGGTTTAAAGTTTCCCATTTTCCTTAGTTTTTTATTCCTATTTTTGTGCTTCTGTTTGATCTCTTTAATAAGGTCATGTGACTATTTATGTCACCATGTCTAGTTTGAGAGTAGTTACCGCACATCTTAACATTGTAAGCAAGGGCTCTCTGTAAATCAGTGACTATCTGTGCTGCATCGTGTCGGACAGGTTTTGTCACGACACAAACACTCCAATATAGACTAGGACATGCCAAATCAATACCTTGTCATGTGTTCATGTCATATTCTCCTGTTCAACATAGATCTTGACAATATTGGGTCATTTATGTTTTCTGGAATTATAATTTTGCTATTTGTTGCCATATTTTGATACATGCTGCAAATTTGGAGTGGTTATTGGCATTAGGAATAAGATTTTGCTTGTGTTTTGATTTCACTTCTAGGTTGTTTCAGTATTACATCGATATGGTTAGCTGACATAATTTCAGGAGAGGGTTGTGGCCAACCTCTCGGAAAACCCTAGAAACCAAATTTTCTTCCCTGTCGCAAGATCAACAAGAGAGGAAGAAGAGCAGTCGATACCTGTACTCGACCAGAGGAATTGAAAAGGGAAGAACACTGAAAGGTTGAGGAAGGAAGCAGGTATCAACTCAAGAGGTATGGCCTGGAAATTCAATTCCTGCTATGTAGTTCAAGTATTCATGAGGTGTTGAATTCCTGTCACCAGTAATAGAAATCCCTGTGTAAATTCTCCTTACAATCTAAAGAAGTTGCAACATTTAATGGTATGAAAGTTTTAGCGGATACTGGTAAAGGTATCCGAGTTGGGCTTTACTTTGTAACCAATGAATAAGTCCATGTGAACTTTCCCTTTGAAATCAAATCGGCACCAACTGAAACTTTCCTTGTTGTCCCTTAGATAGGATATGTGACTTGTTCAATCTTTGGGGTTCAGTCCTAGTGTGAGGCTTTGGTAATCTTATACATACAACATTCGACTGATACGTTTGAGTATTAGTCTCGAACACCATGTGTTCTGTCCATCCCCCACTGAGTAATGTTCTATATGCATTGACTGTTGTCCACATTTATAGGTATAAATAGGTGTTCTGCCATTGTAAACTGTGACTTGGGATATGTATTTGCGGATAGGGAATTGGTCTAAATTGTACTAGAGACTTAGGGACTGATTTCTGTGATGTTTGATATGTTAAAACCAAATTCCTGAAAACAGATATGGAACCAACCCCTGCAAACAGATCAATCCATACCCTGTCAACTCTTATAAACCCTTGCTCTCAAGCCATCGATTGTTGTATTTCATCAGTTTATTATTGCAACTTCATAAAGACATATATCATTACTTGATGGTACTTATCATGTATACACAGATAGTGTTTTCTTTTATGCCACAGATGAAGACTCGATTTGGCTGTATACCTCGTGTTCTAGTTCTCTTTCCGGTTACCTGTGCTGTCCTCCCACGAATGCAATTAGAAACGTGTACCTTCATTAAGGATTTCTGATGTGTTATATCTTGGTATACTTGAAATCAGCAGAGCAAGGGTCTCCTTGTGCTCACGTTTGGTAAGGTACTGGCCTGAGAAGGGGTATCCATGTGTAAGAAGTAACACCGGACATGGCCGATGTCTAGGAATGTTGTCAGCCAATGTATACTGATTAATGTATCTTGTGCAAATAACAGGGGATTCGTTTGCACACAAAGGGTAACCATGAGCATTGGTGTGTCACGCATCCTTTATGAACTAATAGGAAAAATAGGTGTGAGTGCAGACCTGTGCCTGCACTGGATAGCGTGCATAACAGCAGTCGCAGGACAGTAAAGGGAGGGTGTATCAGTTTAGTATAGGGTGAGTCGAGCCATTTGGATATCCAGTTGCATTTAAACTGGTACCTGGGAGTAGCCTGCAATATCAGTATAGATATAGGCCCATTTCAAGTCAAAGATCCTGGTACCATATGCAATGGTACAGAGTTAAGTAAGAGCATGCCAGACTTAGTACAAAATGCATTTGCAACATTAGACAGAGCTTGATGGCCTTGGCAAGCAGCAGTGGATGGAATTGTCAATAGTTGTCAGGGTATTGAGAGTTACTCATATGGCATTGTCCTCTATATGTGTTTTGTCATTCCTTAATGTCCAATGTAGTGTATCAGGCCTATTTCTGATGCAGGCAACAAGGAGAGTAGTAGTCATGAGCCACATTGTTTTTTTCGAATCCTCCCTGATCCTTATTTCTTTACTTGCATCTGTAGCTTCATCGTGTAGCTATGAGTTTGACTGAACATGCAATTTAGATTGTTGTTTCCCTATGGAACATTATTTTTCTCTAGCTAAAGGATTTTCCAGTATTGATGTTGATTGAGCAATGTTATTGACATATTGTAAGGTCAAGCCTTGCCCTCTTTTGGCTTGATAACAAAGCTTGGTGCTCATGTCCTGCAGGATATAAGGGTCTATCTAAGGAGGATCATACACTGCCTTGTAAAGCTTTTACATGGATCACGCGTGTAAGAATAAACGATTGAGTGTATGTGTGTCTTGATGAATTACAGGAAAACAGAGTAGGTTTCAGCCTCTGAATAAGGCTTTGTATCAGTGCATACATGTGACAGTTCACATGGGGGTATTAGTTTCTGTGGCATGGACCATACCAGGTTGGGTGCATGAGCAAATCAACAAGCTCTGTGTGCCTCCACTGTCTTCTCCCTTGCTTGTGTGCATCAGCAGGTAATAGGTTCAGTAATAGTGTTGGTGTCCTATAGTACATTGGGAACTTCAAGGATTTCCAAGAGTCAGAAAAGTTCAACCCTCTATCACATCTAAATGTTTTGTTATGAGGTAATGCAGTCAATATTAATACTTGTTAGATTATATCTGCATTAGTTTAAGCATCAAATGTTAGATGAATTCTAGTATGTTACACCTTATATTAATACTTGTTTCATTAAGATGTGTTTTTATCATTGTCATATTATGCAGTTGATCCACAGTGCCTGGTCATGCTTGGAGAGTCAATTTGCAAGTTATTATTAAAGTGTGTAGTTATGATTGTCCTTATACTATAATATGCAGTCAATATTGAACTTCTGGAAGAAGCAGCTGTCTCAAAGTGGGCATTTACCTGCATTCAAAGTTCAGCTACCTCTTTTGTCAAGCTAAACAAAAGTTTGTAGATTTATTTGCACAAGCACATGTTTTGTTTCAAGCCACTAGTCCTTTTCAGTTTCCAGAGCTTACTGTTTGAGTGTAAACCTTAAGTTCAAGTCTCTTCTATGGTTCTTCTTGCGCAGGTTTGACACTATGTCATCAAGTGTAGGTAATTCTACCCCAAATTCATCACAACCTGCATCAAATTTGCCATCATCTGTATCATCAGGGGGTGGAGGCCCAAAGGAGAAAAAGAAAATCATAATACAAGTTGATGGCTCTATTGTGGGGAAATATGCAAAAGATTGGAGCACCGACACCGGAGGTTATATAAGAAGCTACATTCCAATTAGCTACACCGACTTTAGCAAAGTGCCAAAAAAATTTAAAGATGACGTTTGGAATGCACTTATGGTAAACTTCTTGGAAATATTCTCTCTGTTTAATGCCTAATATTTTGCTTAATTTGTTAAATTGGTTACGTTTAATATTGTGATTAATGTTTCTTTATTAGGGTGATTATGAGCTTGATGTTCCACCAGAAGTGGCTCGTCCGTTGCTTGAGCCTTCATGGTCGCAAAAGTTTAGGACTTATAAACACACTTTGCGGGAGCATTATCTGCGGAAAAATATTACTGAGGTACCAAAAGGTGTTGATCCTGATATTTGGAGGAAGTTTGTAGAAAATGAGAATGGTCAAAAAAAGAAGGAGGAGTGCGAGCGAAATGCAAAAAATCGTAGTAAGCTGGAGTTTTCTCATTGTCTTGGACGTTGTACATATGCCCAAAAGAAATACATGATGGTTTGCTTCCTTTCTTATGCTATTCAAACTCGATATTTAGGATTATATATATCTTGTATGACTTACTCCAAATATTCTCCAAAAGTTCCAAGTTTTACCATCTTAGAGACTTAACTTATACTTTATTTAATGACTTCTTACTTTGTTTGATTGTCCTAGTAGGTAGATAATTAGTTAACTTATATTGTTCCTTTTGCAGCAGGAAGAAAATTCTGAAATATCTCTTTCGCGGGTAGATACTTGGTTAGAAGCACACAAACAAAAATGTGGTAAAGTATTGGATAGTGTCAAAGAAAAATATGTAAGTAACCTATCAATTTCTATGTATTTTACATTCTTAGCTTAAGGTTTTTTAATATCATCTCAAACAAGAATTTTACAGGAAAATGTATTGGCTGCTAAAGAAAGAAACAAGAACAAAAGAACTTTTGAAGATTTGGACAATGATGAGTTGGTAGAAGTATTTGGGAAGGATAAAAAGGGACGAGTTCGTGCCATGGGTTCCAATATCTCGAGGAAAAAGCTAACTCATTTGGGAGTGGCAAAATCAAAAATTGAACAACATAAGAAATCATCTCAAGAACTAGCATCATTCAAAGATGAAATGATCTCACTTGTTGGCTCGCGCATGGATAATTTTGAGGGTCTTATGCAGGCTATATTATCAAAATTTACAACAAAGACACCGACAGTGGTGAATTCACCAGTAAGTGACCCTGGCTCTTGCTCAGTGCCTCGCAATCTTCATTTATCTCAAAACATCGATACTGTTTTCGCTACGGCTGGCGTATCTCATTCTCCTTGTTCACCGCCTCCTCCTACAAGAAACCCCCAAGTTATCTTGTGTGATAAGTTCGGTAAAAAATTGGCAAAAGGATATGTCGTCACAGATGCTACATCAAATATGTGTCATTTCAAGAAAGTTGGGTATGGAGAGAAGAAAGTTTATGTTGAGGAAGTGATTGATCCCGATGCTCCTTTATTTGACCCTCCACAAGGGGGAAATCATACTTTTGCCGGTTTGGTCGATGGGGGATTTCTAATTTGGCTAGATTGTTGGTTGGAGTATGTTTGATGATCTCTATCTTACTTTTAGTTCTAGTTATCTTATGCAGGTATGTTATGGGCTGAAACTTGTTTAACATAGTTGACAAGTTGTTGGTTTTGTTTAGTTTATGTAGTTGAACCTTAAACTACATGTTTATGAAGTTTTCAATTATTTTGATTATGTTTACCAGTTCTATATGTGAATGCTTTTTTGGAGGTTCTAATTATGTCTACATTTTTTTCTTGTCATCTTTGTTATTTTGGATTAAAAAAAAAACCTTTTTTAACTCTGCAAATGCATTGTTTATCTTTGCATTGTCGGTCCCAAGCCCGGATAAAAGAGGAGGGAAAAGGTTTTATTAATACTTACATTTTTTTAACTTCATGTCCTAATTTTTATTTGCATTGCAGGTTAGAGGAGTTTGCTGTCAAACTGTGAAATGCAATAGAAGAATTCGGTGCCGAGTGCAGAACATGATCTTTGGTTCTAAAGAGCTTTGCAGATACAGGTACACATCAAGCTTGAGTCACACATGAAAGCAATTAGCAAAATACAGTTGCACATAATCCTATGACATAATTTAAGGTGTGAAGTGATGAAATGAAACCTTCTTAAATTTGAATTCCTTAATTAAACTATCTATGTTCTAAGGTACAACCAGATTTTTCATATTCCTAACTCCCAAGTGATGCACGGAGTTGGTATCTCATGACATGGAGGTTACATCATCAGATTAACTTGGATTATTCAGAGCTTTCTTTACAGGACTAACCATTTCATCCCTAAATATGACTTGTATTGCATAGGTCTTATTTATATTTGGGTGAGCGCCACCGAACTTTCAAATATTCGAACAATAACAATCATGCAGATGACTTGTATTGCATAGGTCTTGTTTTGTTTTGTTTTGTACTAAGATTTTTATTGATGAATGCAGGTTGGTTTAGAAGTTTCATTACGGACTATGGGATTCCTCTGATGGTTATGGTGTGGACAGCAGTATCCTATGGAGTCCCAGATAGCATTCCTTCTGGAGTTCCTAGGAGGCTATATAGCCCGCTGCCTTGGGAGCCTAAATCCTTGAAACATTGGACAGTTGCAAAGGTAATGGGGTTCAAGTTTCTGCCTCTTTAAGCTAAAATCCAGTTGGATGAATGTGCTTTCCTTTTGTAGCCTTACTTTCTTGGTTATGTATATGTTTGTCTTAGACCAAAGTTTGACGCCATCTGTTAGTATTAGCTGGCTCGCATGAGAAGTCCTAGTTTGTCTATGTAGCAATATTTTAAGTTACAGAGTTTTATCAATCATTTAGTTCACTGGTCACCTCTTTGTGTTTAAAACTAAAATAAAAATGATTTCACATATCCACACTATTAATTACTTTTTGTCCTCCTCCATCTCAAGGTTCAGTTAATTAGCATTGAGGTTGCCATTTTGTTAGGCGCTCTATTGTATGAATTACCATTTTATCCTGTGTCGCAATGCAGGCACTAAGATATGTCACTTGTTTTGTTATTTTGACAGCTTAAAGTGTCAGTTACTGTGGGGATTGTTGGACTTCCTAATGTTGGTAAGAGTAGTCTGATCAATAGCTTGAAGAGATCTCATGTTGTCAATGTTGGTGCTACTCCTGGTCTTACAAGATCAATGCAAGAAATTCACTTGGATAAGCATGTTAAGCTACTGGACTGCCCTGGAGTTGTGATGGTAAAGTCTGGTGACAGTGATGCATCTATAGCCCTCCGCAACTGCAAAAGAATTGAGAAGCTAGATGATGTAGTCAGTCCAGGTACCTCTACTAGTATTCAATCTTCGTGTTTCTTCGACCTTCGTCAAAGGATTTTGTCTAGTTTATGTTGTTAGTTATTGCAAAATTAGGAAAGACATTACTGAGTATCTTTTTTGCACGAGTACGGACACGGATAAGGACACGATACAGCCATTTTCAAATAGGTTCAGTGAAATCACCTGTTACACAAATATGGGTATGGACACGATACGTAGGGACACCATTTTCTCGTGTCCGTGCAACATAGCTGAGTATAGGAACTGAAAATTTGGTTTAAATTTTCAGTCATTGATGGTTTAGAATTAATTCTCTGAATTTTGAATCAAGTATTACAATGAATTTATTTCGTGAAAGACAAATGCAATTCTTTCCTGACTCATGCAAATTTTATTCTCTAAAATCCTGCCAGCTTGTTTAAGGCCCTCAGCCCTACTGGTGGACCATATGACTTCAAACTACATGGTTTGTCAATGTGGGTTTATGCCTCTCTCAGTCATTGGAGAAATCTAGATGGCTGATGGGATTTGTTTGCTTCCATTGTTGCTGCATGAGCTAGATATCAGTGCTAGGCTAAAATCTAGAAATTTTACAGCTGATATTCTCAAGTCATTTTGAGATTGACTATGTGATGCAACTTCCATTAATCAAACAAGCAATGTTAATTTGTAGCATGCAAACCCTTGCAGTGAAGGAGATCCTCAAGCTTTGTCCCGCTGACAAGCTAATATCACTTTATAAGTTGCCCAGCTTTAGTACAGTTGATGATTTTCTTCAGAAGGTGGCTACTGCCAGAGGCAAGCTGAAAAAGGGTGGCATAGTGGACACTGAAGCTGTCGCTAGAATAGTGTTGCATGACTGGAATGAGGGTATGTCTTGAAATTTATATTGATTGCAATCATAATTGCATAAGTGGCTGATTGGTTTTGATGTTTTCAGGTAAGATCCCATATTACACATTGCCTCCTACTAGGGAGCAAGTTGATTTGGAAACGACTATCGTGTCAGAATTTGGCAAAGAATTTGACATTGATGAAGTTTACAAGACTGAGTCTTCATTCATTGGTAGCCTTTCATCTATTGAAGATTTTCGTCATGTTGAGGTACCTCCAGGCAACCCTCTTGATGAGCAGATGCTAGAGGAGGTATGTTCTTTCTTACTATTGACTTTACAGGGCTAACGTTATGTCCTCTTTCTGATTAAGTATTGATTTCTCATACATTTTGGCACCTTGTCATAGTCGAGCATTTTAATTTTTATGTCGTGCATGTCCAGAGAATTTGCAACAAGCCAATATGTCATGGATGTATTTCTGAGATTGTAACTTCTATACTGCTTTTTCATGCATAGATAATGCAACCAAACTGTGGAAAACCTGTCATCATTGTTCCCAAGTTTCATTAGCACCTGTTCGTGGTGAATTGTAATCTAAATTGTTCAATTTCATTTGCATTCCAGCAGAATCAATTTTCCCTAAATAAAATCTCATGTTGAATATCTATGAATGTTCTGTTGGGCAGCTTGGGATATACCTTTCCAGAAAGGTGTGCTTGGGATATACCTTTCCAGAAATGTTCTGTTGGGCATCTTGGAATATCTATGAATGTTCTGTTGAATATCTATGAATGTTCTAGAATTTACGAGAAGTCACGACCTGTACCAGTGTAATACAGTAGCATGGTTCAGTGTAGCAGCTGCTAGTGTGTAAAATGCAGGTGGGTGCCGGTGCTGAATATAGGTGTACCTTCAATTCTAATTTTTTTTCTATTTTTTTTAAATATACTAACGACCCATTCCCGTTAGTATTTGAATTCTGAAATTATTTTTTTTCATATTTTTAAAATATACTAACGGTGATAGCCCGTTAGTATTCATATGTAACATATATTATATGCCTGTTAGAAAAATGATTACTAACGGGTATAGCCGATAGAAAAGTTAAAATACTAACGAACTTGATCCGTTAGAAGGACAGTTAGTAATATTACCCACGCCTATATACTCACGGCCTTTACCCGTTAGAATTAATTTTTGTAACATGACCAGACCGTTACAATACAGATGTTTTGGTGTAGTGATATGTGTCAAAGTAGTCAATCCCCTGCTTCTGAGAAAACCCCTTGGCTACCAACCTAGCCTTGAACTTGTCAATAGTTCCGTCTGCTTTCATCTTCTTCTTGAAGATCCATTTGTATCCGATGGGTTTCGCTCCTTCAGGAAGATCAACCAACACCCAAGTGTTATTTGAGGTGATGGAATCAATCTCATTGTCAACCGCCTCCTTCCAGAAAACCGCGTCTCTGGTCTTCATCGCCTCATCATAGGTAAGCGGAT
The DNA here is from genome assembly GCA_029216955.1 of Iris pallida. NCBI lineage: Eukaryota > Viridiplantae > Streptophyta > Magnoliopsida > Asparagales > Iridaceae > Iris > Iris pallida. Next base: position 3,510,448 of record JANAVB010031019.1, on the reverse strand, counting down.
CTGCTTCCACATGATAGGTAACAAAGTCACTTCCGAAGTCCTTCGGCCTCCTCACACGCTTAGCTGACGGCTCAGCTTGTTCTGGTTCAACCGTTGTTTCAACAACAACATCTTCTTGGACCACATCTTCATTGAAGACTTCAGTCTCTTGTGTACCCTCATTATTCTCCGGAACATCCGGAAGAACAATATTCTTGTGCCTTGCAAACTTATCTTCAAAATATTCTGCATCGCGAGATTCAATGATATGATTTGACTCAATATCAAGAAATCTTCGAGTATCACTCTTCTCGGCATACCCCAAGAAGATCGTCTTTGTAGTCCTTGTCCCAAGTTTCTGAATCTTTAGATCTGGAAGCTTGACATACGCCAGACACCCCCACACTCGAATGACATTCAAGTTAGGTCTGACCTTGAACCAGAGTTCATGAGGAGTAACGTCTGAAGTTGCATGAAGCACTCTATTTAGAATATAAGTGGCCGTTAATGCAGCTTCTCCCCAGTAGCACTTAGGAAGGCCAGCAGTCAACAACATTGAATTTATCATTTCTGTCAACGTCCTGTTCTTCCTCTCAGCTACTCCGTTTGATTGAGGAGAGTACGGAGCCGTAGTCTCATTGACAATTCCATGTTCCTTACAGTACGATGCGAATTCATGAGACCTGTACTCCCCACCTCGATCACTTCTTATCCTTTTGAGTTGTTGTCCAGTCTGCCGCTCTGCTTCGGCTCTGAACTCCTTGAACTTCTCGAATGCTTCGTCTTTAGCCTTCAGCAAGTAGACGAACGCATACTTTGAGAAGTCATCGATGAAGGTTATGAAATACTTCATCTCGGCCTTTGTAGAGAACTGTTTGAAGTCACAGATATCTGAGTGTACCAACTCCAGAAGATCTGTACTTCGATTAACCCGAGGAAAGGGTTTTCTTGTGATCTTCGTTTGAGCACAAACTTCATATTTCTCTACCTTACCCCCACACTTGGAGATAAGTCCTAGACTAGACATTCTGTTTATTCGTTTACAATGAACATGTCCTAGCCTATTATGCCATAACTCAAGAGTATAAGCAGAAGGAGTGATTTCATTAATTACATTAATTACATTGGACTGATTTACAAGCTGAATCTTGAACATTCCTTCGATATAAAAAGCTTTTCCGAAGTATGTTCCCTTGATAGACATCACCATCTGGCCAGCATTGATGTCCATTCTGAGGCCTGCATTGCAGAGTAAGCCTCCCGAGATCAGGTTCTTGGCGATAGCAGGTACGTGCTTCACGCCTTGAAGCGTCAGAGACTTGCCATAAGTCAGCTTCAGAATAACCGTCCCGATCCCTAGAACTTCAGCTTGTGCTTGGTTCGCCATCACAACCGCTTCAGAAGTGGGTGTATAGGTGGTGAACCACTCCTTACTGAAGCAGACATGGCAGGTGGCTCCAGTATCTACCCACCAGTCTGAATCAGATCCTACAGCATCAACCTGTCCAATCATAGCAATTACATCAGTAATCATTGAGACTTTGCTAGGCTCACCTTGCTCTGATTTCTTGGCCGGTGCTGTGCATTCACTTTTGAAATGGCCCAACTGGCCACACTTGAAACAAGGCATCTTTGCCTTAGATTTCTTTGACTTGAAAGAAGTTTCCTTAACATTCAAGTTATTAGGGTTCTTCTTCTTCTTCTGGAAATCTGCACGCTTTTCCTTTTCCTTTGGTTCCTTGGTCTGAACCAGATTGGCGTTAGCCAATTGCTTGGACAGTGTGTCCACCTTCAGTTGAGCCCGCATCTGGTCCTCAACATAGATTTCCTGTAGGAGATCTTCAAGGGTGATCTCCAACTTCTTCCTATGCATGTTTGCATAGAACTTGCTCCACCCAGCGGGGAGCTTTGAGACAATCCCTCCAACAACAAACTTGTCGGGGAGGGGCATAGCCTCGTCTTCCAATTTCTGTCGCAACTTCAGAAATTCTTTGACCTGCGACAGCATGGACTTCTCGTCCTCAAAGAGCCATTTGTGATATTTTTCAACCACAAATATTTTGCTCCTGTTCTTGTCTTCTTCGTACAGTTTTTCCAGAGACTCCCATATGTCTCTGGCAATTGGTTTCTTACTGTAGGATTCTGCTAGAGAATCCTCCATAGCATTCAGGATAAGCAACCTGCAAATGCTATTTTCCCTTCTCCACTTGGCCTGAAGTTTAGTAGCCGCAGTGATTGCGGCAGCAGACCCAGTATCTGGAACAGTAGGTTCCTCTTCAAGCAATACGTGATCAACGTCTCTAAGTTGAAGAGTGAGATAAACCTTCCTCTTCCAGACTTGATAATGCTCTCCATCAAACTTTTCTAATTTGCAAAAGTCAGTATTGAGGAGTGAAGCATTAATATTTTCCATCGTAGCAATAAAGCTTTGAGATTGTTATTGCCGGGAACGCCGGGGCACGCTTTTCGATGGAAAATACAGAAACTGAAACAGTTGTAAAAATAATGTTTCAAATGCAATTCCTTAAAGAAGGTTTTGCAACAGAGATCCAGAAGGATTCTGCAAATTACGAGATCTAAAAAGATATCGTAATTCACGAATAATCTAAAGAGATTTTCGTGATCGTAGCAAACTGGCAGTAGTGCCTTCTAAAAAGAAGATACTGACAGAACTGCTAAAGGCAACAGAAGGGTGACAGGCGAGAAATGGAATTGCTGGGGTGAATGATCACCGTTGCTCAAAGCTTTATTCGCCCTCTGCGAACAGCTTCCAGGAACCAGCAAGGTTGACGGAAAACCTTGGAACACTCCTGCTCTTCTGACTCCTCGGAAGACGGCGAACTCCTCTGGCAATGGCTCTACTCTTCTCTCTCTGTTTCTGAAGTAACAGAACCCAAGCGTACTAAAAAGTACTAGTGTTTGTGTTAAAAAACACGCTCACTACTCTGTTGTGTTAAAGAACACTTAGAGTTTTCTCCCTGGAATTCTGATATCTCCAACACTGAGAGAGAGGAGAAAACCTGCATATATAGCCCACGGGGCGGTTGCCAAGCAGTTGCCTGAACTTCAGGGTAGTGGCTGAACCACTCCTGAAAGTGCAGCAACTGCTGCAACCGTTCCCGCTCTAATATGCAGCCAGCCATACGTATATACGCACTCTACGCACACTGCGTACGCTGCGCACACTGCGCACTCTACGCACGCTGCGTACGCTGCGCACACTGCGCGTACTGGACGTACTGGGCTGCGTACTGGGCTGCGTAACTGGGCTCGCGTAACGGGCTGCGCAACGTGCAAAGTGCGCCAACAAAACGCCACATTACGCCTCATGAGCCCTTGAGCCCGAGCCCGAGCCCGAGTCCGAGTCGCTAAGCTCCTACGGAGCTTAGCTCAATGGAAATAAATTTCCAAGAGCAAAAAGCTTACAGCTTCTTAATTGTTGATTAAGCCTTTATACCATTAATAATTAATCCCACATTGCACACACCCATGTACACTACATGTGCATCTCCATAAAGAGCAAAGACTCATATATATGGAGATACACATTCCTTTCTAGCCGATGTGGGACTAAAAACCAAAACTAAAGGCTAAAAACCCAACACATATCAAATCGTATTAGTCGTAGTCGGTTCGGCCGATACTCCACACTATGGTTTTACCTTATGCTTAATCTTAAAATTTTGCTTCGCTACCTCTTTTGCTGATTATCAATAATCCGGAGATCTATTTCAGCCGCTTTATGTTTAAAGAGAATAAATAGAGTGCTAATGTGCTACAATATTATTGAAATTACAGAACTGCAGTAAAAATAATTATCAGAGTGATCGTCTATTTGTAACTGGGAGTTCTTTCGTCAATTATCAACAGTCTGGAGATCTATTTCAGCCGTTCCGAAGTTGAAATAGAATAGAGTACTACCAACGTGAACTGTCCAACAATAAATTTCAGTTTGTGAGAAATTACAATGTTGCAGTGATAACGAAAAAAAAAAAAAAAGAGTTCCAATTCTTATGCATTTTCCTTTAACTAATTTAACTGTCAACATTAACATTTGCAAGTAAACATTCGGTTTCTGATCAACGATTGATGATCCCCATGACGTATTCAAACTTGAATTACACTGCGACGCGCCTTTCTTGAACTTACCAAATCTAAATAATATGAACCAATTTTATTTTACCATCGTATCGGTCCGATACATTTCTGAAACTCCTGTGACCTTGTACACAGGAAATGTACTATGGTACGCAAAAGGTTTTTTTTTTTTCTTTGAGATGTCCGCCATCACGCACTAAACTTTATGCATTGGCTTGATCTACGGATCTTACGTCATCCAGTTTGGATCTTATATCTCTTTTCGATAACCAAAAGGGTAACTCGAGTTCGGCTGGTATGCAAAAGTTTGATGACACAAGAAATGTACTACTATGGTATCCTACAATTTATCTTTACCAATTCAAACATGTGAATTGCCTATGGGTTCTTCCATTTTCCTTATCAAGGTATAAGATGACTATACAAAAGTTTGAAAAGAATGAGCTTGCAAGCTTGAGTATAATGTACATAGTAAGACCCGTTTGGTTCACTGTAATGTAATTGTAATCGCAATGTAATCAAATGAAAAAAAAAAAAAAAAAATTTACTTCCACCGGTTACAAATTTCAAACCTGGCCAAACTGGCTTTGTCCTCCTTGAATCACTGGCAAACTGGGTTGCGCTACAACTACTATAGTAGAAGCATTATCACTGCCACCCAACAGTATCAGTGGCTGGACCGGAGGAATCAAAGCAACACCAGAATCCGCAGAAGCTGTAGAAACCGGCAGCACAGGCTCGTCGCAGTCCGAACCGACCGCCGCCGCCGGGCTCGACCCGCGCTCGCCGGCCGTCGTCTGGCTTTCTTCTTCGTCGCTGTCGAGCAGCTTCCTGTAGAGGCCGTCGTCCTCGACGTCGTAGAAATTCCCGGTCCTCACCTCCTGAGCCAGAGAGCAGGACCAGCAGAACATCCACTGGAAGTAGTCCGTCAGCGCGGGGGAGCCGCAGCAGAGGGGGTTCCCGGGGAGCCCGAACTTCCTCCTCATCTGCGTCCTCCAGAACCCTCCGTAGAGCAGCCCGAGCGCGCAGAGCACCACCCCCGACGCCCACATCGCCTCGCCGACCGCGGCATTGCCGACCTTCAGCGCCGTGGTGCTGAAGATCCAGAACGGGGCGAAGCACAGGAGGACGAACGTGACGATGTGCACGTACATGTTCCCGAACCCGAGCCTCTCCATGTTCCACCCGAAGACGCAGCACGTGCAGAAGAACGAGAGGCCGCCGACGGTCGCGTCGTCCCGGCAGTCGAACAGCCCCCCGGCCCACTCCGGCCGGCTCACCACCACCCTCTTCGTATCGGACCGGCCGACGTCCTTGTACTTAGGCTCTTCGTCCGAACAGGGACAACTAGGCCCCCTTCCCAGAGGGCCGTAGAGAGTGTAGACTCCCGCCGCCACGGGCGCCAGAAGCCCGGTCCCCCCGAAGATGTCTTCGAGATACTCCGGGCGCGTCGCGCTCGGATACAGCCAGTAGACGGCGCAGAGCGCGTACTGGGAGAGGAAGGCGATCTGGATGAGCACGGCCACGACCATCATGTGCGCCCACTCGTGCGGCCGGTACGCCCCGTTCCTGCAGTATATCTTCCTGAGCGCCGCGACGTCCTCCGAGCTCCAGCGGCACAGCATGAACAGGTGGTGCAGGAGGGTCGGGTGCTGGTACAGGCTCATCAGGGTGAAGAGCGCGTTGAGGGTCTGGTTGCACGTCTCGACCCAGCCGCTCCTCGCCTGCTTCGATCGGATCGCGTGGTTCAGGGCCCCGAGGAGGAGGAGCACGAGGAAGGCGGCCACGACGACGATCAGCAGGAGCCAGACGAGGAGGCCTATGTTGAGAGGGTGCGAGAGCCACTCCCTGCAGATGTTTAGGACCGACGGCCAGTCGATCTTCCTGAAGAAGCGGACGTGGAAGCCGCGGCGGAGGCCGGCAGGGGACGGGACGGAGAGCGAGACCTCCTCCCTTCTGGTCACCGTCCGCCGGAAGACCGCGAGGGGCGAGGAGAGCCTGAGCTTCCCGAGCCAGTCTCTCGACGGCCGGGCTTTCAGGAAATCGAGGAGCCTCGGGCTCGGGCTCAGCCTTGCCTTGATCGGCGGAATGCGCAGTTTGAACTGCCTGAACTTGGAGAGCTTGGGAGCTGCTGCTTCTTCTTCATCAACATCAACATAGATAACTTCAGTAGGCTCTTCAGAAACCATTCTGATTGCCTATGGCTCTACAAAACCTCCCTCTCTAAATTCTTCAGAATCCACTTGTGGAAGTGAATATTCATGTAACTCAATCAATTTCCTGGTGATGTAGATTATACTGAACTCATCAGCTAATTTTAGCAACAACCAACTAAAACATAAACATTAATTCACCATATTTGTTTCAGCAAACAATATGGACTTGTTTAATTATGAAAGAGATCATAAACCCTTCTCAATTCATAAGATTAATCATGAGTACAGCAAGGTTCAGGGACCATACATGAGCTATAGTTGTGCTGATTAGTTACTAATTGTACTTTTTGTGAAATACCCAGAATTAATTAAAGCATAAGAAACACAAATTCTACTTTCTAAATTAATGAGAATTCATCAGAATAATGAAGTTTGCAGACGACCCACAATAAGAAGAAGATTAAAAAGAACATTCACAAAGAGTTGGGAAATTGAACGAGTACCACTAGCAGAAAGAGAAGGAATGAAGAAAGGAGGTTGTTGACGAATGCACACTTTGAGCTGCTCTTCTTCCTTAACCTCCCTTCTACTTCTTCTTCTTCTTCTTCTTGTCACATGCGAGAACTTTTCGTAGAAGAAAGGAACAACACGTAACCTCATATATAACCACATATATGTATATGTAAAAGCAATTGCTACAAGATGCGAGTTATACTTCTCGTGTTTCTTTTTCACGTTTTAACCGCATTTTTTTAGACTAGTGTGATTGGCACCATAAACAATTTTCCATGTCGGACAAAATTTTTTTTTCTATACTTTCTTAATTTACACACTATTTTCTTTTTTTCAAGGGCAAGATACTAGGACGGTAAAAATTTTAACAGCATGACTATGCCCATTGAATGTCAAAATTTGATAGCCATGACGATTGCAAGACTACCAAAATTTTAGCAGTCCTATTATATAATAAGAACTGTCAAAATTTTATCAGTTCTACATCGTCCCAAATGTTATTGTGTCTGTTCCGGAACTTCGAAACTCCATTAATAAAGTTAGAAACTTCGGAAATAGTGTCTTAGTGAACTTTCTATTCGAAAATTATAGCAAACTACATAATGCGCATAAAATTTAAGAAACTAAACAATTATATTTCAAAAAATCTAAAATTTATTTTTTCATATTTTGATGAAATTTTATCTTGATTAGGTTTGAAAGAGAAAGAAAGAAAATGATAATAAAATATGTTATCCAAACTTTTTTTTTTATGTGTTGTCCCTGAAATGAAAATAAATTTAATTGTGCTGCCCTTTAACCAATGGCGTCCGGAAAGAATTTTCAGTAACCTATTTTTATAGGGCAAGTAAGAAATCTTGTTTGATTTATGCTTTTCAAAATAAATATAGGGGAAATGCTTTTATTTTTCATGAAATTTGATAGCAAAAGAAAAAAAGTAAGGGGGCAATTTAAAATTTTAGAAAGAACCAACGTTCAAATAAGATGTGGGATGGTCTTTTCTTTGATTGAAAAACCTTAGTATGGACATGTTTGGTAAACAGGAATTAATCATAATTTTTTAAGATTCTATAAATTTGGAGTCAAATATATGGGATCCTATATTTGGTTAGACGTTCGATTTAGCTTTCCAAATCCAAAGGCTACAACAAATCCTCCTATCCAATCCGGATTTGGGAGAAAAAAATTAGATTTAATTTTTAAATAATTTTATTGTTATTTTAAATATTTAATTAACACTAATTAAAAATTAATTAACTAATAACTTTATTAACAATTAAATAATATTTAGTTAATATTTTATACAAGAAATTTTTATTCTTAATTAATATATATAATTCTTATAAACAAGTTTATTAATATTTAATAAATATAATTAATTAATATAAGTAAATAAAATATATTAAAATATACAATACTAATAGGTAATTAAAATTAACTAAATAATGAATTATTGTGTACTATTATATTATTATATAATTAGAATAGTTAATTAAAATTAAAATAATTTACTAATATTTGAATTAATTAAATATTTTAAGTTATATTTAACTAATAAATAATTTTGTTTAAATTAATTATAGTACTTAGTAATTATAATTACTAGTTAACCCTACAATTTTATTAATTAGATAATTAATATTTTATAATTATTAGTTAACATATATATTTATGATCACGAGTAAACCATAATATTTGATTAAAAAAATTTATAGAATTGTAATATTTAACTATAATATTTTGTTAATATCAATTGTTTATATTATAGTTAACCATAATATTTTATTGTAAATATATTCTACTATCCAAACACAATTTGGATTATGTCAACTTCCAAATCCAAATTCAGTTCGACTATAGAAACTCAAATAGGAACTCAAAATGAGAACTTCCAACATGGTTATGACACGTGGACTTATTTTTCTATTTAGGCTCTGGACTTTTTTGTTTATGCTCTTAAAAAAAATCAAAGGATGAGATGCATTTAATTCATTGGTTTTTCATTCACGAGTTTTATAAATTAGTAATCTAGAAATTGCTAAAATACCCAATTTCGAAGTGAGAGTTTATGAAAAACCGACCCGCAAGGTGGGTTTTATGAAATATCCAAAATTATATATTTTCACGTTAAATATTCCAAGATTCCCTTTAGATGCTCTATATTTACAAAATTATCATTTTGATAATACCATAACTACCCATTCGCACAAATTTGATCATATATATGTATTTGAATTCACAAACTCAGATTTGGATTGCGATTTTCGTCTTCTTCTTCTTCACGAGATATCTGAATTACATTGCTCTCATCTTCAGATGTCACTCCCCGTTCCCAGAATACGTATTTTATACATGTGCAACTCATGTGTATTTATTTAATATTTATCATGCATTTATTCTGTATTTAAATTCTTCAATTTTGCGCTTATTAAATTTTTCTGTATTTTATTTTCTGCTTTTTCTTGGCTCTTGGTTCATTTCGGTTCATAGGAAACCAACTTGGTTCGGTTTGGTTCAACATGGAAAGGAATGGATGGCTTGGATTTGGTGGAGAGAATGAATGGTGGAGATCCACTTGACCTTGATATAAAAGTTCTTCTTCCACTCTCTTTCTTCATTCATTCACATTTACTCCTCCACCAAACCCTAACCCATTTGGAGAGGCAAGTACATCTTGCACACCATGAGGGATTTCATGCATCCCCATTTATTTTTAGTCTATGTTGTTCATCTTCTCTTCCTCTACAAGTTTAGGTCTTGAAGTTCTTGATTTCCATGGATGGTTGGGTGTAGATCTAAGTTTTAAGTTTTGATTTTCATAGTTTTGGTTTTCATATGAATTTAGGGTTTTGATCTATCAAACATTATTGTTTTCGAAAATAAGTGGTTCCATGTTGTAGAGAATTTAATTCTACTAAAGTTTGGCTTTTGAAAAGTTAGATTTCGATTTATTTTGTGGAAGTTATGGCAAAAGTATTTTGGTTCGTTCCTATGTTCATCTGCATGACGCAGTTGGCGCATATGATGTCTCTGTTGACGCATGTCGCAGTTGACGAATATGATGTCGCTGTTGGCGCATGTCGCAGTTGGCGCATATGATGTCTCTGTTGACGCATGTCGCAGTTGGCGCATATGATGTCTCTGTTGACGCATGTCGCGGTAGGCGCATATCATGTCGCAGTTGAGCCGCATGAGGCGCATGTCGCGGTAGGCGCATATCATGTCACAGTTGAGCCGCATGAGGCGCATGTCGCGGTAGGCGCATATCATGTCGCAGTTGAGCCGCATGAGGCGCATGTCGCGGTAGGCGCATATCATGTCGCAGTTGAGCCGCATGAGGCGCATGTCGCGGTAGGCGCATATCATGTCGCAGTTGAGCCGCATGAGGCGCATGCCGCAGTAGGCGCATATCATGTCGCAGAATAGGCTGCATATACCTATTTTGGTTGTTTCTGACTATCATATGTTCTATTTTGACTGAATTGTGGCTAGAATTTCTTTCAACTCCCAACATGAAATTTGTAGATCTTTTCCTTGGCTTCAAGAATATGTTACCAACCATTTTATACTAGTTATGGACTCGACCATGCTTAATACTAATTTGACTTTTATGCCTTGTCATGAATTGATCCCCGACTGTTACTTGACTAATGATTGATCATGCGTTCCTAGTTGGAACTAAGAGACTGGCTAGTCGTCTTATTGAAATGAATGAATGAGACACGTTCATGTTATGAACTATTGTAATCGACTGGCTGATCCCGAACATTGACATACATGCACATGCAGGCTTCAATCTATTTATTTATTAATTTATTTATTTATTTTCTACAAAAGAAGCATGTGTACTTTATGGTCAAGGCATGATTACCGTGGTTAGATTTGAATGTTGCATTACGCTATGTAAGACCTGCAACCTAACCGCACTGGTATCGTTGTAGAGTTGTACATATCGTACCCCGTACGAAAGTACTCATTTGAATGACCATGACCCACGGCATGGGATTTCACTCAACGTAGGGACTATTAAGTTAAATAAAATAATGATTGCATGGAGAGAATGGATTTCCGAGTTCTTACATGGCAGCCCCCTTGGAACGAGTAGTACCCGACGGGCCGGCTGGTTCCCACAGATACTGTAAATCTGCCACACGGGCAGGGAACAGTATCTGCTTTTATTATTATTGTATATTGTATATTGACGGGTGTCACGCCCCAGAACCAGAATACTGGAGAGCGGGGGCGGACACAGCCAGCTACGTATATTGAAATAGAATACATCTCAACTATACGGTCACGGCTGTCTAGATATGAGGGTTTACTACAAGCCAGCAGTCTCTTAAGGTCAAGCCTATTGTCTCAATCTCAAGCAATTAACAGAGTTACAAGATGTTAGAGCATCAAATATATATATATAAGGCGTCCCAAATATTACATATTGGATGATCATGAAGCTAGTCGTACAAAATGATAGGACTAGCAAGAGTTCAGTCGTACATGATCAACCCTACGATTTGTTAATCATGTTTACAGCCCGTAGGCAGACAGTAAGTAAATGTGCATCGAGCTAACAGGTGCTCGTCGGCTAAACGCCTCAAAAGAATAAATTTACATATAAGTGGGTGAAACAAAAAGGGAAAACCCACTCGTAGCCCGGGTTCCGTCTAGTGTTCACCATTGGGCTGGAAGCTTGGTAGATCCTCGGGAGCTGCTCCGAAATCTGGCCACACAAAACCAGCTGGGTCAAACCCCAGAAAGAGCAAGTGCCACAAAGGAGGCCACAAATAAGAACAAAAGCCAGCATATCAGAACATAAAGAATAAAAGTACAAGTAATAAAAGTACACAGAGCGATAAACGACTAAGGACGTGGAACCATTCCGGGAGCCAGGTTACAATCCTTAAACCAAACAAGGACCGGGATTGTACCCCTTCGCCTGAATAGTTCACTGTCTCTACCCATTTATCGTTGGAGAAAAGTAAAACAATCATGATCAAGAGTTCCAGGTACAAGGGCTAGACAAGACTTAGACGGGGCTGGACACCATTCATTCACAATCGGCCAAGCAAGTACTACGGCTTACTACTTTAACTAACTAGGGTTATCACAAGCCTAATTACTAACAAGATGCAAGTGAGAAACTCCCAGTCCCAAGCCCTGCAGACCATCCAGTTATCCTTCCGCGGGTTGAGAGTTATAGGTGGGTACATTGCCCGGGAGACAAATGTACCCTTAGGTGACTTAGAGGGTGCAACACATGACAGTGTGCTGGAAATGTGCTCTACTCGTCGGCAAGCTACAAGTCCATTAAAGCGCCCAGATAACGAGATTGCCTGTGACTGGGAATTCTCCATGTTCTAGTTTGATCTAATCATTAGCCTATTCCAATTTAGCGCGAGTCCCTGGCCGTGGTACCCAGGGAATCACGTCCTAGACATGATGCAAGACAAGACAAGTGGATTGTACAAGCAAGCAAGCAGGAGCACCCACGGTGTCAAGACAGGTCAAGTTAAGTTATCAAGTCAAGTCAAGTCAGGAGTGCGCCGCCACGGCCACTATCAAGTTATCAAGATAATTCATGTCAGGGTACTTGTCAGGAGTGCGCCACGACGGGCCACTATCATGTCAGGTTGGTCATGTCAGGAGTGCACCATTACGGGTCACTATCATGTTATGTAAGTTCCTTGTCATACCAGGCCATGTACAATAGTCATTCCAAGTATATAAGTAAAATCAAGTTCATGACAAAAGGCGTAAGGATATAAAATGGGCGTAAAATACCTGATACAATACCAATATATATAGGACTATAAAAGAGCCAAGACCAAGAAATAACAAATTCATCATAAACAAGTAGGTAGCACAAGGGGGTCAAGGGTTGGGCTACGCGGGGTATAGACTGCGCATACAAGGCTGCGCAAGAGTTGTCTTGCGCAAGGGTTACATTGCGCAAGGGTTACATTGCGCAAGGGGAGCAGTACGCAAGCAATACGCAATGCACAGTACGCAAGCCACTACGCAATACACAGTACGCAGGCCAGCATACGCAGGGGCTACGCAAAGTGCAATACGCAGGGTGCAATACGCAATGCACACTACGCAGGAGCTCTACGCAGAGGCCGTGCGCAAGGGGAGCAGTACGCAGCAATACGCAGTGCACAGTACGCAAGCCACTACGCAATGCACAGTACGCAGGCCAGCATACGCAGGGGCTACGCAATACGCCGGGTGCAATACGCAGGGTGCAATACGCCGGGTGCAATACGCAGAAGACCCTAAGCAAGGGTTCTACGCAAGCAACACTACGCAGGAGCTCTACGCAGAGGCCGTACGCGGGAGCCGCGTGGCCAACAAGAGGGAAAGGCTGTGTTCTTCTCCTACCTCTGTCCGAGAGGAAGAACACCCAACCCAAAACTTCAATTCTTCATAACCTTGTCAAATCAAAACCAAATTTAGATTTTCAAAGTTCTAACTTGAGTAAAATTGAATTCTCTTCCACATGGAAGCATCAAAAACCCATAAAATCCAACTAAAATAGATCAAAACCATGTAAATCCGAAAATAATTAAAACCTAGATCTAGAACAATGGAGACTCCAAATCACAAAATTCCAAGTTCTAATGTTGTTCTCCATGTCCTAATCTAGCTAATGAACAAATAAAAAGTGGTGCTTATTTAATGGCAAGATGCACTTGCCTATGGGTGTTGGTGGAGGAAGAAGAAGAAGAAGAAATTAATGGAGAAATTATGTAGGAGAGAGAAAGTAGGTGGGTTATAATGAGGGTGTTGTGGTGTAATGGAGGTGGTGTGTAGGCTATGGTGTTCCATCATGACAAACCAAACCAAACCAATCTCCAAAATAAAACCAAGCCATGGTCTAAAACCCAATTACAAGAATTCAAAAATCCGCAAGTCGAGAATAATAAAATACGTGCCAAAACCCAAATACGAGCATAATACGAAATACGGAAAATGAGGGTGACAACGGGCGTCCTGCTAGGACTCGTCTAATTCATGCATGGCGCACATGATTGACTGGATAGACTAGCCTTGCTCGCACATGGTAAGAACTGAGGAATCTTTATTGCATTATTCCAGGATAACTTGGGACTCACAATAGCAAGCCGTAGGATTTGACTGGCCGTTCAAGATGATTTGTTTGTGTACTGTACCTACTCTGTTACCTAACTGAGATGATCAGAATGTCAGGACATGACGGGCCAACTTCTGTCCTTGTTTGGTTGGGAGGTTGGTTCGAAGTGTCATGATGTTATGTGAATCCCAGTGGCGAGCAGAGATCTACTTATCATATTCTCTTATTACTGGTTTTAATTTCTCATATCGTGTTTCCTTGTGGTACTTGCTATTAGAGGTCTAACCTCTCTGGTTTTGCATGGCCAGATTTAGAGCCGGTTCCCGAGGACTCCGCTTACTTCCACCTCCAGGATGGTCAATACTAGAGGGATGATTGCAGGAGGACTCGAGTGGGTTCCTTACCTCCCCGTTCGTTTTGTTATTTACTTTATACTTTGCCGTTTGGCACCGACATGTTAGTCGAATTGTCTTGTACTTACTTTTGCATAATTGTAACTAAGTCAGACTGCAGCTGATAACAATTGTGTATACTTTGCTACATCAATCTGGCTATGTTTTGTAAAGCCAGATATCAAGAACATTTTGACAGAGCGTTTGGGACGCCTTACTGCTTTATCTTACATGTTCTCTATTTCTGTTTCTTATTTGAATGATTGAGACAATAGATGTGAAGTGACCATAGTGAGACTTATATGTAGTATGCACCCCCTCGTCTGGTTAGACAGCATTGATCGTATTATACGGTATTCATCTACCCGTAATACGTAGCTGGCTGAGTCATTCCCCCGCTCTCCATTATTCTGGTTCTGGGGCGTGACAAGGTTTTAGTGGTGGCATGCAGGTCTGATTTCAGACTTGTGGGATGTTTTGATTTATAGGATGTCTCAATCACACATGTTTTCCCTTGATCTCCTGATTCGTTATTCTCAACTCTGGTTTGACATTCCAGTATCCTTTGACTTCATTGATCTTCCCTGTCCGGTCGTTTGATTGTTCTCTTGTCCCTTTTCTTAGGGGCACTTCGTCCGCAGCGGTCAGAGCTGGGCAGCAACAACAAGAGCAACATGAGCAACATGACCAGCTTGGTCAGCAGCAAGGGCCAGTCTCACCTCAGGAGACTATCCAGGAAGAAGTGATAGTAGAACCGCAGTATCCGGAAGTTCCAAACCCACCCATAGTTCCACCTACCCCTGTGGAAGTGGATACACCAGCCCTTCTGGAGATCATGAGAGGAATGATGGCTGCTCAGCAACATCAGATGTTGGCCCAGCAGCGCATGCACACTCAGCTACAAGAGCAGAATGTGTTGCTCAACCAAGGATTGCAGACAGCTTTGGAAAGGGGGGCAAGGACAGATTCAGGAGCGTCAGCCCGGTTTTGCAAGTACAACCCCCGTCGTTTCGAGGGCACGGAGGATGCCATCTCAGCAGATGCATGGCTTAAGGATATCGAGGCTATTCTGACAGCCGCTAAGGTACCGGCAGAAGAACGTGTGGATCTAGTGAAGTTGTTACTTCAGGATCTCGCACGTGATTGGTGGGAATCAGAGGAAGTGGACATCAGACGTCCTGTGGCTTGGGACGATTTCACTGCAAGGTTCAAGACGAAGTATTATGGAGTTGTGGCGCAGTTTGAGCTACAACAGAAGTTTATCAACCTCAGACAGGCTGGCAAGACGGTAGATGCTTATGCAGCGGAGTTCTGCAGATTGAATAGGTTTGCCCCAGAGATGGTAGCAACGGAGCGCCAGAGGGCGATGAGGTTTCAGCAAGGGTTTCATCTCGAACTTTTGCAATTGATAGAGGGGCACAATTACCAAACTTTTGATGAGATATTGACGGCAACTCGAAGGCATGAGCTCACCATTCAGAGGCTTGCAACTAGGACTGGAGGTCAGAAGAGATCCCACAGTCAGATTGAAGGAGGAGGGGGAGCAGCGCCCCGAACAACAGCACCATCCCCTGGCATTCGTATCCACGATATGGCGATACGAGGGCCAGCACCACCACCCAGGCAGCAGCAACAACAACCAAGGAAGAACCAGCAACCCCCGACGGGCTGCACTTATTGTGGGAAGATGGGGCACACTAGAGATGTGTGTCGGACATTGAATGGACTGTGTCTGATATGTGGAAATCCAGACCATCGGGTTACCACATGTCCCATGAATTCGAGGACAGGAGGACCAGGGCAGCAGTTTTCTGCTCTGCCAGCACCAGGGGCAGGCCAGTATCGAGGACCAGCGGTGGCAGTAAGGCCGTTGGCACAGCGTCCGTTAATGTCACAGGCTCAGATGTTTCGGCAGCAGGGACCGTCGATGCAGCAACACCAGCATAGACCACCCCAGCATCATCAAGGCAGGGGCCAGCAGCAGCACCAGGCTAGGCCGCAACATGGGAACCAACAAGGAGGTCGAGGGCAGGCATTCACTCTGTCCTTAGAGGAGGCATTGGCATCGGGAGATGTTGTGACAGGTAACATTCTCGTCGCCTCATATCCCGCAGTAGCATTGTTTGATTCGGGAGCATCCTATTCATTTATATCTGCACGATTTACGACACGACTAGGAATGGAGTTCGAGGCCTTACCAGGGAAGTTGAATATACTCACTGGCAATGGGCTCGTAGGAGTTAGTAGAGTTATTCTAGCGTGTAGCGTTGTAGTTTGTGGGCATTCCTTACCCGCCCGGTTGATAGAATTTCCTGTTGGAAATTTCGACGTTATCTTAGGCATGGACTGGCTGAAAGACAGTCATGCGACAATAGATTGTCGTAGAGGGAGTGTATCTTTTGATATCCCAGGCATGAAGAGATTCACCTTAGTCAGATCAGAGGCAACTCAACCAGAGCAAGGAGTAATAACGGCAATGGAAGAAGTTCAGGTCCCGAAGGTAGTTGAAGAATTTCTAGACGTGTTTCCCGAAGAACTACCCGGTCTGCCACCGGTTAGAGATATTGAGTTCAGTATAGAATTGGCACCTGGGACTAAACCGATATCAGATCGGGTATACAGAATGGCGGATTCGGAGCAGGCCAAGGTATATCAACACATAGAGGAACTGAAGGAGAAGAAGTTCATCCAAGCTAGCATATCACCATGGGCAGCACCAGTGGTACTTGTGGGGAAGAAGGATGGGTCATCCAGATTGTGCATTGACTATAGGAAGCTTAACGCGGCGACAGTAAAGAACAAGTACCCACTACCCAGGATCGACGACTTATTTGATCAGTTGAGCAGGGCCAGAGTTTTCTCCAAGATAGATCTTCGTTCAGGGTATCACCAAGTGAGGGTTCGGAAGGAGGATATTCCCAAGACAGCATTCAGGTCAAAGTATGGGCATTATGAATTCTTAGTAATGCCGTTTGGTTTGACCAATGCTCCAGTAATATTTATGGATTTGATAAACCGTATCTTTATGCCATACTTAGATCAGTTTGTCGTTGTATTTCTCGACGACATTCTTATATACTCTGCTAGTGAAGAGGAGCATGAAGACCACCTCAGGAAAGTGTTGCAGGTTCTGAGAGAGAACCAGTTGTATGCCAAGCTCAGCAAGTGTGAGTTTTGGTCGGATCACATTTCATTTTTGGGTCATATCATATCAGGAGCTGGAGTAGCAGTGGATCCGAAGAAGGTAGAAGCAGTAGAGAGTTGGCCAGTACCCAAGACCGTAGCAGATGTGCGGAGTTTCTTGGGATTGGCAGGATATTACAGAAGGTTCGTATCAGACTTTGCGAGGCTTTCAGCACCCATGACACGCTTGACACGGAAGGATGTACCATTCGTTTGGTCGGCAGAATGTCAGGCATCATTTGAGAATCTGAAGCAGAAGTTGATATCAGCGCCTATTCTTACATTGCCAGTTGGACCCGGAGGTTTTACAGTATATTGTGATGCGTCAGGTAAAGGACTTGGATGTGTCCTCATGCAGCACGGAAAGGTGATAGCATATGCATCTAGGCAGCTTCGGGACCACGAGAAGAATTACCCAACTCATGATTTGGAGTTGGCGGCAGTAGTATTCGCTTTGAAGCTATGGAGGCATTACTTATATGGTGACCGAGTGGAGATGTACACGGACCACAAAAGTCTGAAGTACATCTTTACCCAGAAGGAACTGAACATGAGGCAGAGAAGATGGCTAGAGTTGATCAAGGATTATGACGTGGAGCTTCAGTATCATCCAGGCAAGGCTAATGTGGTAGCAGACGCTCTCAGCAGGAGAGGCGGCGCATTTATGTTAACAACGCAGAAGCATATCTTAGAAGACCTTCAGGAGATGGGCATCGAAGTTATACTTCCTAGTGATGTAGGAGTTCTAACAAATCTGCAAGTTCAATCCGACTTGGTAGACAGGATCAAGGCAGCCCAGGCACAGGACCCCAGGATTCAGAAGCTTAAGGCAGAATGTGAGTCAGGGCTCAGGAAGGAGATGCAAATCCACGAAGATGGTACACTTAGGTTTGGATCACGTCTATGTGTGCCTAGTGAAGATATCAGACAGGAGGTTATGACAGAAGCTCACAGTTCTCAGTATTCTATACATCCTGGAGGGACCAAGATGTACCAAGATATCAAGCAGCACTTCTGGTGGAACGGGATGAAAAGAGAGATAGCTAGATTTGTTTCCCGTTGCTTGGTATGTCAGCAAGTGAAGGCAGAGCAGCAGAGGCCAGCTGGACTATTACAACCGCTTCCTATCCCAGAATGGAAGTGGGAGCATATTACAATGGACTTTGTGACCGGTTTACCGAGATCGCCAAGTGGTAAAGATGCTATTTGGGTGATAGTGGACCGGCTTACAAAGGTAGCACACTTTCTTCCTTTCAGAGTAGGGCAATCTACAGAAAAGTTGGCAGAGTTGTATATGCAGCAGATAGTCAGGCAGCATGGAGTCCCCGTCAGCATTGTGTCAGACCGAGATACCCGTTTTACATCACATTTCTGGAAGAGCTTACATCATAGTCTGGGTACCAAGTTAAGATTTAGCACGGCTTACCATCCGCAGACGGATGAGCAATCAGAAAGAACGATTCAGACTTTAGAAGATATGTTGCGAGCTTGTACCCTAGATTTTGGAGGGTCTTGGGAGAGTCACCTACACTTGGTCGAGTTCTCATACAACAATAGTTATCAGGCCAGTATCCAGATGGCGCCATTCGAAGCATTATATGGTAAGAAGTGCAGGTCACCGCTTGCATGGGATGATATCGGGGAGAGGAAGATGCTAGGCCCGGAAATGATTATTCAGACGGTTGAAGTAGTTAAAGGAATTAGAGAGCGACTTCGAGTTGCACAGGATCGGCATCGTCATTGGGCGGACCAGCATCGTAGGCCGTTAGAGTTCTCTGTTGGGGACCACATATTCTTGCGGATCTCACCTACTCGTGGGGTCATTAGATTTGGCGTTCGCGGGAAATTGAGTCCGCGGTACGTGGGCCCATTCGTTATCCTTGATCGGATAGGCGATGTTGCTTATCGTTTATCACTCCCACCTTCGTTACGAGAGGTGCATGACGTGTTTCATGTATCTCAACTACGTAGGTATGTATCAGACCCAAGCCATGTCCTCGATCATTCTGAGCAGGTTGTTGGTACCAACCTGTCTTACGAGGAACAGCCTGTGTCCATTTTGGACCGAAGAGAGAAGATACTCAAGAACCGAACAATTAGTCTTGTCCGTGTTGCTTGGGGTCATCACTCCTTGGGGGAGTCAACGTGGGAACGTGAGGATAATATCCGATCACGGTATCCACACCTGTTTGACTCACAAGGTATATCTCTTTCTGTATACCTTGATTGACTTGATTTCTCATGCTTTATCACCTTATGGGTAGAATTGCTTGATATCGTAGATTGATGGATTTACATATATAGTACTTGCTTTTGATATGGTAGCAACGATTGCTTGCTCACTAGAATTGCTTGATCGCTAGAATTGCTTGTAATAGTTAGCTCCGATATTTCTACCTGCTTTGGATTTAAAATTCCGAGGACAGAATTTTTTCAAGGTGGGTAGAGATGTCACTCCCCGTTCCCAGAATACGTATTTTATACATGTGCAACTCATGTGTATTTATTTAATATTTATCATGCATTTATTCTGTATTTAAATTCTTCAATTTTGCGCTTATTAAATTTTTCTGTATTTTATTTTCTGCTTTTTCTTGGCTCTTGGTTCATTTCGGTTCATAGGAAACCAACTTGGTTCGGTTTGGTTCAACATGGAAAGGAATGGATGGCTTGGATTTGGTGGAGAGAATGAATGGTGGAGATCCACTTAACCTTGATATAAAAGTTCTTCTTCCACTCTCTTTCTTCATTCATTCACATTTACTCCTCCACCAAACCCTAACCCATTTGGAGAGGCAAGTACATCTTGCACACCATAAGGGATTTCATGCATCCCCATTTATTTTTAGTCTATGTTGTTCATCTTCTCTTCCTCTACAAGTTTAGGTCTTGAAGTTCTTGATTTCCATGGATGGTTGGGTATAGATCTAAGTTTTAAGTTTTGATTTTCATAGTTTTGGTTTTCATATGAATTTAGGGTTTTGATCTATCAAACATTGTTGTTTTCGAAAATAAGTGGTTCCATGTTGTAGAGAATTTAATTCTACTAAAGTTTGGCTTTTGAAAAGTTAGATTTCGATTTATTTTGTGGAAGTTATGGCAAAAGTATTTTGGTTCGTTCCTATGTTCATCTGCATGACGCAGTTGGCGCATATGATGTCTCTGTTGACGCATGTCGCAGTTGACGAATATGATGTCGCTGTTGGCGCATGTCGCAGTTGGCGCATATGATGTCTCTGTTGACGCATGTCGCAGTTGGCGCATATGATGTCTCTGTTGACGCATGTCGCGGTAGGCGCATATCATGTCGCAGTTGAGCCGCATGAGGCGCATGTCGCGGTAGGCGCATATCATGTCACAGTTGAGCCGCATGAGGCGCATGTCGCGGTAGGCGCATATCATGTCGCAGTTGAGCCGCATGAGGCGCATGTCGCGGTAGGCGCATATCATGTCGCAGTTGAGCCGCATGAGGCGCATGTCGCGGTAGGCGCATATCATGTCGCAGTTGAGCCGCATGAGGCGCATGCCGCAGTAGGCGCATATCATGTCGCAGAATAGGCTGCATATACCTATTTTGGTTGTTTCTGACTATCATATGTTCTATTTTGACTGAATTGTGGCTAGAATTTCTTTCAACTCCCAACATGAAATTTGTAGATCTTTTCCTTGGCTTCAAGAATATGTTACCAACCATTTTATACTAGTTATGGACTCGACCATGCTTAATACTAATTTGACTTTTATGCCTTGTCATGAATTGATCCCCGACTGTTACTTGACTAATGATTGATCATGCGTTCCTAGTTGGAACTAAGAGACTGGCTAGTCGTCTTATTGAAATGAATGAATGAGACACGTTCATGTTATGAACTATTGTAATCGACTGGCTGATTCCGAACATTGACATACATGCACATGCAGGCTTCAATCTATTTATTTATTAATTTATTTATTTATTTTCTACAAAAGAAGCATGTGTACTTTATGGTCAAGGCATGATTACCGTGGTTAGATTTGAATGTTGTATTACGCTATGTAAGACCTGTAACCTAACCGCACTGGTATCGTTGTAGAGTTGTACATATCGTACCCCGTACGAAAGTACTCATTTGAATGACCATGACCCACGACATGGGATTTCACTCA
Source organism: Iris pallida (assembly GCA_029216955.1). Taxonomy (NCBI): domain Eukaryota; kingdom Viridiplantae; phylum Streptophyta; class Magnoliopsida; order Asparagales; family Iridaceae; genus Iris; species Iris pallida. The sequence goes on along the minus strand of JANAVB010031019.1, from coordinate 3,488,888 downwards.
ACGTAGGGACTATTAAGTTAAATAAAATAATGATTGCATGGAGAGAATAGATTTCCGAGTTCTTACATGGCAGACCCCTTGGAACGAGTAGTACCCGACGGGCCGGCTGGTTCCCACAGATACTGTAAATCTGCCACACGGGCAGGAAACAGTATCTGCTTTTATTATTATTGTATATTGTATATTGACGGGCGTCCTGCTAGGACTCGTCTAATTCATGCATGGCGCACATGATTGACTGGATAGACTAGCCTTGCTCGCACATGGTAAGAACTGAGGAATCTTTATTGCATTATTCCAGGATAACTTGGGACTCACAATAGCAAGCCGTAGGATTTGACTGGCCGTTCAAGATGATTTGTTTGTGTACTGTACCTACTCTGTTACCTAACTGAGATGATCAGAATGTCAGGACATGACGGGCCAACTTCTGTCCTTGTTTGGTTGGGAGGTTGGTTCGAAGTGTCATGATGTTATGTGAATCCCAGTGGCGAGCAGAGATCTACTTATCATATTCTCTTATTACTGGTTTTAATTCCTCATATCGTGTTTCCTTGTGGTACTTGCTATTAGAGGTCTAACCTCTCTGGTTTTGCATGGCCAGATTTAGAGCCGGTTCCCGAGGACTCCGCTTACTTCCACCTCCAGGATGGTCAATACTAGAGGGATGATTGCAGGAGGACTCGAGTGGGTTCCTTACCTCCCCGCTCGTTTTGTTATTTACTTTATACTTTGCCGTTTTGCACCGACATGTTAGTCGGATTGTCTTGTACTTACGTTTGCATAATTGTAACTAAGTCAGACTGCAGCTGATAACAATTGTGTATACTTTGCTACATCAATCTGGCTATGTTTTGTAAAGCCAGATATCAAGAACATTTTGACAGAGCGTTTGGGACGCCTTACTGCTTTATCTTACATGTTCTCTATTTCTATTTCTTATTTGAATGATTGAGACAATAGATGTGAAGTGACCATAGTGAGACTTATATGTAGTATGCACCCCCTCGTCTGGTTAGACAGCATTGATCGTATTATACGGTATTCATCTACCCGTAATACGTAGCTGGCTGAGTCATTCTTCCGCTCTCCAGTATTCTGGTTCTGGGGCGTGACATCAGCCGAGATCGCAAAGATCGTTCGTAGTTCACATGCTTTTCTTCAGTCAAACTCCGATCATCGCTCATTATCATCATCATCATCATCATTATCATCATCATCTTCGTGGAGAGATTTAAAAATTTTCGACGATTAGGTCAATTGTGGAGTGAAGAACTTCTTCTTCTTCTCCATAAGAGTTAGCATAGATTTGAAAAAAGAACGAAAAACTCTTGAATATATATTCCTGACAAATTTTTTTCTATAAAAAAAACAAAAAATTAAGTTTCTGTCAACTGTTCTCCGTCATTTTAACACGGAGAATGGCCATTCTCCGTAATTTTAACAACAGAAAATGGTCATTCTCCGTAATTTTAACACGGAGAATAGCTATTCTCCTGCATTTTAACATGAAGAAAGGCCATTCTCCATCATTTTAACACGGAGAATGGTAATTCTCCGTAATTTTAACACAAAGAATGATCGTTCTCCGTGATTTTAACATGGAAAATGGTCATTCTTCATGATTTTAACAACGAAGAATGGTCATTTTTCGTGATTTTAACACGGAGAATGACCATTCTCCTGCATTTTAACACGGGGAGTGGTCATTCTCCGTCATTTTAACACGAAGAATTATAGTTCTTCGTAATTTTAACACGGGGAATGACCATTCTCCGTCATTTTAACACGGAGAATGGCAATTCTTCGTCAATTTAACAAGGAGAATGGTCATTCTCTTGCATTTTAACACGAAAAATGGCCAGTTGAAACTTTGGAGGGCCATAACTTTTGATTGAGAGGTCGAAACGAGGCCCGATTGTAAAACCCCCTATTTTTTTATTATTTTATTAGACTTAAAATGAATTTATAGAATTTATGGTTTTATTTATTTTTACAATGACCTTAGCCATTGTTGAATTTTGGAACACGAGACTACCATAAATTTTGGCACGGAAGATGTAGCAGGGTGCCTTGACTAGTGTACCAGTCATGCCGGGGGAAGCCTAGCCATGGTGATGTCCAAACTAGGAAAACCAGACCAAATTATGAATTTACTTATTTAAAGTATTTTAATTAAATATTATTTTATATATTAATTTTTAGATGCCCCGGTTTGTCCAATTCAGTCCGAACTGGGCCCAAACCAAATTTTAGCCCATGTAAGCAGGTAGTGCGACCAAATGTGGCCATGTAGACATATTTTATGTACTTAAAAATATCTCCTAAATTATTTTAGAATTTTATGTACAATTTCTAATTATTTAAATATTTGTACAATTATTGGTATTTTATTTTTAAATAATATTTTACAAGAGTGTACAAATTTCTAGACCCGGATAAGAGGCCTAATATACGTTCACCAAAAATTATCATTTGATTATTTTATTACTGCAATTTATTATTAATGTATTTTTAGAATTAAATTATTGGTTTAGTTAATGGTGATCTCCTCGCCATTAAATATATGTAGATATGTAAATATATTTAAATGTATTATATATATATATATATATATATATATATATATATATATATATATATATGTTTAAATATATTAAATATTTGAATAAGATAGCATTAAACTAGTAATTTGATTTATAGAGATTTTGTTATGTATTTAAATATACATGTATACATATATAGATATGTATATATATATATATATAAGATAAGATTTAGAAAAAAAAAGTATTAAGTGGTCGGCCCCACCACCAAATAGGGGCCGACCACAACAATAAGGAGCAGCTAGCATTGGCGCCCCCCACATGCACCAAGCCAACAAGCAGCAGCAGCATGAAACACCATGGCCGACCCCTATATATCCCCTTTACATACGTATACTTATATATACATATGTTTTAAAAATAAAAACCTAAACCCTAGTTTCTTCTACATATATAGATATGTATATATATATATAAGATAAGATTTTTAAAAAAAAAGTATTAAGTGGTCGGCCCCACCACCAAATAGGGGCCGACCACAACAATAAGGAGCAGCTAGCATTGGCGCCCCCCACATGCACCAAGCCAACAAGCAGCAGCAGCATGAAACACCATGGCCGACCCCTATATATCCCCTTTACATACGTATACTTATATATACATATGTTTTAAAAATAAAAACCTAAACCCTAGTTTCTTCTCCATCTTCTTCCTCCTCTCTCCTCCATCCTCCTCTCTCTCCTCGGCGTGCGTGTCAGCCTCGCCGGAGCGACAGAATCCCCATCTCCCGGTCGTCACGACAACAACAACAACAACAGATTCCCACTTTAAGGTATCCCACTTCCCCGATCAATTTCTCCGTCAATTCTTGTTCGTTTTTGATTCCGTAAATTCGTGTAGAAAGCCCACATGTCCCTCTTCGAGATCCCCAAGGTGGATTTCGACATGGCAATCCAACTTGCTCGAAAAATCGAGACGAAGTTGGAGAAAAACCACTTTTCTGGAATATTAAAAACTGTTGTAAAATACCAACTTGTCGGCCACTTTTCTTTCTGTACAATAGGATTTTGTAGAAACTAATTGAAGGCAGTCAAAGACAACATAATCGAGATTGTAACGCACCTTCGGGATTCACTTTTCATCTAGTATGTAGAAAGTTACACGTTGTTAAAGTTTTACGAAAAATTGTAAATTCTGTTTTCAAAAAGTGGAAAAACACCCGATACGGCGTGCGCCCCGACAAACCGGGCGACGTGGTCGCGCACTATACGCATCGAAAGACGCGTATGTATGTTGCCGACGTGTGGGAACTAACGGAACCCGATTTCGTTGCATGTGCGCGACGAAATCAGTGCGTATCCGTCGAGATACCCCCGTATCGACCTTTTGCAAATTAAGTCACAACTTCGTGTACACTCATAAAATCGCGATGAAACTTGCGCCATTGAACTCGAAATATTTTTCTAGTCCTGTGAGCCAAGTTTGGTTCGATTCTGAGACCGTTGATCGGGACGCTATTTTGGCGGGCCCACAATCACACTCAACGGGCGATTTTGTGCACAGCCCACCGGAATCTAAAATTGGCTATACCGTTGGGTTCGTCTCATCAAAACAAATCTGTAGACATATAATTTGACGATTTTAGAGACCGTAGGTTCTGGCGCGCATTTCGGTGCAAAACGGGTCCAACGGCGGACATCATTTTGATCCGAAATTACGATTTTGCCCCTGTTCCAGAATTTAACTTTTGGACAGGCATTTCCTAGGCATATCTTATATTCCAAACTCGTTCGTGATGTTTGTTGCAGCATCCGGAGTCATCTGCGGGATTTGGCTTTTCTTGCTTTGTTTATTTGCCGGTTCGAGCTACTGGATTATTCTCTTTTGCACATAACCTCAGGCAAGACACCTTGCCTTTACTGTTTAATTTTTTGCTCAATATCATGCATGCTTTTTCTTTATGTTGTTCTTTCAAAACTATATATAGATGTAAATTATTATACTTTATGCAATTGGCTTAGAGTTAAGGGACCACCGTATGTTTAGTGCATCTCATAAACTGTCACAATGTGCCACGGATTGTGTGTGAGTTGTGAGTCGCATATAGATGCGGACTTGCATGCTGACTGATCATTGGTGCGTACAGGCCGTGCGTTAGGATATAGCTGCCAATAGATTGTATAGAAGACTTGGCAGTTATTAAGGATTTAACAGTGTCGTGGAGTCGACACATGTATAGTATCATTGGGGGAAGGGGACAGTTATTAGCGTAGGGGCTACATTTTATTTTTACACACATTTTGGGCCGAGGGTGACTCTCATGAGCACTACCTTCTGCCCAGGTCGATAGCGTCTCGGATGAGCGCTACTTGCTGGCCACTCTCTATTACTTGCTTGCGTGAATTCGTTACAGCCCCTGCGTAGAACGTTGTCCTCAAAGTGCATATCACCTAGAATGGGTAGGAACCTTTACTCATGCATACTTTTCTATTGAGCTTTATTTATTCAGTTTATGGCATGATATTATGTGTCTTGTTACGTCCCTCTGAGGACCTGATTTTTCCCCAGGTGTGTGTTAATATTTTCTGCAGGTGTTCTAGCCAAGGCCGTGATCTTCTCCATTTCTCGAAGATAATTGCTCTTGGTTCATTTTTATCATTTTGTCGATCGCTTTCTTGTACATTTATATCATTGAGATAGTTGGTAGTGGACTTTGTCTCCGTCCAACGATTGTATCATAAATATTCAAGTTGATTTTTTATTATTATTCTTTTCATTGTGGATGAGATTTAGCATGTCTTGGTTCTCTACATTTTACAGCTTATGTATTTATACGAGGATTCCATACATTGGAGTATTTCTCGTATATCTACAGCTGGCATGTCTATGTACTTAGTCCTACGTATTTTGGGACTGGGGCGTTACACCGATTTTTTCGTAAAAGGAACGTATTTCCGAGGAGCCTGAGAAACAGTTTAACCGTTTGACGGACTTTTCAAAATTTTAGAATCACAAAAAAAATGATGTTTGGACCTCCATTTTAACACAGAGAATGGTCATTCTCCGGTTTGTCGCCAAATGGCCATTCTCCTGCATTTTAACACGGATAATGGCCAGTTGATGCTGTTGATGATGATGAAGTGTGAACTGATGATGACGACATGGTGTGAAGATTACGAATGGAGAGTCACTGACGAGTTTTTGAAGTAAGGTTTGAAGATTTTGGAGGAGAAAACCTAGATTCGAAAGTGAGCAGCGTATGGAAGAAGAGTAAGAATCGAAACTTTTTTTTTGAAGAGTAGGTTTCGTTGGTGATTTCAATAAATTAGAAGGGCAAAAAGGTCATTCCGAACCCTTTTATATATTTTTCGCTAATTCTGGACACGCGATAAAATGTTATTTTGCACTGGATTTTCCATAAAACTTTTATGGTTTTTGTGCATTTCATAAAATTTTCCATTAGTAATTCATGAGTTACTCTAGGTTTTTTGTTCTAAATTCTAAGTTACCAAACAACTTTTTGGTCCAAAATTCAGAAACTATAAATTCTGAATTTTTGATAAAATTCTATATATCTGAATTTTTAAAATCCAAATTCACATAAGGTTTACCAAACAAGTCCTATATGTACACCATTTATTAAGGCTAAGGAGAAAAATATTGTGTAGGTCCCTCTGGTAAATTAGTATGTGTCTCTCACCTACAAATTCCTTGGATTCTCCTTTGAGTGGAAAGGACTAGATGATGTGTGTTGCAGAGTTAGAAAAAGACTTCAGAGAGATTATGAAGTTAGTTATTTGCTCAGAATTATCCATGTTCATTTTTAGGTAAATTTTATATATATAAAAAATAGTTATGTTTAATGAATCTGATTCTTATACCATAATAAAATGGACGTTTGACTAGCATGAATGTATTTTGATATATAATTCTCATGGTCAACATACGTTGATCAAAAAATCCGACTGACACTCTTGTCTTAATTGACACCTACACCATTGTCAAAATACACTGCCGGTCTCAAAATAATTCAGTCGACCATCTGACACGTTACGATGGTGACCATCCGACACGTTACGATGGCGAGGAAGGTCAAGAACCTATACGTTACGCCAACCAGTTTCGTGATATTAGAGGAACTATAGGTAATAAATTCTACAAAGTTTAGACGAAAATACAAATTGTCAAATTTAATGGCGATGTATGCATCAACGATCGTAGAACGTAATAACGAAATATCATCCAGACCATTACTAATAGCGACATGACGATCATGCCGCTGAAAGTACAGGATGATCACTGTACCGTCATTAGTAATGATACTTTGGATCTTTGGATATTTTTTCTATCTGTTTTTTATTTAACGGTCATCAATTTAACAACAGAAAAATTCATCCAACTGGAGAAATTTTTTTTTTTAAATAGCGCAAAACCAATGGCGGAGCCAGCATAGGCCCAGTGCAGTTTAATTGTTCTTAGATGCAAGATTTAATTTGCTCTTAGATGGTATAAAATCATTTTCTAGTATAACATTCTTTGATTAAAAAATATGAAGTCAAAGTAAATTAGTGGTCGTAAATTAAATACTTTTAATCTTAATTTTTCTTGAGGGAAAAATAATACTTAATTTTCATGAGACCCTAGGATGGCAAGGTTCATGACTAAAATGGTAGGATCCAAGTATAAATTTTAAGATACACTGAATCTTCTCGATCAGATGGTCAAAATTGATCAAAAATATCTTGTATTACCTAACTAGAATAACATTGAGATATATGGTTCTGATTATATTGGGTTAGAATTAATGTACGCTTTAATGCCCATCGTATTTTGAAATGAATGGAAAAAATGAACAATTACAATAAGAAAACTAGAATAGACGGTCAATGTTAGGTATAGAAAATAGGATTTGTGACTAATTTATGCAATTTTTTTCCTCTACATTTTTATAATTTTTGAACTAAAAAAAAATTTAGTCGATTTTTACCCCTCTACACCCAAATCCTGGCTACGCCACTGCGCAAAATAGGAGATGTGTGAGAAAATTACGAAAAAAATTGGACATGAGTGTGACTAGCGTCAGGTTTTGTTCAATTTTTTGGTTTGTTTGTTTGGTTTTATTTGGTTTATCTTTTAGTTTGGTTTAATCTATTAATTAATTTGATAGATAAAACAAACAAAAGTAAACAAGACCAAACAAACAAACCAAAAACCAAAATACTACGTGAGAAAAAGAAACAAAACCTGGCACCAGTCACAGTACCCAAATTTTTTTTGACGTCGGGATTTTTTTTATAACAAATCTGGCGCGTGTAACTGGCACGAAACAATTTTTTTAAAAATAAATTATGATTGGCGCCAGTGACACTGACGCCGGATCTTTTTTCAGTAATTTTCTCAAACATCTCATGTTTTGCGCCATTTGAAGAAACTTTCTTCGTTGGACGAAATTTTCTGACTTAACAACCATTAGGGGACGTTTGGTTCAAGATTTGGAGACTTGGGGATGAGTTTTGAATTCCTTACCTATGTTTGGTATGTCTAGAATTGCGAATAGGGGGGAACATGAGGAGCTTCATATTCCCATTGTTGTGGAGAATTAAACTATTCCCAAGCCCCATTGGAAATAGTTTTGCTTTCTTAAGAATGTTGCTTGAGTATTGTATTTGAACGATAATACCCTCTATTTACTTTCAAAATTTTAACTTCTATCCTAAATATGTTTATTTCGGTAATAGTAGCATCATGAAATTAATAAAAGAGTATTTATGAAAAACTAAACAAATTAAAATTCATATCCATGTGTAAAACCAAACATGAGAATAGATCAACTAAAATTTTAGACTACTTATTCCCAATTTAACCAAACTAAACAGTCTTTTCCAATCCTCTGTTACATTGACACCCAGAATTCTCCAGACATAAAGTCATAATTAGTGGGGAGCGGATCTATTCTATCACATGTTCTTAGCATATGACACATGATCTCGGCTCCTAATCATGGATAGATAAAATAAATAAAAGTTGTAATAAGTGACAGAATTGCATAAAGAATAATGAGGACAACATATAAGTGACGATCAAGATCCAGTAGTAATTCAACCATCAACAAGAATTTTATTAAAACAGTCTGACAAAAATAATCAACTAAAGAAAAACACAAATGTTCATGGTTGATCCAGAGACATGACAACAATAGATATCTACCGACTTCGCCGTGCCATAACCGCTTCATTACTATACCTGTACCATCAAAATCACCATCAGTAGCAACAAACTGAAGAAAAAGGAAACGTTCACGACTGGTATGCCATTATTGACTCAGTAAACATCATGAATATTCGGCTAATCTCCTTCCACCTGAGCAAAGGTCATACACTAATCTTTACTGCAAATTGTCGATTTTACTCCATGAAGGACTAGCCATTCCCGTGTTCACGTCTAGCATATGTTCCTCCGAGATTTTACTGCAAATAACCAGTATTCTTTGTTAGTGTCGGGGCACAATTTTTCGATGGAAAACTGAGAAGATGAAACAATTGTAAGAACAATGTTCCTACGCAACACTTCTAGGAAGATTGCGCAAGTTTAACGAAGATCTAAGAAGATCTCGTTACAGCAGCATATGTTATTACGAGAATCTAAAAAGATTTCGTAATCCACAGCAGCGAAGAAGATGACAGACGAAAGGTGGAAGATGGCCTGCTGGGGTGAATGATCACCGTTGCTCAAAGCTATATTCGTCCCACACGAATAGCTTCCAGGAACCAGCAAGTTCGTCGGAGAACTTTGGAACACTTCTGCTCTTCTGACTCCTCGGATCGTACACGGACTCCTGTGCAAAAGCAACGCTAGTGCAAAGCTTCTCCTCTCTCTGACAGGCTCCATTTACTTGTGTTAAGAAACACTTGTAAACTTTCGTAACTCTCTGTATATGTCTTGTGTTTTTGCCTGTGAGAGAGAAGAGACCTTTTATAGGCCCGAGTAGCAACTGCACAGTTAGCACAATATTCGGGACGTGGTAATAACCACTCCGAACGTGCAGTAACCGCTCAGATCATGCACAGGCACGATCTGAAGCAAGTTGCGCCACTCGCGCACCCCGCGCGCCTTGCACATTGCGCAGTACGCGCACTGAGCCACTTGCGCCACCTGCGCACCGTGCGCCAGCCGTGCAACTGCGCGCAACTGAGCGCGCAGCTGTGCGCGCAACTGGACACGCCACTGGTCGCGCACCTGGTCGCGCAACCTGGCAACCTGACAGCGCACCTGGCCGCGCAACCTGGCCTGCGCAACCTGACAGCGCGCCTGGCCGCGCAAGTGGCTCGCGCAACGAGCGCAACTTAAGCGCACTATGCGCCTAGCGACGATGCTGACGTGCTAAGTACAAAGTGCGCCAACAAAATGTCACATTACGGCTCATGAGCCCATGAAAATAAATTTTCCAAGAGCAAAAAGTATGAATGCTTTCAATTGCTGATTTAGCCTTTTTTTCATTAGAAAAATAACCCCACATGGCACACCCATGTGCACCTCCACACCACATGTGCATCTCTAAACTAGCATAGCTAATATATAGAGATACAACTCCTTTGGCTTAGCCGATGTGGGACTAAAGTTTCTAAACAAAGGCCAAAACCCCAACAATTCTCCACATATCTCTATATATGGGTATAAGTGTTCCCCACAGTAACTGTCCATCATGCATTAGCAGAGATGTCGCTGACGACTTGAATCTTTCCGCATGGGTCAAACAGCAGACTATAATACAAGAATGGACTAAGCTTTGAATTCTGCATCATAGCTGAAATTTTTCGCACTTACATAATGTAGTTACATTTGCTTCTGGCTACACATTAAAGGCCATGTGCCAGCCTGGTTTCAGTGTATAATTTTGGACGTCTACAAGTTTACCCTCAAGAGACGGCCTGATCTCTTTGTCCATGCACTATAGGTGAGTTCATTATAAAGAGACATGGCATGAAGCGCTTTGCGCTTCCCTTGCGGTGCTACGCCGCTATGACATGGCTTAAAGCCGAGGCCTTATCCCGTAACGGAAACCTCAATCGTAGTGTCATACTACTGTAGCATGAGGCAACTGTCTCTTTGTAGTGTCAAACTACCCAGCATGAAGCCTTAGGCTCCCTTGCGGTGTTATGCCGCAACGACATGGCTTGCAAGGCCAAGGCTTTATCCTTAACCGGGTACCTTATTGTGGTGTCGTGCCACTGTAACATGAGGAACTCCTCCTCTTTGTAGTGCTGACTACACCCCTCTTTATTTTAACATACAGCATTAGGCTAACTGTGTATTTGCGGTGCTACGCCGCTGTGACTTGGCTAGCAAAGCCGAAGTATTACCCCATGCTTGGGAACCTCATGGTGGAGTCACCCCACAGTAGCATGGAGTTTCACTCCTTGTAGTACTGTTCTACCGTACTTCCTGTAAAGCACACCAGGCATTCACTTTGCTTGAGAACTCATTAAGGCATTTAAGCCATCCTTTCCACAGGATCCGTTTTTTGCAAAAAGCAACAGTAGACAACAGTGGTTGTAGGTCCGTAACCTCTCCATGCCCAATAGAACATGTACCCATCGTTCCTGATATTCTTCCGATTAGTGGTCCTCCCTGGAACCAAAAGCTAGATGTCTAGTAGATTTCTCTTTGAACTATTAGCATAAAACTTTATGGTAGGAATATAATAATACAATATCAGAATGCCTTCCAGCCCATTTTACAAGCTGTGTCATCGACCAGCTGGCGCTTGAGGCCCTTGGTGAACGGATCCGCCAGGTTCTCCCGACTCCGAACATCAATCACTGCAATAACACCCCTCTTGATGAGATCGTGTACTGTCCTGTGCTTCAACCGCACAGTCCTTTGAACGGATCCGCCAGGTCATTTGATGCCACCGCCGCAGTCGTCTGGTTGTCGTAGTATATCGGCATCGCCGATATTTGCGCCCCAACCACTGGAAGATCATACATGAGCTCCCGAAGCCATTCTGCTTCCTCGGTTGCAGTATCAAGTGCAAAGAACTCAGATTCCATGGATGACCGTGAGAGCATAGTCTGCTTCTTCGACTTCCACGATATAGCAGTTCAACCCATTGTGAAAATGAATCCACCTGTGGACCTCTCGCTCTCCACCTCTGAGCACCAGCTGGCATCACTGAAGCCTTCCACTACCGGCGGATCTCCGCTGTAGTACAATGCATATGTCTGAGTTTTCTTGAGATATCTCATAACCCGTTTAACAGCTTTTCAGTGTTCAACACCTGGATTGCTCGTGAAACGACTCAGCATTCTCACGGTAAAAGCTATGTCAGGCCTTGTGGCAGTAGTAGCATACATCAAACTCCCGATTACGCTTGCATACTCCAGCTGCCTGACGCTTTCTCCTGAATTAGGCTTCAGCTTCATATCACACCTGTACGGCGTATCGATCCCTGGAAGATCCCGATACCCATAACGAGTGATCATTTCTCAATATAATGAGACTGTGACAGCGCTAGTCCAGTGTCTGTCCGGATGATCTTGATCCCTAAGATCGCATCAGCTTCCCCCAAGTCCTTCATACTGAACTTGCTCGAGATGAATTTCTTTGTCTCCGAGACACAACCCATATCCGTACCTAGGATAAGCATGTCGTCCACGTACAGACAAGCGATCATACCTCTTCCATCAGCGAACTTCGTGTAAACACACTTGTCCTTCTCGCTGACCATGTAGCCATTTGACCTTATAACTTTGTCAAATTTCTCATGTCACATCTTGGGAGCCTATTTAAGACCGTACAAAGATTTTACCAACTTGCAAACTTTGTCTTCAAGACCTTGACGACAAATCCCTCTGGCTGTTGCATGTAAATCTCTTCGGTCAGTTCGCCATTTAGGAAAGCCGTTTTCACATCCATCTGATGTATCACCATATTATGTATTGCTGCGAGAGCAATCAATATTTTGATGGTGGTCATCCGGGCTACTGGAGCATACGTGTCAAAGTAGTCAATCCCCCTGCTTCTGAGAAAACCCCTTGGCTACCAACCTAAGCCTTGAACTTGTCAATAGTTCTGTCTGCTTTCATCTTCTTCTTGAAGATCCATTTGCATCTGATGGGTTTCGCTCCTTCAGTAAGATCAACCAACACCCAAGTGTTATTTGAGGTGATGGAATCAATTTCATTGTCAATCGCCTCCTTCCAGAAAACTGCATCTCTGGTCTTCATCGCCTCATCATAGGTAAGCGGATCTGCTTCCACATGATAGGTGACAAAGTCACTTCCAAAGTTCTTCGGCCTCCTCATACGCTTAGCTGACGTCTCAGCTTGTTTTGGTTCAATCGTCGTTTCAACATCTTCTTGGACCACATCTTCATTGAAGATTTCAGTTTCCTGCGCACCCTCATTGTTCTCCGGTACATTCGCAAGAACAATATTCTTGTGCCTTGCAAATTTGTCTTCAAAATATTCTGCGTCGCAAGATTCAATAATATGATTTGACTCAATATCAAGAAATTTCCGAGCATCACTCTTCTCGGCATACCCCAAGAAGATCGTCTTAGTAGTCCTTGTCCCAAGCTTCTGAATCTTTAGATCTGGAAGCTTGACATATGCCAGACACCCCCACACTCGAATGACAAAGTTAGGTCTGACCTTGAACCAGAGTTCATGAGGAGTAATGTCAGAAGTTGCATGAGGCACTCTATTTAGAATAAAAGTGGCCGTCAATGCAGCTTCTCCCCAGTAGCACTTAGGAAGATACGCAGTCAACAGCATTGAGTTAATCATTTCTGTTAACGTTTTGTTCTTCCTCTCTGCTACTCCGTTTGATTGAGGAGAGTACGGAGCCGTAGTCTCATTGACAATTTCATGTTCTTTGCAGAATAATGCAAATTTATGAGACCTGTACTCCCCACCTCGATCACTTCTTATTCTTTTGAGTTGTTGTCCAGTCTGCCGCTCAACTTCGGCTCTGAACTCCTTGAACTTCTCGAATGCTTCGTCTTTAGCCTTTAGCAAGTAGACGAACGCATACTTAGAGAAGTCATCGATGAAGGTTATGAAATACTTCATCCCGGCCTTTGTAGAGAACTGTTTGAAGTCACAGATATCGGAGTGTACCAACTCCTGAAGATCTGTACTTCGATTAACCCGAGAAAAGGGTTTCCTTGTGATCTTCGTTTGAGCACAAACTTTACATTTCTCTACCTTACCCCCACACTTGGAGATAAGTCCTAAACTAGACATTTTGTTTATTCGTTTACAATGAACATGTCCTATCCTATTATGCCACAACTCAAGAGTATAAGCAGAAGGAGTGATTTCATTAATTACATTAATTACATTGGACTGATTTACAAGCTGAATTTTGAACATTCCTTCGGTATAAAAAGCTTTCCCGAAATATGTTCCCTTGATAGACATCACCATCTGGCCAGTATTGATGTCCATCCTGAGACCTGCGTTGCAGAGTAGGCCTCCTGAGATCAAGTTCTTGGCGATAGCAGGTACGTGCTTCATGCCTTGAAGCGTCAGAGACTTTCTCGAAGTCAGCTTCAACACCACCGTTCCGATTCCGAGCACTTCAGCTTGTGCCTGGTTCGCCACCATAACCACGTCAAAAGTAGGTGTGTAGGTGGTGAACCACTCCTTGCTGGAGCAGACATGGCATGTGGCTCCAGTGTCTACCCACCAGTCAGAGTCAGTCCCTACCGCATCAACATGCGCAATCATAGCAACAACATCAGTGATCATAGATACCTTACTAGGCTCTCCTTGCTCTGATTGTTTTGCCTTTGTCTTTGCTTTGCATTCATTCTTGAAGTGGCCCTTCTTGCCACACTTGAAGCAAGGCATCTGAGACTTTAGCTTCTTTTGCTTGAAAGAAGTTCCCTTGACTTTCAGATTGTCAGGGTCCTTCTTCTTGCTGTGGGAAGCCGCCTGCTTTTCCCTTGGTTCCTTTGTATGAACCAGATTGGCGTTAGCCAATTGCTTGGACAGTGTGTCCACCTTGAGTTGAGCCCGCATCTGGTCCTCAACATAGATTTCCTGCAAGAGATCTTCAAGGTTGATCTCAAGCTTCTTCCTATGTATGTTTGCATAGAACTTGCTCCCCCCAGCGGGGAGCTTCGAGACAATCCCTCCAACAACAAACTTGTCGGGGAGGGACATCGCCTCGTCTTCCAACTTCTGTCGCAGCTTCAGGAATTCCTTTACCTACAGCAGCATGGACTTCTCGTCCTCAAAGAGCCATTTGTGATATTTTTCAACCACAAATATCTTGCTCATGTTCTTGTCTTCTTCGTACAATTTCTCCAGAGACTCCCATATGTTTCTGGCAATAGGTTTCTTACTGTAGGATTCTGCTAGGGAATCCTCCATAGCATTCAGGATAAGCAGCCTGCAAATGATATTCTCCCTTCTCCACTTAGCCTGAAGTTTAGTAGCCGCAGTGATTACGGCAGCAGATCCACTATCTGGAACAGTAGGTTCCTCTTCAAGAAGCACGTGATCAACGTCTCTGAGTTAAAGAGTGAGATAAACATTTCTCTTCCAGACTTGATAATGCTCTCCATCAAACTTTTCTAACTTACAAAAGTCAGTATTGAGGAGTGAAGCATTAAAGTTTTCCATCGTAACAATATATCTTTGAGATTGTTAGTGCCGGGACACAATTTTTCGATGAAAAACTGAGAAGATGAAACAATTGTAAGAACAATGTTCCAACGCAACACTTCTAGGAAGGTTGCGCAAGTTTAACGAAAATCTAAGAAGATCTCGTTACAGCAGCATATGATATTACGATAATCTAAAAAGAATTCGTAATCCACATCAGCGAAGAAGATGACAGACGAAAGGTGGAAGATGGCCTGTTGGGGTGAATGATCACCGTTGCTCAAAGCTATATTCGTCCCACACGAATAGCTTCCAGGAACCAGCAAGTTCGTCGGAGAACTTTGGAACACTTCTGTTCTTCTGACTCCTCGGATCGTACACGGACTCCCGTGCAAAAGCAACGCTGGTGCAAAACTTCTCTTCTCTCTGACAGACTCTATTTACTTGTGTTAAGAAACACTTGTAAACTTTCGTAACTCTCTGTATATGTCTTGTGTTTTTGCCTGTGAGAGAGAAGAGACCTTTTATAGGCCCGAGTAGCAACTGTCCGGTTAGCACAATATTCGGGACGTAGTAATAACCACTCCGAACGTGCAGTAACCGCTCAGATCATGCACAGGTACGATCTGAAGCAAGTTGCGCCACTCGCGCACCCCGCGCGCCTTGCACACTGCGCGCAGTAAGCGCACTGAGCCACTTGCGCCACCTGCGCACCCTGCGCCACCTGTGCAACTGGACACGCAACTAGTCGCGCACCTGGTCGCGCAACCTGGCAGCGCGCTTGGTCGCGCAACCTGGCAGCACGCCTGGTCGCGCGCCTAACGACGATGCTGACGTGCTAAGTGCAAAGTGCGCCAACAAAACGCCTCATGAGCCCATAAGCCCGAGTCCGAATCCGAGTCCGAGTCCGAGTCCGAGTCGCTAAGCCCATGGAAATAAATTTCCCAAGAGCAAAAAGTATGAATGCTTTCAATTGTTGATTTAGCCCTTTTTTTCATTAGAAAAATAATCCCACATGGCACACCCATGTGCACCTCCACACCATATGTGCATCTCTAAACTAGCATAGCTAATATATAGAGATACAACTCCTTTGGCCTAGCCGATGTGGGACTAAAATTTCTAAACAAAGGCCAAAACCCCAACATTCTTAATAGTAAACGTAACAAATGAAGAATCTGTCAGAGATTTCTTCATATACCAAAAGTCAAATAAACAAGGAGAATGAAGGCATTCCCAAGATGATGGAGCAAATAAACTCTCAAGTCTAGACGACTGGTTTTTTTTTTTTTTCCATTTTGTAAGGCATGCCAACAAGATCTCATGTGAGCACCAGATGATTGAATACTATTCCAATCTCTAGCAAGAGTACGAGCACTTAAACTTAAAGCGGTTTGATAGAGTACTTGTTCCCATGAGTAATGCCCATTTCATTAAAATAATACTATCGAATCGTGAAAAATTATGGAAGTCAATTGTGCGAATGTCTTTTTCAACATCTACCACATCATCTAAACGATCTAGAAAGGGTAATAACATTTTCTTACTTCGCACTTTGTTTCCATCCATCGAGTAGACCCAAAAACAGGTTCACAAATACCATTAATATCTACTGGAGGTGCTGATGAAGGCAATTATAAATACATAAATAAGATTTATAAATACAGAAATAAGGTAAGAGCAAAAAACCGAACCATCCAATATAAGGTTTTCAGTAATGATTATCCAATTGCAGAAGCGCCTCCATCGGCTTTCGCTTTCACCTGTGGTCGGAAAGGATGTATGTGAAGCCAACTAGTTCATTTCCTATATACTAGAGACGGTGTGGCTTTCTAATATGATGAGATGGAAGTCCGACTGGTACCAAAAAAGCTATGTGTGATATGAGACTTATTCTTTGGTTGTCCTTCTGATGAAGTGCCTTCACCATGGAGTGAGCTCCCTTCGGTCGCCTTCGTGCGTCTAACAGTCATCGCGGAGTGGGCTTCCTAACAGTCGCCGGACGCCTCTATTTCAAATTGACATCAGGAAAGAAGGATGATTTCACGCTTATCAAAAGAAAACCTCTCTACAGGGTTGAGCTGGTTCAGTTATCCAAGAGAAAGAAAACCTTGAAGAACAAATGTGTAGAATTGGAAATAATAGAGTGGTTTTATTAATAATGAAAGACTACATATATATAGGATAGACTAGCCCCTCTTATTGCTCTAAGCAATGTGGGACTAAAGTCCACTAACTAATAACTCTAATATAACACTTAACACCCTCCCTCAAGTGGAGCATAGATATCAATCATGCTCAGCTTGTTACATAGAAATTGAACCCGATGACCCAAAATAGGCTTTGTGAAGATATCAGCTATCTGGTGGCCGGTCCTCACATGTTAAAATTTTATCATTCCCTTTGTATACTCATCACGAACAAGGTATATATCAATTTCAATATGCTTCGTCCGTTCATGAAATACTGGATTGGTGGCAATATGAATAGCAGATTGGTTATCACACCATAGATCTGTCGCTTGAGATCCTGCGTCTTCCAGTTCTTGTAAGATATGATTCATATATAATACCTCTGATGTGCCATGAGCAATAGCTCGATATTCTGCTTCTGGGCTTGAGCGTGCTATCACACTTTGTTTCTTGCTCTTCCATGACACTAGATTTTTGCCAATAAATACTGAGTAGCCAGATGTATATCGTCTATCTGTCAGACTTGCTCCCTAGTCAGCATCAGTAAAACACTCAATACGAGTGTCAATTATTCTTCATTCTTCTTTTTCCGGAATTCTTGACTAGATAACACAGGATTCTGAGAACTGTCTGCCAATATGAAACTCTTGGAGAAGCCATAAATCTACTTGCAACACTCACTGCAAAAGAAATATTCGGACGAGTCATGACCGCCAAGTAGTTGAGTTTTCCAAATATTTGACGATACTGATCTGGATTGGTCATCAGGACCCCTTCTTCTGAAAGTAACTTTACCCCTAGATCCATAAGTGAGATTGCTCCCTTGGCTTGCATCATGCCTGCATCATTTAGTATGTCCAACACATACTTTCTCTGGAACATTACAATGTCTCGCTTACTCCGTGACCTCAATGCCCAAGAAATAGTTCAAGAATCCCATATACTTGGTTTGAAGTTGTTCTCCCAGAAACTTCTTGAGGCCTGCAATACCCAGGCTGTTGTCTCCCGTGATTACAATATCATCAACATAGGCACCAAGTAGTATCCTTCCAGCAGATGTGTGCCGATAGAAGATCGAATAGGGGTGAGCATTCGGTTAAATCGGTTTCAACAACAGATGTGTGCCGATAGAAGATCGAATAGGGGTGAGCATTTGGTTAAATCGGTTTCAACCGAACCGAATTTTTCAAAACCGAATTAACCGAATTCAAAATAGTTCAAACCCAAACCGAACCGATTTGAGAAGAAACCGATATAAACCGAACAGAAAAAATCGGTTCAGTTTAATCGGTTTCAACTCCAAAAATTCAATGGCATAGTAAATTCAATGATAGAAAAAATTCAACGACACAAGACAAAAATCAATAACATGAGAAATAACCAATAAACTTGATTCACAGAGATTAAAATCATCTCAAATGTTGCTGAAATTTAACAAAGAATTGGAAAAATACCTTTACTTTCCTATGGTTCTTCAGAGTTTTAAACCACCCTTAAACTTCATTGTGCTTTTGGCTTTTAGAGCCCCCGGCTGCAGAACAAGCCGTCGCTGTCGCAGAAAAAGCCCCCGGCTATGCCCATCCTTCCGCTCCACCGTCGTTGGCACCATCTTCGACCGCCATCCCGGGCACGTCTCCTCTTCGAGCTCTCCATTCCCATCCACCTCCTCGCCTTGAGGGTCTCTCCCTTGAGGGAGGGAGAAAAAATCTGGAGAAGGAAGGAAGAAAAAATCTGGAGAAGAAAATAGGGTTTGAGACTTAGAGGGACTTTCTTTCAAATCTGGAAGAAGAGAAGAAGAGGATTGCGGCTGTGGTTGTTGGGTTTAGAGGAGAGAGAAGGAAAAGTATAAAATGAGTTGAGATTAGGGGTTTTTTTTTCATTTTTATATGGATTGTTAATCGGTTTCGGTTTTAAACCGAACCCGAAACCCGTAACCGAACCCGAAACCGATAACTGAATATTGGATTATTCAAAACCAAAAACGACCTGAATGTCTTTAGACCCGAACCGAAATCCTTATTCGGGTCAGTTCGGGTCGGTTTTTGGCCCAAACCGAATAATGCTCACCCCTAAGATCGAATGGTCCTTCTTTGTTTGACACATACCAAACTGAGTAATAACATGTGTAAATCGACCAAACCACGCACGAGGTGATTGTTTTAGACCATAGAGGACTTCTCGCAAATGACACACTTTACCCTACCTTCCAACGAACCTGGAAGGTTGCAGTACATATACCTCTTCATCAAGGTCCCTGTGGAGGAAAGCATTCTTGATATCCAGCTGAAGCAGCGGCTAGTCATAGCGAACAGCCAAGGCCATTAGGACACGAACAGATGTTATTTTGGCAACAGGAGAGAAGGTCTCGAAGTAATCATCACCATATTTCTGAAAATATCCTTTGGCCACTAGACGAGCATTTAGTCGATCAAGAGTCATCTGGTTTTACCTTAATCGTGAACACCCATTTGCAACCTACTGTCTGTTTACCAGTAGGTAAGTCGACTAAGTCCCAAGTATGATTCTCCTGGAGAGCTTTCATCTCCTCGTTCATAGCAGCACGTCAACCAGAATGTTTGAGACCCTCCTCAGCATTTTTCAGAATCTGAATCCCATCAATAGTAGCCACCAGAGACTGAGTGTGACTTGTAAGTCCTTTATAGCTGTTAACATACAAGGGATGATCACGACATTCACGACGAGGACGAACTACCGGAGGAGAAAGGGGTCTGCTGGTGGAATAGGCTGAGCTGCTGGTGGAACAGGCGGTGGCGAATCAGTAGAGCCAGAGGAGGACTCTGTAGGTACCAGTGGCGATGTTTGTGCCGATGACGTTGGAGCTGACTGAATCGGTGTATGTGGACCACCAGACCGGTTGACTTGCTCGGTAAGGGAGGACACCCGTAAGGGGGACTGTTGTGGTTGATCAGGTAATAGCAAAAAATCATCTTCTGGATAAACTTGGGGAACCGGACCCGTTGATTGTGGGAGTGGAGGAAATTCGAATTCGACAAAGATAACATCCCGAGTGAAAAAAAATATATCGTTTCAAAACAGGAGAAAAACACCGATATCCTTTCTGATCTTTAGGATATCCAAGAAAAATACATTATATTGCCTTAGGATCTAATTTTGAAAGAGTCGGTCGGGTATCCCGAACATAGCATAAGCAACCAAAGATTCTGAGCGGAGAGGAAATGGCTCTCGTCCGGGAAAGAGCCTAGAAAAGGGAGTACTATCATTGAAAACTGATGATGACATGCGGTTAATAAGGTAACAAGCGGTAAGAACCGCATCCGACCAAAATCTCTTGAAAGTACGTGCCTGAAACATAAGAGCGTGTGTTGTTTCCAAGAGATGATGATTCTTGCGCTCGGTCACACCATTCCATTGTGATGTGTACGCACAAGAAGTTTGGTGGATGATGCCATTGCGGACCAGATGACTATCGAGCTCACGAGATAAATACTCACGATCATTGTCACTCCGAAAGATTTTAATTGGAACGCCAAATTGTGTTTTTATTTCGGCATGAAAATTGCACCAAATGTTAAATAATTCGGAACAATTTTTCATCAAATAAACAAAAGTGACACGTGAGTAATCATCAACAAATGTAACAAAGTACTTAAAACCCTTTATTGATTCAACTGGACAAAGTCCCAATACATCAAAATGCACCAACTCGAAAGGAGTACATGCAATTTTATTCTGATTCACCGAATACGGAACCCGGTGATGCTTAGCCAAACTACACGACTCACATGAAACGAAGTATGAATATCTAAAGAAGGGTACATTCTTTAGAGAACTTGGGTTGATGGATGGTCTAACTGACAATGTAACTCGAAAGGATCGAGTTTCACGCCGGCACAGACCACCGAAGAAATTACGTCAAACAGGTACAAGCCTCCAGCCACATGCCCCTTACCGATAGTCTTTCCAGTTTTCAGGTCCTGAAAAACACAACCATTAGAAAAAAAATATTACCGAGCAATGCAGTTCACGAATAATTTGACTAATAGAAATTAAACTGAACGGGTTTCCAGGTGTAAGTAATACATGATTGAGTGACAGTCCGGAAGAAAGACGGGAACTTCCACGTCCTCGAACTGTCAGAGAACCTCCATTGGCAACAGTAATGCCAGAAACACGACGGACATGGGCATAATCATGTATCATACCTGCGTCACCAGTCATGTGAGAAGACGCACCAGAGGCAATTATCCACTGCTTGAATTTTACTATACATGCTGCTGAGTATCCAGCTATGGATCCAGAAGTAGAAGCTTCACCACGACGTTGGACCTGGAAATCAAGGAACTCTGTATATGAGTCTGAAGTCATCTGAACAGACCAAATACCATCATTAGGAACATCAGTTGTGATATTAGCAGCAGGTAATTTAGTACATTGCCAGTAGAAATGGCTAAGTTGATCACAATTAAAGCATGTGCGCGGTCGTCCTCCATCACGACCGTCATTGTCACGTCCCCCATCACGATCAGCATTTCGGCTACCTCGTCGACTACCACAACTACCACGGAATTCCGTACGAGCGGCACCGAGAGCAGAGTGATCAGCAGGAGTATCACCTGGAGTGATCTCAACGACTTTGGCTGTCCGAAGAACATGATAGTGCACTTCCAACAGGGACGGAACTTCAGATCCAGCAATAATCTGAAAGCGTGCGGAGTCCGCATCAGGGCGGAGAGAGGCAAGATAGGCCATGACATAAAGCTGCTCACGTTGAGCCCTGGCTTCATTATATCCGGCGTAAGAGGTAATATGCGGTCGATTTTATCAGACATAGCCTTAAATGTCCGAAAATGGTCCTTATGAGATTTTTCTCCCTGATTTGTCCGGTATACACCAACGACCGAGTCATAGATACGAGACAAATCGCGTTTTCCATCAAACGCCGCTGTCAATACCTCCCATGACTCCTTCACGGAGTCCGTATTTTGAACCATGTCTTCCACCGATGGTTCCATTGAATTCATCAACTGTGTAAACTGTCGACTATTATCTATCCCCCATTGCTCAAATATAGGATCATCTTCTACTGGAGAATTGTCAGTCGGATGTTTGGACAACTGCATTCCTCGAAGCGTCTTCTCGACCTTCTTTCTCCATATCGAGTAGCCCTCTGGTTCGTCCAACCGTCGATTGACAAGTCGAATTGAGAAAATCGTCGTGGTAGTGCCTGTGGGTCCCGCTAGTGTGCTGCTGACACTAGTGTCTGTGGCACTGCTATTCGTCGTAGTGTCTGTCATCTTTCAGGAATCCTGATTCGACTGTCGATTTGATCTTTCCAACTGGACAATCATATCAACTCTGTCAATGCGCTAAAAAATGTAGCCAGAACCGACACGCATGCGCAAAGGAAGCAGAGAGTGTGGATCACAAGTCAGGACAGAAAGATAACCCAAGTTAACCTCTGTTAGAGATCCTGGTGTGAAGATAAAGGAAAGAAACAAAGACTCATGCAAAACAAACTATATATTTGCTATTTGTTAAATTTTCGAATTGAACATTGAGAGTCAGAGGTTCCAGCAAACAATCATATGTTTACTCTCTAAGAATCCTATTTTTTTTTTGAAAATTAGGTTAGGATTTGGAGTGATTGGGCGGCGGCAGATGGAAAGGAGAAAGGGTTAAGGTTAGGGTTTTGTACTCGAGCCATTGAGGGGGGAGGCTGACAGTGGGGCGAAGATGAGGGGCTAACAGGGGCGGAGAGCAGTAGCAGCAGTAGTAGGGAGGAAGGGGGGCGGG
Organism: Iris pallida; assembly: GCA_029216955.1. Classification (NCBI taxonomy): domain Eukaryota; kingdom Viridiplantae; phylum Streptophyta; class Magnoliopsida; order Asparagales; family Iridaceae; genus Iris; species Iris pallida. Next base: position 3,465,761 of record JANAVB010031019.1, on the reverse strand, counting down.
AAGGGGAAGGGGGCGCCGATGAGGAGAGGGGGGTTGATATTAGGGTTAGGGTTTTGTGGAGAGAGAGGGTGATGACGGCTAGGATTTTGGCTCTGATACCATGTAGAATTGAAAATAATAGAGTAGTTTTATTAATGATGAGAGACTACATATATATATATATGAGAGGCTAGCCTCTTTCCTATTGTTCTAAGCAGTGTGGGACTGAAGTCTACTAACTAATAACTCTAATATAACACTTAACAAAATGGATGTTCATTTTGAAGCATGAAAACAGGAGCTAACAACCATGTTACAAGGCGAGGGGTGAAACCATTTTCTTCTTTCCGCCCAGAGCCGAAGATGTTAAGAGTTCTCCATAATTGTTTAGTTCTGAGCATTTGGCTAACACTCCCACCGGGACACCCGATAGACAAACGGTTTTCCTTTGCCAACACAACATTAGGGATGTTCCATAATAATTCTCTCATGCTATAAAATCAACTTGTTATGTCGCTATTAAAAACAAAGAGCAAAGACAATAGTCAGAGAAGCCAACCTAAACCATCGGGTGACGAATGTTTTGTGCAGTTGCCCCTTCCCCGTCACTTCCCACTGCCAAGATCAATGCTAATCAGGAAAAAAACAATGTCTAATAGCATAGGGGGGCAGGTTGGGTATTTAATGAAAGAAAATATGCTACGAACTCACTACAGGACTAGTAAAAGGCAAAAATGTTGGTGATTCATGAACTTATCATAGGTAAAATCTATTGCAATGGAATTCAAATCGGAGACAAAATCATTTAAGCTCATCTCCCACATCAATGTTGTGCTCCCCGCTTGAACCACCAGGAAAATAAATGTATTTGTCCGTAGTAGATGTGTTTCAAGAACAATTCTTGTTCGTTTAGATAATGTGGTTTGAGGAACTATATGTCAAGCATTCCGGCATAAATTGATTTTTTTATTAACATATGTATCAAAAGAAAATATAATATTGCAGTTCTTCCATGTCTACTCTAGTTATTTCGGTTTCCTATTGGCCACTTCAACACTATAACCCTAACAATGTATTAGTCTTACACGGTGTCGTTGTGAATGGGGACGGATGCTCGACGTCAAGTGGGCCAAGACTGGGAAACACAGGAGCAAGTGAAGAAAGAAGCCTACTTTTTGTGACAAAAGAAAATATGTTATTACTAGAACCTCTCAAGTCTTGCAATTTATTTCTTCCAGAAATGTTTCAGAAAGTAGAGGTAGGTTTCTGGTTTAAAATTTAAGTGTAATAAGAAGTCCCGGGGTACAGTATAACCCTATCAACTAACAAACAGCGAAAACCACCCCACTTACACAAATGGCTCTAAATAGAAATCCCTACACCGCATGGATGACTCTGAAACATATATTTTTCTTCAATCCAATTAACCATATAGTAATGATGATCAAGTCATATCATCATATTGATCACTTTTACTCATGAACTTAAGGATCACCAAAACTAGGTGATGAAAAGTTGAGGTCATTAATATTCAGCTTATTTTAGTACTGAAGAGAACATAATTAAGAACTCAAATTCAATTGGAAATCATACAAGTATCTAGGTGGACAGTGAGTTTTCCAAAGTGAAGCAATTTATGGTGTGCTCTACTCACATCAAGTTCAAATTTTTGACACAAAGGACAATCACATGTTCGCGAGAGTAGAATGTAAAAAAATTGGAGCTCATCACATTTACATCTTTGCTTAAAAGATAAAAGATTTTATCTACAGATAACTATATACTGGCAATAAAAAGTCCACTCATAATAATGTGCATAATCATAACAAAATTTATACAGTATTAACAAAGAATACAAAATACACAAGTTTGGCTAAATAATTCATGAACTTACAGTCCTCATTACGTAGTGTTTGGGTGCCAGATATTATCTTGTCATTGAATGATGGATGGAACAGGTGGTTTCATTGTGCTGTCTTCGCCTTTCATAGATGATTCTTCCTCGACCACAGGTAAATGCACATCTGGAGAATGGCCACCAGGAGATCTTCTAGGAGTTGACGATCCTTCTAGCCTAACATGAGATGGGCTAGATGTGCCCATGTAAGGAGAGCTAGGGTTAGATTTTCCCATGTAAGGAGAGCTAGGACTTGATTTGAACAAAGCCATCCCACCCTCATGATATGGAGATCTAGGGCTTGATTTGAACAGAGGCAACCCATCTTCACGAGCCAAAGGAGACAGCAGAAGTTGCCCACCTGTACTCGTCTGTTTGGCATAAAACTTGTCTTCCACAACATCATAGTAGTCTGCTGTCCTCACTTCCTGAGCAAGAGAACATAAACAGCAGCAGAGCCACTGAGAACAATCAGTCACGGCAGGCTTACCACAACAAAAGGTATTCCCAGGGAGATTAAACCTCTTCCTCATTTGGATTCTCCAAAACCCACCATACAACAAGCCAAAAACACAGAGTAAGATGCCTGCAATTCCCATTGCTTCTCGAACCGCCTCATTATCAATGTTGACAGCAGCCAGATTGAAAATAAAGAAGGGAGCCAAACAGAACAGGAGGAAGGTCGCGATGTGAACATACATATTACCAAACCCGAGCCTTTCCATGTTCCACCCGAAGACACAGCAGCTGCAGAAGAATGAAAGATAGGCTAAAGATATATCATCCCAGATATCGAACAGCCCTCCAACCCATTCCGGTTGACTCTCTTCAACTCTTTGATCGTCTCTTACAATAAAAGAATACCTCTTCTCAAGTGACTTCAATCGCATATTAGCCGGTTTTTTATAATCAGAACCAGTACCCAGATCCTGTGCCTCCTGATCAGTTTCTGTCTCATACTCTTTCCCGAGAGGGCTAAGTATGTTATAAACACTAGCAAAAGCCGGCGCACCAATTGCAACAGAAATACACAGACCCACTCCAATTGGAGGGCGCTCAGATCTTGAATATCCCAAGTTTAAACCACATAAGGCATACTGTGCAAAGCAATTAACATTGAGAAGGATTACTACAACCATCATATGAACCCATTCATTGGGCTTGTATGTTCCATTTTTGCAGTAAACCTTTCTAAGTTTTAAAACATCATCTGCTCTCCATTGGCACAAGAGAACAAGATGGTAGAGACGCTTTGGATGCTGATAGAGGCACATGAGTGTAAATAGTGCATTTAGGATTTGGTTGTTGACTTCAAACCATGTGTCCCTTTGAGATTTCTTCGGTATAGCACCATTCAGCATCCCAGTCATGACAAGGAACAATATAGCACCAGAGATGGTGACACAAATAACCCAAACAAAGAGGGCCATATTCATTGGGTTTCTTATCCATTGTTTGCACAGTTCCCCTAGGGATGCCCAATTAATTTTGTTGACAAAGGATACATGAAAATGTCTTGTTGATCTTTGTTCAGCAGAAGGCACATTTCTTGAGACCTCGTCTCTTCCCTCTGCAAACCTTCGAAACTTAGCAGAAGGGGAAGGACCAAATTTCATATATTTTGCTTTATTAGAAAAGACATTTAGGATATCCGTGAACATTTTCTTTTTCTTTTTCTCATCTATCAGTCCTTTTTGAGATGTCTGAATATGAAATGATATGTCACCCTGGGCCTCAGAGCCATTTGCTGACATGGCATGACCTAGTTCTTCCTGAATTTCATCTGTCTGCTTTCCGTTGCCGGTTGAAACCATTCCGTGTATAGGGAATACAAGCCTAAGTCTACCGCCGATGTCTTTTGGAATTTGGAAGGAAAAACACACGTCACAAAGTGTACTCCGCTAGGTATGGAACCCCAGAACAGTTTTTCTGTACGTTACATCAGAGATTATTAGACTTTCTGTTAACACTATCAATGGACTTACAATGAAGACTCCAGGAAGAAAAGAAACATTCATGATGGATCAATTTGATTTCTTAAGGAAATGTATTATAATACCAATAACAACAACAGCAATGATTATTAGCACAATACAAGGCAGCACCAATATTAGGAATGATTTATATGCTTGAAATTTAAATAATACAAACAAATGCGACAAATTGAGAATCTAATAAGGTTCATTAGACACAAATTCCTTTAATCTCATGAAAAAAGGAAAAGAACAAGGTTAAGCACATTCATGTTTGGATTGGAATTCATTTCAAATCATAGCACATGTGACTAAGCTCCCATTATTCAATTGAGGGACAAATCCTAAAGCAGATTTACATAAGTCGCCTCAGTTTTGTCCAATAACTTGTTTTACAAGTGACAGTTCCCACAATCTACACAAAGACATATCCAAACGTTGAACTTGGTACCTTGTACTCCAAAGAACCTTCTCAACAACCCATGTGTACCAATTTCTACAAATTTAACAACTCAACAGTCAATAGACATAATACTAAGCAACCTTGTAAAAGCTTAGAGAGGGAACCTACGAGGAGTCGTAAAGAACTCCTTAGAAAATTTGAGATTCTTGGTTTCAAATTCAGGAAGGCTTTCTCCCCTAGTGTTATTGAAGGCCCTCCCCGATGTTATTAAAGATGGCACCAAGGCATTTCAAATGCTCTCCGCCAAGGCGTTCCAGATGCTTTGCTGCCTCACCGTTTAGGCGGTCATCTCGACCTGCCTTGACTTGAACCGTGCCAACTTTTCTTTTTTTAACTTGGAACCTGGCTAGGCCAATAAGTTACATTTGTGGATATTATTAATAATTTGATATAGATAATCGAGAATGTGAGAGGAATACTATCAATTTCCCTTTGCACTCTTGATTCCCTTCCCTTTTGTCTCTTCCCTAACCCATCAATTTCATCCCGATCTCTGACTCTAATGTCCATTGCCAGCTGCCGGCAGGTAAGTTTTTTTTCCCTCCTCTTCCTATGTCAAGTTAGTAATACTGTTGACAGTCCTTCTTGATTGAATAATTCATTCCATTGACGTTGTAGTACCAAACTTGTGTATGGAGTATGCACAACAAGATTTCATAAGATGCTTATATTTTTTTAGTTATAAATATAACATACCACTTAGGAGCAAAGCCACAACAAAAGTCTCAAACATAAAACCACAAGTTTGTGGCAACTTAACTAGTTCACTCCCTTAATTTTAGTTTTAAGGCCCCCGTCTAGGCCTTTTGGTCGTCACCACCTCAGGCCGCCCTAACAAGCTAACCACTACCCCATCCCGTCCAATAAATATATAAATAATAAGAGCTTTCGATTTCTTCTGTTGGTTTTGGTTTGGTCAATAAGAGCTTTCAATTTCTTCGGCAGTTTTGGATTGTGATTGACTATTATCAGTCCTATGTTTTTGTGTGTTTGAGAAGCACTACATTTCTAGACATTTCTTAGCTAATAGACCTTAACATTGTTTCCCCCTTCCAAACAAAGGTTCTCTAACCTTAGTCTGCCCCTTTTGAGAATCAAAACAGTGAAAGACAAACCCCTTTACACCAATTACAAAACTTTGGCAAAACTAATCATAATCTACAAATTCTCACTTCTTTCTCCCAATTTTCAGCACTCCTAGCAACTCATATGCACCGATACCGAACTCGCAACTACTACAGTTACATTCAATCTCAAGCTATTTCAACAAGTCTGGAGTAACAAATCCTAATAAAAAAATACAGAACAATTCATGCCAAATCATCAAACCAAACTTTCACCACTAGCTAAAAAAAATCCAATTTTTGCAATTGCATATATATATGGGCACTTCACATGTACAAACAGATTCAAACTTTCAACAAGGATCATACAGAGTAGTGAAAAAAAATACCTCAAAAAAAACCCAGTGCCAAATAGAACAGCATGGAAAAAAAAAAACCTAATTTAATTGAATAAGCAAACATTTACCACTAGCTCAAAAATCCAATATTTCCACAATTGCATCATCAAACAGCATATATAGACACTTCATATGCACAAAAGAAGCAAACTTTTCAACAAGAACCATAAAATAGCACTGAAAAAATACCTTAAAAAATCCCCAGCATAAAATTCTCTTCTTTTTTCAATCTTGAATATCTTCAATAATCACAACACTTAGGTCCCAAATTAGAACAGCACGAACAAACCCTAACTCGAATTAAAGAAAGCGATGGTGGCCTAATCGAATAGAGGAGGAGAGGAAGGCAGCAGCAGTGGAATAGGAATCAATTATGAGGCGAAGTAGGAGAGGGGGTTTACTGCATATTCTCCACCGCGTCGAAGTTTCCTATACGGCCTCGTTTGGTTCGCGGAATGGAAATGAAAAGAAACTGATTCCATGGTATTTTCTTTCCTTTAGGGTCTGCTTGGTAACGGTGTTTTCACCGGTTTTAGGGTATTTTTGAACCGACCGTTTATGAAAACTCCTGCTTGTTAATTTTTTTGAGGCACTGGTTTTCGTCGGCTCAAAAACTCCCCAAAACCGGTGTAATGTATTTTTGGGTGGCTTTGTAAACACTCCAAATCGACGGATTTTGAGCGGCTCTATTTTTTTATTCCATTTATATCCTCACAAAAATAGATATAATTATAACTACCGATACCCTTCCATATTTAATTTATTCGTGTAAAAAACTTTCAGAACCGCTCGTTAGTGAATTACCAAGCATGGATTGGACTGGTTTAAAAGCCGCTACTTAAAAACCATCCAAAACCGGACCCCTCATAACCGTTCATAACCGGTACTCTAAAAATATCTCATAACCGCTACCCCGATAATTGCCAAGCAGACCCTTAGAAAATTATAATTCCTATAAACTTTTCTTTCCGGTGTTTGGAAAGATCGGGATTATAACCAAAATATATCTTTAATTTTTATTATAGTGTTTGGTATTTGTAAGAAAAGAAAACAAAATCAAGTTAATTTTCCAAAAATACCCTCGTGCTAATAAAAATAATTATTACTTAGAAATATTTTTGTCTAAAAGATATTATGGATAAAAATGGTAAATAATATTATGAACATGAATATTTTGGTCAAAACTTTTTGTAATAAATGTGAAAAAGTTGGAGGGAAAGTGATTCCTTAGATAAATGGGAGGAACCACTTTTTCCCCTATTTTTCTACCTCTTGGAAATCATTTTTCATTTCCAACAACTTTCCTTTGGCTTCCAAACATAGGAAAGGAATCACTTTCCTTTCCCAAGCTCAAATTCTGGTAACCAAACGAGGCCTACGAGTAAGGGAGGAGAAGTAGTAGCTGTGACTAGCTGGCGTTTTTCTTTCATGTAGGCCCCTCAACTATCTAATAAATATTAGGCTTAATTGTACTTTGATACCCTCAACTATTTCGATTTTTCAACTTCATATCCTAAACTTTTTTACTCAACAACTTAATAGCTCAACTATTATTTTTTTCAACTTCATACCTAAAATTTTAAAAAATTCAAAAATGTCCTTATCCCTTCCCTCTCCCCTTCTTCCCTCCCCCCTCCTCCACTCCGGCTACCCTCTCCTCCCGCACAGCCCCAGCCCCCCTTCCTCCCCCCCCCCCCCCCCCCTCGCCCCACTCCGGCCACCCACCACCATCTCTTCCCCTAGGGCACGGTAGCGTGGGAGGAGGGGGGCTGGGGGAGGGTGGCCGGAAGCGGGAAGGGGGGGGGAGGCGGCCGGAAGCGGGAAGGGGGGGTGGTGCGGAAGGGGGGGGGGAGGGGAGGCGACCGGAAGCGGGAGGGGGGGGTGGCCGGAAGCAGGAAGGGGAGGGGGAGTAATTTTCAAGTTTGACCATGAGTATTTTCGACCAAATTTTTTTTTTTTTTGTATCAACTTGTTACAAAAAAAAGTTTAGGGTATCAAGTTGAAAAACAGGAATAGTTGAGGGTATCAAAGTGCAATTAAGCATAAATATTATATGGGTGCTGCTATTAGCACTCCTAAAATGTCATTCGGCACTTCTCTTTAATTTTTTAATATTCAAATTTCAAATTTATCCTTGCATTAACATTATTATCACTCCTAAAATGTCAACCTACACTCCTCCCTCCATACGTGCACTAATTAATGCTATATTTAATGTAGGAACAGATTTGTAATTTGAATGTTTAAAAAATTAAAGAGGAGTGTTGAATAATATTTTAGGAGTGCTGATAGCAGCACCCTATTATATGGCCCTTCTTGGTATCTTGTTCCAGTGAGTGAATTTTTTATTTTTTATATTTTTGCTTTGCTATGAAATATTTGGGGGACTTGTAGTAAGGGTGCAACTCGGGCGGGCTAAACCGAGTCCGATTGGGTAAACATGTTAATTGGTTGGGTTATGGTTGAAGATACTCGGACTCGAGTTCGGGCTCGGGTTTGGATTAAAATATTTGAACCCGATCAAAAATCGGGTTGGACTCGGGTTAATGTGTCGGGTTACCCGAAGAACCCGAAACCCGACTTATATATATATATATATATATATATATATATATATATATATATATATATATATATATACTAGCATATGTGCACGTGCATTGTACGTATTTTAATATTTCTTAATTAGTTTAGTAAGACTCTTTATGAAGATCAAATGGTAGTCTTCATAATTACTAAGTTGTCCTTATTAAAATTAATAAACTATTTTTAATTAGTATAAGTATGTAAGGGTATTTTTGGAATTTAAAAGTTTCGCCATCTAAGTTTTCCTATTATATAGTAGAATAGATTAATGAACTATTTTTAATTAGTATAAGTATGTAAGGGTATTTTTGGAATTTAAAAGTTTCACCATCTAAGTTTTCCTATTATATAGTAGAATAGATATATATATACTTCTTAAATAACAAAAAAGTTTAAATCCTAAAATTTTTTACCCAAATTCTTCAACTCCTTATCCAAAATCTTATTTCAATTTGTATTTTGTAATGAACAAGACTTGATTGCTATTTGATTATTAGTTTAATATTACTTTTGTTTAAAATTATTTTAAATATTATATTAGAACTCGATAAACCCGATGGACCCGACCCAACCCGAGTTCAACCCGAGCCAAACCCGATCCTCTGGACTTGGTCTTGGGCTTCATATATTGAACCCGAGGTTGGGTCAAGCTTGGGCTCGAATTGACCTCAAGTCCGACCCAACCCACCCGAGTTGCAACCCTACTTGTAGGAAGAAAATATCAAGATTTGGACAACTCAGCCAATGGCCTTGTAGCCTAGTGGCTAAGACCATTGGCACTTGGGGATAAGATCAAGGAATCCAGCCTCACGGGGGTTGGCTGGATGTCAGTGGACACAGACCCCCGGACCAAAACTTGTTGGGTGTCTTATCACAGACTTTATTTTTATTTTTAAATATATAAAAAAAAAAATTGGACAATTCAACTCACAAATTTGTGGACTGGCTTTCTGCACAAATGCAACTGCCTGTACATTTACACATTAATATTATGCTTTTATTTCGTTGTAAATAACATTATTTATGCAACAAAAGTTAAATTGATGAAGTATTTGCTATCGTCAAAATGATTGCAATATTTGATGCTCCCGGCCATGATGTTCCAAATATTGTGTTGTTTTTTATATTTTTATCACTCCAAAGTAAATTAAGGTCCGAATTCTCTAGCCTAGTGGTATTATAGTGGACACTCAGGTTCGAGCCTCCCAATTGTGTATGTGTGAAATTTCAAAAAAAAAAAAAAAAAAAAAATCAAAGTAAATTAAGAAATATAAAATAATTATTTTGTTCTCAAATATTACGACACTATTTTAAATACAAATTTATTAGTACAAATTAAAAGTATATATAAGCTCATACACAATAACTTTATCGATAAAATATAAAGTAATTTATTTTCAACTTCATATAACAATAAAATTAAAGTTATTTAATCATTTGAAAACTTTTTTTTACACCAATAGTTAATTAACTTAAATTTTAAGTTAAATACCTATTTTGAGCACCTGAAAATTATTTAATAATCTTAAAAGTCTAAAACTAGTTTTTGTTTCTTGTTTTCTAAAAGTAAATAATAATAAAAATTATGGTTGTTTGGACGTATTTATTAGTAATTAAATTTGTTGAAGATTAGAATAATTTTTTCATACTTACAAACTAAGTGATAAATTAGAAGATTAATATTTGAATTTACAATTATAATTTATACATCGCCATTCAGTTGTAGGGAAAAAAACAAATATCTTATGTTGGTGGATCCCAAGTGAAGGCTTAAATAAAATATTGAATTTGATACGACTAAATATATTTGTAAAAAGTTAGCTATAAGGAAAAATATTGGAAAAATAATAAAGGGAGAACCGCTAGAGATATATCGAAAATTGTGGGATGACAATACGGCAAACATTTAAATCAAGTAAATAAATTACATATACAAAATTTAAATAAGATATTATATAGATAATAAAAAGAATTATTTTCTATAGATATGTTGCTATTATTTTTAGAAATATAGATAACAAAGATAATTTTATATATTTGTTTAATTCAGATTTGATATCACACACACACACACACACACACACACATATATATATATATATATATATATATATATATATATATATATATATATATATATTGAGAAAGGGTAATTAGTTTTCGGAATCCCTTCCACTGGAATTCGAACTTATGACCACTCGGGCCGCATGCCTCACCCCTACCACTAGGTTAGAGGTCACTGGCAATATATATATATATATATATATATATATATATATATATATATATATATATATATATATATATATATATATATATATGGAGAGTGGCGCAAAAAGCGGGGAGAGGGGCGAAAGAAATGGCGGAGGAGTGAATGTTGGCGAAGGAGAAGAGGTGGAGGAGCAAGCTGCAACGAAGGGATGGGGGGGTTTGGACAAGCGTCAGTAGAAGGAAACGCTCGGGACAGGTGAGTGGCAACAAGACTGCAGAGGTTCACTCGCGGTAGATCAGGAGCAAGAAGGTGGGAGAAAGATAACTGGGGCAGAGAGGGCTCCTCAAACGGCGCAGGGGCATAGGGCGAGAGAGGCTGACTCATCGAGGAGGAGAAAGAGTTATCAACAGTACCCGCAGGGTGTTCGACAAAATGTCGACAAAAAAGAACAAGGAGGAAGACCGAAGCCACCACAGCCAACGTCGTGGGCAGATCTCTGTAAGGCAGTTAGCAGCAAGAAAATGGAAGGAGACATGGCCTTCGTGGAACCGATGGTCACGGAAAGGGAGAAGATGGCGGCCATCACGGCGAAGGACCTCCAGAAAACAACGGAATATTGGCAGAACACACTAATGTTGTACGTGCTAGGGAATAAGCCGTTCTACGGTCATCTCCGTGCGTTCGCCGTGAGAGTGTGGAGGCCGGTGGGCACCATGGACATTTACGCTAGGGAGAACGGGTTCTTCTTCGTGAAGTTTGGATTGCAGGAAGATAAAAATTGGATTCTTTAGGGGGGCATGGATATTCGACGGCCGTCTTATCGTGTTGAAGGAATGGAGTTCAGAATCCAGTTTCGAAATAGACATGCTGTCTAGTGTACCAGTGTGTATCAGACTCCCTTTCTTGTCGCCACAGCTATGGTGCGTGCAGTCCATCACCAAGATTGTGAGCGTCGTGGGAAAACCATTGCGTATGGATCCTCTGACTGCAAATCGGATGAGGTTAGCCTATGCGAGATGCTTTGTAGAGATTGAAGCCGAAAGTGAGCTTCCATGTAGAGTGGGTGTGCTATCACGCCCCGCTCCCATAGGAGCGATCGTCCTCGCTAAGGCGTGATGCCGCACGAGCCTAATGGGACGATCAAGGCTACGCCGAGCCTTGCATTTGAGGAAACGTGCATGCTTTATCGAGCATCTACGCGAGCGATGCCTATGACTTAGGCTAACTCATAGTTTGTGACGAATACCAACTTTTCCTTCTTCCAAGCCACGGGACGAAGGATCGAGTGTCATTTTCAAATCACACCGTGCACCAACTCTAATACGACCGTGGGACGTTTTTTATGTTCTAAACTCGATTCGACACGTCGAGATTATTTTCTTAGCTATGTGGATTCGTCTCTTTTATTATCGAGCCTATTGTGCAAGTCGAAAACACACAAATTATTAAGTGAAGGCTAAGATGAGGCAAGTTCACCGAAACTACCCCACCCGAGCGATGTCTTCGAGTCGTCGTTGCAAGGCTAAGTCCGAACGCCGTCGGTGTTTCGATTCCTCCGATTGACTGAGCGGGACGGGGCACTACATCATACACCACTCAGAAAAAATTTCGTCCTCGAAACTTACTGTAAGCCCCCTGAATTTCCTGAATTATTTTTCGAATTTTCTAATGAATTATTTTCAATAATTCATTTCCATATAATTAATTTTGATCTTTAAATGCCCTTTACCGTGACTTGGAATTCTAGAGCATCAGGGATGCCAGTCTCTGGAAACTTCCTTCTTAGAGTTTGTAGTAGACGAGATTATCTTCATATTGATATTTTGTGTCCCACTCGAACTTGTTCCCTTGTGCTCCATTTGATTCGCGCAACTTCGGGTCAATTTAGACCAATTTATCGTCTGCCGTAATTCGTGATTTAATTTCCAACTTAATTTTCGGGCCCGACATCGGTCCAATCCAGTTAACCCAATATATGGCCCTGGCCCGTTTTGAGCCTACTATACAGATGCCACTTGCGTACCACAATTTCGACCTCCCTTGTGCTCATATTTCATCCATGATTTAAATTGTTTAATTTATTAATTAATTAAATCTTGGCCTCGACCTTGCCCTAACTTGGCCCAACGTCCAACCCAGTTTAGTGTGGGCCCTGTCATGACTGCCCATACACCCCACTGGTGTTTACCCATTTTTGCCTACTCCAAAATATAATTCTTTTATTTTATATTATTATCTCTTTCCCTCTCTCTCTATATATATATATACCTACATGTATACATGTGTTACACCTCTCCTCTCACTCATGTACACACACACCAGAAATTCCCCTCCTACACCATCAGCCGACCTTCCCCCTCTCTATTTTCTCTCCCCTCTCTCTCTCTAAATATCTTATACTCTCTCTCACTTTCTATATTATTTATATACTAACACACACATATCTATCTCTCTCACACTCTTTATATATTTATATACACAAACACCCCCTCTCCCCCATCACCATCACAACTCCCCCCTACCCGTACAGGAAAGACCCCCCCCCCCCCACTCCCTCTCTCTACTTTCTCTCTCTTTCTATAATATCTCTTTTCTCTCTCTCCCTCTTATTTTACATACACCCACACATACATCTCTCTCTCTTTCTCACAACTCAGACTCTCTCTCTCCTTCCTACACTCAACCGACAGCCCCCCCATGCCTTGGCCGACCACCATCCCATCCTCCTTCTCCTCCTTCTTCTCCTCCTCCTTCTCCATTCTTCATCATCACTCCATCACCAACAACAACATTCCCACACCATCACCACCTACATCACCAACACCATTCCCACACCATTACCACCTCCTCCACCACCCGTACACCACCTCGCCGCCGTGCCTCGTCGCCCCGCCGCCGTGCCGGCCAAGCACGCAGCAGCAGCAGCTAACAGCGCAGCCGCAGCAGCAGCGCGCATAGTGCGCGCGTGCGCGGGCCGCCGTCGTGCGCCGCCGCGCCGCCGTACGACGCTGCCGCCGGCCGCCGCCGTCGTGGCCGGCCACCCCTGGCCCAGGCGCACCCTTCGGCGAGCACCCCCGACGTGCCAGCTCCTTCCCCGACGTACCACGTACCCGATTTGTGCGTTTTGAACGAAATCCCGCCGTGACGCGCGATTTCAAACTTCAGAATTCGCGTCTCGGGACAGCAACTTCGTGCGCATTTTCTGGGAGATCCGACCATTGGATCGGCGAACTCTTTGCTCCGTCTCAATCTCGGTATATCCCTCTTCACCTCTGTCAATTTTCGTCCGTTAATTTTATTGTTTGATACATCAAAACCGGCCACCAAGTTGACCGTTTAAATTGTATTAAATTTGGACAGTTTCGCGGGGCCAACTTCGTCAGCTTGTATCTCCTCCACCGCAGCTCCGTTTGGTGTGCTACCAGTTCCAGTGCGAACCTGGTATTACCCTCTTCCTGCCCCCTTTAGATTTCATTTCAGTTTGAGCTTGTTAGGTCGGTCGAATTCGACGCCAAAGTTGGCCGTTCAAATTCTTAGTGTTGCACTTGTTAAATTCCATTTTTGAACCCGGGAATCCGGATTTAATTTCTGACACCACCAGTAGACTCGTGGCATCGTTCTGGCATGTTTTCATATAAAGTTTGCTTGATTTGGAGAACGTGGGCCCTGGCACGCATTTCGGTGCAAAGCGGGTCCCATTTTCTGAGTCAATGGGTCATTTTGAGTTCGGCTCATCGGGATCCAATTCTGGGTATACCGTTGAGTTCGTATCATCATTCTGGACTCTTTGACATATAATTTGCTAGGTTTTAGTGGACATTGGTTCCGACACGCATTTCGGTGTAAGTCGGATACCAATATCCGGGTCAGCGGGTCATTTTGAGTTCGGCTCATCGAAATCCAATTCCGGATATACCGTTGAGTTCGTATCGTCATTTTGGTTTCGTTGACATATAATTTGCTGTGTTTTGAGGACATTGGCTCCGGCACGCTTTTCCGTGCAAATCGGTTTCCAATGTCCTGGTCAACGGACCAATTTGAGATCGGGTCAACGGAATCCAATTCTGGATATATCGTTGGGTTCGTATCGTCATTCTGGATTCGTGGACATATAATTTGTTATGTTTTGTGCACTTTTATTTTGACACATTTTTCGGTGCAAAGTGTGTCCAACGGCGGACATCATTTTGGCCCAAAATTACCGTTTTGCCCCTGTGTCCAAATTAGACTTTTGGACAGGCTATCCTAGCTGATTTGACCATTCTGGACACGTTGGTGATATTTATTTTATCATCCGACAACATCTGTAGGTTTTTACCCTATTATTATAATCCTTCTCCTTTGTGGTATTTTAAGAACCATCGATTCCAGTGATTTCACAACCACTGAAATTGAATGTGTTGACCCTGTAGATGTTTGTAGAGACTAGCTTTGACCTAGTTTGACCATGGTTGACTGCTTTGACTGAACGTCGAAGTAGAGTCAATATTTGACCTAGGTTAGACTAGATTGACCTAGTTTAACCTAGAGTTGACCATAGTTGACCAGTTGACCAAATGTCAACTGTAAAGTCAACTATTGACCCAGTTTGACCTAGTTTGACTTGGTTTGACTTATTGTGGCCTAGTTTGACTTAGTGGACTGAGTCTGTCCTAGATTACGTAGCTTATACTATAGAATCAAGCCTAACACTGTTGAACCCTAATTAGCTTATATATATCTTATCTTTAGGTCAGTGGCATCACTCTGAGCATCGACCCCATTTGACAGCTCAGGACCGCAGGCGAGTACATTCACTGATAGTTTTCATTGTCTTGATATCTGCTATATCCGATTCAGTCGTAGTGTCTTACTTGATTCCCAGTCACGATAGTTCACGGACTAGTATATGTTGGATCATGACATGAGATGTTGTTCCTGGATTTTCTTGGTATATATGTACATTTTCTGCCTTGTTTTATGTACTGGTATAGACACCGATTCCTGAGAGGGTGTAGCTATCCTCTTAGGGAATTCCGTGTCATGACGTATCATGTCCAGGTCCATTATACTATTCGGGGATGGGGAATTATTAGGGGTTATGTGATCAAAGCCTCCCTGTCACTATTTTGCTAGCGCCACCCTCACCTCACGTAGGGTGTAGCAGACACCCCTTGCCGGGTTATCCAGGTTGGCCGGCATGACCCTTTCCAGAGATTTTCCTGTGATTGTCGGGCCAAGTGGATAACCCTACCATGACTCCCTAGCCGATCACATTTTGCTCTAATAATTCAAATCATATTTTATATTTATTGTCGTATCTTATATTCCAGTTCAGTTTTACTTTCTGTACTTCTCACCATGCTATAATTTCATTTACTCACATGCTCTACATGTCTTTACATTGTACCTTGATTGGAGACTAAGTTCTGCTCGGGAGAAGAGTTACGACCCCGGTCCTTGTTTGGTTTAAGGGTTGTAACTCGGCTTTCGAACGGTTCCCAAGTCTTCATATATCTTTGTCTTGTAGTTCATTATACTGTCTCTTATAGAATTTGTCAATTCACATAGAACTGCTGTTAGCGTTTGTACTTGCTCATTTTCCTGACAGGATACCGTTGATAATATTTTAAGAGTTGTTATACCATTAGTGGACTTCATGATGTTGCTAGCTGAGATGGATATCACTATTATTCTATGTGAGTTGCCTGGGAGTTATCCTTAGTTTGCCTTATTTTTCTTCCTTATTTTTCGTCTTATGATTCCTTCTAGTAGTTCTAGTTGTTCTTGTGCTTAGTTATCTTTCTTATCTTACCATCCCTAGCTGTTGTGATGTGACTAGAGTATATTTATAGTTATAGGCCTTCTAGACGTAGTGTATATTTATTGGGTACTAGACAGCGTTCTACCGTCGATACTGCGGCGTAGGCTGGGCGTCGTCTACGTATTCGTACCCGTATATTCGGGTGCGGGTCGTAACACGTTTTTAGTGGTGGCCCATGCAGGTCAGTGTTTGCAATTAATGCGAAGTCGTGGTAGTACTTGAGCTTTTCTGTACTACTGCGAGCCTGCCCTAGGATTAAGGTTGAGTCATGGAATATTTTAGGAATTTGGTACTCAGTCACATATTAGGAACTCTTGGTAGATTCCAGGAATAACCCCTGGGAATCTTATTTCGAACTTTTCAAAAAATTTCCCATTTGTTCTGTCCGTCCTGATTTCTGAAACATCTGTCTGTTATCAACTTTATTCTTTCTTGGAATGAGTTTGTGGACCCCAGAGGGAAGGTATAAGTTGAACTTATATATCTTCTAGGTTGAGACGAGAATATGATTTGCCAGACTCATATCAGGTTGGGATTATTTTAGATTATATTCCGATGATTTTCTTTTATCTTGACCTAGATAGTACCTTTGGACAACTCCTGAGAATTTTCTTCTAAACTCTACCCCGGGATCTGTTTCCGCTAGTTTCCATCTACTTATCCTTGATCCGTTGTTGAAAATTTTGAATCATGATGTTTCGTTGTTGACTTCGATTTTAATTTTGTTTGAAGATAAGTTTTTAAGAATTGAGTTAAGATATCCTGATAAACATATTTGATGGAGACGATGGAAACGATAAATATCTACTTTACTTATGGAGTTGGAATTTATCGCAGTCATATTAGCTAGCCTGACAGGGACATGGAGCCTGATTTTGGATATACTATCCTAGTTATGGAATTTAGATTCTCTTGCAGCCATACCGGTTGGCGTGGTAAGGAATCTAGATGACATGATTATAGGGTGTATACCTTAGTTATGGACTCTATCGTTTATTGCAGCTATACTTACTGGCGTGGCGTAAATTCTGGCAGCATGGTTTTGGATAGACGTGTATGGTTATCAGATCGTATCTTAAATTGATTCACTTCTTTTGACCAAATGATGAGGACAATTCATACCCTTATTTGTCGACTTATCATTCGTTTCTTTTCTCATCGTATGATGATTTCCTCATCTTGCCATCATTTTCTTGACTTGTTTAGCTATGTCTTGATTACACCAATCACCTATCTCATATCTACAACTGTCATCTACACTTGAAAACTTTGAAAATTTTGAAATTTTCATATCTCAATTGTTTCTTAATTTTCGATCCTGTTAAGATTTTGATTTCCCTTCTGTCCATGACCAATCAATTTTGGTCGTTTTGTATATCGTGCCAAAGAGTCTTGGTTGCTGACTAAACTCTAGATGACTTCAAATTCCTTGTGACTTGGATTTTTGTCCTTGGATTCTCGTGTCCAGCCTTCGTTGATCTTATTCTCCATCTGGCCCAAATTCTAATTTACTCAAAACTTGATCAATTTAAATCGTGCTGAGACTAAATTATTTACTTTTATCGTGATTGGACAATGCTATCATCACTCGTGCTTTAAACTTTCGATTCAATCCTGGCAAATGACTAAATTCCATTCCAATCACGATTTGGCTTCATACTATCCTTGATTATGCCGGAGTCTCATGTTGGTCATGCCTAAACCGTTATACTTTTGACCAAGGTTGAGCTGACCGTATCTATGATCGTATTGAGATTCAATTTTGAGCATGTTTGATTTTGAAACACTCATGCCTATACTCTTTTCGACCTTGATTTGATTTTCTGATTGTATCTGAAATCTCTTTGTGCTTAATCATGCGTATCTCAAATCCTAAATCAAATTTCAGTAAGCTGAAATCCTATTATCAATATTTGTTGATTTTAACCGGATGAAGCTCAAGTTTTGATTTTGTTGTCATACCTCTATCGTGCCAAGTGATCTTAGACTATTTCCAATTTTATTCACGCTCGAACTTGGAGCGTATTCCATGATTTTATTAATCATACTCTTCAATCTTGATCAGGTCTATAAGACCTTGACTTCGATTTTGTTGTGTCTAAAACTCCAGCTCAATCATGCCAAGCCTTGTTTTGGTCATGATTATCTCTCATCTTGATCAAGCCTGTGTGACTTCAGGCTGATTATCCGTTAACCTGAGTGCTACACGTCACCTCGTACCTGGACTTCATCTATAACCTTCGTTCTCCTAAGTCATTTCTGAATCGTGTCCCAACGACTTAACTTATCTGTAATCGTGCCTATATGATTCTGTTCATATTTTGATTCTATCGTGCGGAAAATTTTCATCGTGCCTGAATAATTGTGAATTTATTATCTTAATCGTGCAAACTTGTCATTCTATGATCGTGCCTAAGTTTTTTTGCCTAAAAACTTTCTATCTTTTTTACCCCCTACTACAACCTTAATTTCGAGGACAAAATTTCTATAAGGTGGGTAGGATGTAAGCCCCCTGAATATCCCGAATTATTTTTCGAATTTTCTAATGAATTATTTTCAATAATTTATTTCCATATAATTAATTTTGATCTTTAAATGCCCTTTACCGTGACTTGGAATTCTAGAGCATCAGGGATGCCAGTCTCTGGAAACTTCCTTCTTGGAGTTTGTAGTAGACGAGATTATCTTCATATTGATATTTTGTGTCCCACTCGAACTTGTTCCCTTGTGCTCCATTTGATTCGCGCAACTTCGGGTCAATTTAGACCAATTTATCGTCTGCCGTAATTCGTGATTTAATTTCCAACTTAATTTCCGGGCCCGACATCGGTCCAATCCAGTCGACCCAATATATGGCCCTGGCCTGTTTTGAGCCTACTATACAGATGCCACTTGCGTACCACAATTTCGACCTCCCTTGTGCTCCTATTTCATCCATGATTTAAATTATTTAATTTATTAATTAATTAAATCTTGGCCTCGACCTTGCCCTAACTTGGCCCAACGTCCAACCCAGTTTAGTGTGGGCCCTGTCATGACTGCCCATACACCCCACTGGTGTTTACCTATTTTTGCCTACTCCAAAATATAATTCTTTTATTTTATATTATTATCTCTTCCCCTCTATATATATATATATATATATATATATATATATATATATATATATATATATATATATATATATATATATATATATATATATATATATATATATATATATATACCTACATGTATACATGTGTTACACCTCTCCTCTCACTCATGTACACACACACTAGAAATTCCCCCCCCCCCCCACACCATCAGCCGACCTCCCCTCTCTCTATTTTCTCTTCCCTCTCTCTCTCTAAATATCTTATACTCTCTCTCACTTTCTATATTATTTATATACTAACACACACATATCTATCTCTCTCACACTCTTTATATATTTATATACACAAACACCCCCTCTCCCCCATCACCATCATAACTCCCCCTACCCGTACAGGAAAGACCCCCCCCCCCCACTCCCTCTCTCTACTTTCTTTCTCTTCTTAAAATATCTCTTTTCTCTCTCTCCCTCTTATTTTACATACACCCACACATACATCTCTCTCTCTCTCTCTTTCTCACAACTCACACTCTCTCTCTCCTCCCTACACTCAACCGACAGCCCTCCCATGCCTTGGCCGACCACCAGCCCATCCTCCTTCTCCTCCTTCTTCTCCTCCTCCTTCTCCATTCTTCATCATCACTCCATCACCAACAACAACATTCCCACACCATCACCACCTTCATCACCAACACCATTCCCACACCATTACCACCTCCTCCACCACCCGTACACCACCTCGCCGCCATGCCTCGTCGCCCCGCCGCCGTGCCGGCCAAGCACGCAGCAGCAGCAGCTAGCAGCGCAGCCGCAGCAGCAGTGCGCACAGTGCGCGCGTGCGCGGGCCGCCGTCGCGCGCCGCCGCACAGCGCTGCCGCCGGCCGCCGCCGTCGTGGCCGGCCACCCCTGGCCCAGGCGCACCCTCCGGCGAGCACCCCCGACGTGCCAGCTCCTTCCCCGACGTACCACGTACCCGATTTGTGCGTTTTTAACGAAATCCCACCGTGACGCGCGATTTCAAACTTCAGAATTCGCGTCTCAGGACAGTAACTTTGTGCACATTTTCTGGGAGATCCGACCGTTGGATCGGCGAACTCCTTGCTCCGTCTCAATCTCGGTATATCCCTCTTCACCTCTGTCAATTTTCGTCCGTTAATTTTATCGTTTGATATATCAAAACCGGCCACCAAGTTGACCGTTTAAATTGTATTAAATTTGGATAGTTTCACAGGGCCAACTTCGTCAGCTTGTATCTCCTCCACCGCAGCTCCGTTTGGTGTGCTACCAGTTCCGGTGCGAAGCTGGTATTACCCTCTTCCTGCCCCCTTTAGATTTCATTTCAGTTTGAGCTTGTTAGGTCGGTCGAATTCGACGCCAAAGTTGGCCGTTCGAATTCTTAGTGTTGCACTTGTTAAATTCCATTTTTGAACCCAGGAATCCGGATTCAATTTCTGACACCACCAGTAGACTCGTGGCGTCATTCTGGCATGTTTTCATATAAAGTTTGCTTGATTTGGAGAACGTGGGCCCTGGCACGCATTTCGGTGCAAAGCGGGGTCCCATTTTCTGAGTCAACGGGTCATTTTGAGTTCGGCTCATCGGAATCCAATTCCGGATATACCGTTGAGTTCGTATCGTCATTCTGGACTCGTTGACATATAATTTGCTAGGTTTTAGTGGACATTGGTTCCGACACGCATTTCGGTACAAGTCGGATACCAATATCCGGGTCAGCGGGTCATTTTGAGTTCGGCTCATCGGAATCCAATTCCGGATATACCGTTGAGTTCGTATCATCATTCTGGACTCATTGACATATAATTTGCTGAGTTTTGAGGACATTGGCTCCGGCACGCTTTTTCGTGCAAATCGATTTCCAATGTCCTGGTCAACGGATCAATTTGAGATCGGGTCAACGAAATCCAATTCTGGATATATCGTTGGGTTCGTATCGTCATTCTGGATTCGTGGACATATAATTTGTTAAATTTTGTGCACTTTTATTTTGACACGTTTTTCGGTGTAAAGTGTGTCCAACGGCGGACATCATTTTGGCCCAAAATTACCGTTTTGCCCCTGTGTCCAAATTGGACTTTTGGACAGGCTATCCTAGCTGATTTGACCATTCTGGACACGTTGGTGATATTTATTTTATCATCCGACAACATCTGTAGGTTTTTACCCTATTATTATAATCCTTCTCCTTTGTGGTATTTTAAGAACCATCGATTCCAGTGATTTCACAACCACTGAAATTGAATGTGTTGATCCTGTAGATATTTGTAGAGACTAGCTTTGACCCAGTTTGACCATGGTTGACTGCTTTGACTGAACGTCGAAGTAGAGTCAACATTTGACCTAGGTTAGACTAGATTGACCTAGTTTAACCTAGAGTTGACCAGTTGACCAAATGTCAACTGTAAAGTCAACCATTGACCCAGTTTGACCTAGTTTGACTTGGTTTGACTTATTGTGGCCTAGTTTGACTTAGTGGACTGAGTCTGTCCTAGATTACGTAGCTTATACTATAGAATCAGGCCTAACACTGTTGAACCCTAATTAGCTTATATATATCTTATCTTTAGGTCTGTGGCATCACTCTGAGCATCGACCCCATTTGACAGCTCAGGACCGCAGACGAGTACATTCACTGATAGTTTTCATTGTCTTGATATCTGCTATATCCGATTCAGTCGTATTGTCTTACTTGATTCCCAGTCACGATAGTTCACGGACTAGTATATGTTGGATCATGACATGAGATGTTGTTCCTGGATTTTCTTGGTATATATGTACATTTCCTGCCTTGTTTCATGTACTTATATAGACACCGATTCCTGAGAGGGAGTAGCTATCCTCTTAGGGAATTTCGTGTCATGACATGTCATGTCCAGGTCCATTATACTATTCGGGGATGGGGAATTATTAGGGGTTATGTGATCAAAGCCTCCCTGTCACTATTTTGCTAGCGCCACCCTCACCTCACGTAGGGTGTAGCAGACACCCCTTGCCGGGTTATCCAGGTTGGCCGGCATGACCATTTCCAGAGATTTTCCTGTGATTGTCGGGCCAAGTGGATAACCCTACCATGACTCCCTAGTCGATCACATTTTGCTCTAATAATTCAAATCACATTTTACATTTATTGTCGTATCTTGTATTCCAGTTCAGTTTTACTTTCTGTACTTCTCACCATGCTATGATTTCATTTAATCACATGCTCTACATGTCTTTACATTGTACCTTGATTGGAGACTAAGTTCTACTCGGGAGAAGAGTTACAACCCCGGTCCTTGTTTGGTTTAAGGGTTGTAACTCGGCTTTCGAACGGTTCCCAAGTCTTCATATATCTTTGTCTTGTAGTTCATTATACTGTCTCTTATAGAATTTGTCAATTCACATGGAACTGCTGTTAGTGTTTGTACTTGCTCATTTTCCTGACAGGATACCGTTGATAATATTTTAGGAGTTGTTATACCATTAGTGGACTTCATGATGTTGCTAGCTGAGGTGGATCTCACTATTATTCTATGTGAGTTGCCTGGGAGTTATCCTTAGTTTGCCTTATTTTCCTTCCTTATTTTATGTCTTATGATTCCTTCTAGTAGTTCTAGTTGTTCTTGTGCTTAGTTATCTTTCTTATCTTATCATCCCTAGCTGTTGTGATGTGACTAGAGTATATTATAGTTATAGGCCTTCTAGACGTAGTGTATATTTATTGGGTACTAGACAGCGTTCTACCGCCGATACTGCGACGTAGGCTGGGCGTCGTCTACGTATTCGTACCCGTATATTCGGGTGCGGGTCGTGACACGTACTGAGTACACTTATCGACTTATTACTTGATTCAACATCCTACGTTTCTCGTACACACTACTCCTATGCGTTCCCTCAATTCGAGCCACGCTCGTGCTGTCATGACCCGCACCCGCTATAAGGGCACGTGTACGTGACAACGCCCAGCCCTCACCGAAAAAACGGCATGGAACGCTGTAGATTTTCTACTCTAACAACAGTTTTTTTATATATATATATATATATATATCAAAAACCTGTCGAGAATATGGTCAACTCCGAACGGAGGACAAGCAGTGAATATATATATGAGTGCTCAATCACAACTCTAAGATGATAAAGTAAAGACTGAAAGATAAAGACAACCAGACGATAAAATATAACCTGTCAAGTCCAAATACAAATAATATACAAGTCCAGTCTCTAATACAATCCAAATGTAATACAGTCTCAAAAGTAACTGGAGACAAGGTCCAGTACAAAAGACCTACTCTAACTAAACAATAGGTAAAGTCTCGTCAGGCGGAGCTAAGCCCTGCGGGACCAAGTCTAAGCCCACTACGTCATCCGGACCGTAGTAGGTACTGCAATATCCCTCATCGGCATCTGTAATATTTTGTCAACAATTCAGTCATGATGGAACGAGTACATATATCTCATAAAAGATCTCAAGATAGAATAAAAGCTATAAGACTGTAAATAGAGCATATACAATGAATCATGGAGGGTACATAAATGTATCATGGCATGGTAAGCTGTAGAGCTAAAGCTAGAACAAGAAAGTAGAACTAAATCATGGTATGTACCCGAATCAAGGTAAGATATAATCCAATGTGTGTGAGTAGTAGTTTCAACTTGTGATCGGCTTGGGTACCTGTCGAGAACTGGCTGGCAAGTCATAAGTGCGGTATATGACTCACACTGTTCAAGAATGTAAGGGGATATGATCACAGGCATAAGCTACTACTCCTCCTACCCCAACTGGTTAGAATGGATCCAAACAGGACGTCACTGCACGGGATTCTAATGAGAAGGTAGCTAACCTTCTCTAGAATCAGGGACCATATATTAAGAAGGCTACAAGGGAGCTTGCACAATACATCCCAACCTAAGAAGGAGAAACGTCTCTCGTCGGGATCCAGAATACCAATCCGTGAGAACCATGTGTCAGGAATAAGCATATCAACACTAAGTACATGAATCATAACAGTTATCATAAATTGGGAATAAGTATCAGAGAATGTACTCGCCTGTAAGTTGATAAAATAGTCAACCGGATCCACTGCAGTGTCTCGAGAACCTATAGAGAACAAGACGTATCAATACTATGTTAGGAAGTAAAGTTAAATCAAATTAAATCCTATTAAGTCATTCTAGGTCAAGACATGTCTAGTTGGGTCAATCTTGGTCAGGAGGACATTGGAAGTCATTCGAATCAAACTAGGTCAAAAGTTGACTTACAGTTGACTTTTGGTCAAGGGTCAACTCTAGGTCAAAACCCTAGGTCACTGGTGACTAATAGTTGACTTTTGGTCAACCGTCCAAGTTTAATGAAATTTGGGACTAAATTGGGTTAAAGTGTTGACCCATAGTTGACTTTGGTCTAAAAAGACACCGTGGTCAATCGGAGTCAAGACTAGGTCTAGACGGCTATTTCTAATCATTACAACCTCTAAAACTATATCCAAGTCCAACTTGGACTTCGGAACCCGTATCTGGCCGTAGGCCAATATCCTATTTTACCCTTTAAAAAGGTAAAATTCAACTTAGGCAAT
>JANAVB010031019.1:3059858-3440706 GCA_029216955.1 Iris pallida | reverse complement strand
TGAATTATTTTCAATAATTTATTTCCATAATTAATTTTGATCTTTAAATGCCCTTTACCGTGACTTGGAATTCTAGAGCATCAGGGAGCCATCAGTCTCTCTGAAACTTCCTTCTTGGAGTTTGTAGTAGACGAGATTATCTTCATATTGATATTTTGTGTCCCACTCGAACTTGTTCCCTTGTGCTCCATTTGATTCGCGCAACTTCGGGTCAATTTAGACCAATTTATCGTCTGCCGTAATTCGTGATTTAATTTCCAACTTAATTTCCGGGCCCGACATCGGTCCAATCCAGTCGACCCAATATATGGCCCTGGCCTGTTTTGAGCCTACTATACAGATGCCACTTGCGTACCACAATTTCGACCTCCCTTGTGCTCCTATTTCATCCATGATTTAAATTATTTAATTTATTAATTAATTAAATCTTGGCCTCGACCTTGCCCTAACTTGGCCCAACGTCCAACCCAGTTTAGTGTGGGCCCTGTCATGACTGCCCATACACCCCACTGGTGTTTACCTATTTTTGCCTACTCCAAAATATAATTCTTTTATTTTATATTATTATCTCTTCCCCTCTATATATATATATATATATATATATATATATATATATATATATATATATATATATATATATATATATATATATATATATATATATATATATATATATATATACCTACATGTATACATGTGTTACACCTCTCCTCTCACTCATGTACACACACACTAGAAATTCCCCCCCCCCCCCACACCATCAGCCGACCTCCCTCTCTCTATTTTCTCTTCCCTCTCTCTCTCTAAATATCTTATACTCTCTCTCACTTTCTATATTATTTATATACTAACACACACATATCTATCTCTCTCACACTCTTTATATATTTATATACACAAACACCCCCTCTCCCCCATCACCATCATAACTCCCCCTACCCGTACAGGAAAGACCCCCCCCCCCCACTCCCTCTCTCTACTTTCTTTCTCTTCTTAAAATATCTCTTTTCTCTCTCTCCCTCTTATTTACATACACCCACACATACATCTCTCTCTCTCTCTCTTTCTCACAACTCACACTCTCTCTCTCCTCCCTACACTCAACCGACAGCCCTCCCATGCCTTGGCCGACCACCAGCCCATCCTCCTTCTCCTCCTTCTTCTCCTCCTCCTTCTCCATTCTTCATCATCACTCCATCACCAACAACAACATTCCCACACCATCACCACCTTCATCACCAACACCATTCCCACACCATTACCACCTCCTCCACCACCCGTACACCACCTCGCCGCCATGCCTCGTCGCCCCGCCGCCGTGCCGGCCAAGCACGCAGCAGCAGCAGCTAGCAGCGCAGCCGCAGCAGCAGTGCGCACAGTGCGCGCGTGCGCGGGCCGCCGTCGCGCGCCGCCGCACAGCGCTGCCGCCGGCCGCCGCCGTCGTGGCCGGCCACCCCTGGCCCAGGCGCACCCTCCGGCGAGCACCCCCGACGTGCCAGCTCCTTCCCCGACGTACCACGTACCCGATTTGTGCGTTTTTAACGAAATCCCACCGTGACGCGCGATTTCAAACTTCAGAATTCGCGTCTCAGGACAGTAACTTTGTGCACATTTTCTGGGAGATCCGACCGTTGGATCGGCGAACTCCTTGCTCCGTCTCAATCTCGGTATATCCCTCTTCACCTCTGTCAATTTTCGTCCGTTAATTTTATCGTTTGATATATCAAAACCGGCCACCAAGTTGACCGTTTAAATTGTATTAAATTTGGATAGTTTCACAGGGCCAACTTCGTCAGCTTGTATCTCCTCCACCGCAGCTCCGTTTGGTGTGCTACCAGTTCCGGTGCGAAGCTGGTATTACCCTCTTCCTGCCCCCTTTAGATTTCATTTCAGTTTGAGCTTGTTAGGTCGGTCGAATTCGACGCCAAAGTTGGCCGTTCGAATTCTTAGTGTTGCACTTGTTAAATTCCATTTTTGAACCCAGGAATCCGGATTCAATTTCTGACACCACCAGTAGACTCGTGGCGTCATTCTGGCATGTTTTCATATAAAGTTTGCTTGATTTGGAGAACGTGGGCCCTGGCACGCATTTCGGTGCAAAGCGGGTCCCATTTTCTGAGTCAACGGGTCATTTTGAGTTCGGCTCATCGGAATCCAATTCCGGATATACCGTTGAGTTCGTATCGTCATTCTGGACTCGTTGACATATAATTTGCTAGGTTTTAGTGGACATTGGTTCCGACACGCATTTCGGTACAAGTCGGATACCAATATCCGGGTCAGCGGGTCATTTTGAGTTCGGCTCATCGGAATCCAATTCCGGATATACCGTTGAGTTCGTATCATCATTCTGGACTCATTGACATATAATTTGCTGAGTTTTGAGGACATTGGCTCCGGCACGCTTTTTCGTGCAAATCGATTTCCAATGTCCTGGTCAACGGATCAATTTGAGATCGGGTCAACGAAATCCAATTCTGGATATATCGTTGGGTTCGTATCGTCATTCTGGATTCGTGGACATATAATTTGTTAAATTTTGTGCACTTTTATTTTGACACGTTTTTCGGTGTAAAGTGTGTCCAACGGCGGACATCATTTTGGCCCAAAATTACCGTTTTGCCCCTGTGTCCAAATTGGACTTTTGGACAGGCTATCCTAGCTGATTTGACCATTCTGGACACGTTGGTGATATTTATTTTATCATCCGACAACATCTGTAGGTTTTTAACCCTATTATTATAATCCTTCTCCTTTGTGGTATTTTAAGAACCATCGATTCCAGTGATTTCACAACCACTGAAATTGAATGTGTTGATCCTGTAGATATTTGTAGAGACTAGCTTTGACCCAGTTTGACCATGGTTGACTGCTTTGACTGAACGTCGAAGTAGAGTCAACATTTGACCTAGGTTAGACTAGATTGACCTAGTTTAACCTAGAGTTGACCAGTTGACCAAATGTCAACTGTAAAGTCAACCATTGACCCAGTTTGACCTAGTTTGACTTGGTTTGACTTATTGTGGCCTAGTTTGACTTAGTGGACTGAGTCTGTCCTAGATTACGTAGCTTATACTATAGAATCAGGCCTAACACTGTTGAACCCTAATTAGCTTATATATATCTTATCTTTAGGTCTGTGGCATCACTCTGAGCATCGACCCCATTTGACAGCTCAGGACCGCAGACGAGTACATTCACTGATAGTTTTCATTGTCTTGATATCTGCTATATCCGATTCAGTCGTATTGTCTTACTTGATTCCCAGTCACGATAGTTCACGGACTAGTATATGTTGGATCATGACATGAGATGTTGTTCCTGGATTTTCTTGGTATATATGTACATTTTCCTGCCTTGTTTCATGTACTTATATAGACACCGATTCCTGAGAGGGAGTAGCTATCCTCTTAGGGAATTTCGTGTCATGACATGTCATGTCCAGGTCCATTATACTATTCGGGGATGGGGAATTATTAGGGGTTATGTGATCAAAGCCTCCCTGTCACTATTTTGCTAGCGCCACCCTCACCTCACGTAGGGTGTAGCAGACACCCCTTGCCGGGTTATCCAGGTTGGCCGGCATGACCATTTCCAGAGATTTTCCTGTGATTGTCGGGCCAAGTGGATAACCCTACCATGACTCCCTAGTCGATCACATTTTGCTCTAATAATTCAAATCACATTTTACATTTATTGTCGTATCTTGTATTCCAGTTCAGTTTTACTTTCTGTACTTCTCACCATGCTATGATTTCATTTAATCACATGCTCTACATGTCTTTACATTGTACCTTGATTGGAGACTAAGTTCTACTCGGGAGAAGAGTTACAACCCCGGTCCTTGTTGGTTTAAGGGTTGTAACTCGGCTTTCGAACGGTTCCCAAGTCTTCATATATCTTTGTCTTGTAGTTCATTATACTGTCTCTTATAGAATTTGTCAATTCACATGGAACTGCTGTTAGTGTTTGTACTTGCTCATTTTCCTGACAGGATACCGTTGATAATATTTTAGGAGTTGTTATACCATTAGTGGACTTCATGATGTTGCTAGCTGAGGTGGATCTCACTATTATTCTATGTGAGTTGCCTGGGAGTTATCCTTAGTTTGCCTTATTTTCCTTCCTTATTTATGTCTTATGATTCCTTCTAGTAGTTCTAGTTGTTCTTGTGCTTAGTTATCTTTCTTATCATCATCCCTAGCTGTTGTGATGTGACTAGAGTATTATAGTTATAGGCCTTCTAGACGTAGTGTATATTATGGGTACTAGACAGCGTTCTACGCCGATACTGCGACGTAGGCTGGGCGTCGTCTACGTATTCGTACCCGTATATTCGGGGCGGGTCGGACACGTACTGAGTACACTTATCGACTTATTACTTGATTCAACATCCTACGTTTCTCGTACACACTACTCCTATGCGTTCCCTCAATTCGAGCCACGCTCGTGTGTCATGACCCGCACCCGCTATAAGGGCACGTGTACGTGACAACGCCCAGCCCTCACCGAAAAACGGCATGGAACGCTGTAGATTTTCTACTCTAACAACAGTTTTTATATATATATATTATATATCAAAAACCTGTCGAGAATATGGTCAACTCCGAACGGAGGACAAGCAGTGAATATATATATGAGTGCTCAATCACAACTCTAAGATGATAAGTAAAGACTGAAAGATAAAGACAACCAGACGATAAAATATAACCTGTCAAGTCCAAATACAAATAATATACAAGTCCAGTCTCTAATACAATCCAAATGTAATACAGTCTCAAAGTAACTGGAGACAAGGTCCAGTACAAAAGACTACTCTAACTAAACAATAGGTAAAGTCTCGTCAGGCGGAGCTAAGCCCTGCGGGACCAAGTCTAAGCCCACTACGTCATCCGGACCGTAGTAGGTACTGCAATATCCCTCATCGGCATCTGTAATATTTTGTCAACAATTCAGTCATGATGGAACGAGTACATATATCTCATAAAAGATCTCAAGATAGAATAAAAGCATAAGACTGTAAATAGAGCATATACAATGAATCATGGAGGGTACATAAATGTATCATGGCATGGTAAGCTGTAGAGCTAAAGCTAGAACAAGAAAGTAGAACTAAAATCATGGTATGTACACGAATCAAGGTAAGATATATATCCAATGTGTGTGAGTAGTAGTTTCAACTTGTGATCGGCTTGGGTACCTGTCGAGAATGGCCTGGCAAGTCATAAGTGCGGTATATGACTCACACTGTTCAAGAATGTAAGGGGATATGATCACAGCATAAGCTACTTCCTCTACCCCAACTGGTAGAATGGATCCAAACAGGACACGTCACTGCACGGATTCTAATGAGAAGGTAGCTAACCTTCTCTAGAATCAGTGACCATATATTAGCAAGAGCTACAAGGGAGCTTGCACAATACATCCCAACTAAGAAGGAGAAACGTCTCTCGGGATCCAAGAATACCAATCCGTGAGAACCATGTGTCAGGAATAAGCATATCAACACTAAGTACATGAATCATAACAGTTATCATAAATTGGGAATAAGTATCAGAGAATGTACTCGCCTGTAAGTTGATAAAATATGTCAACCGGATCCACTGCAGTGTCTCGAGAACCTATAGAAACAGACGTATCAATACTATGTTAGGAAGTAAAGTAAATCAAATTAAATCCTATTAAGTCATTCTAGGTCAAGACATGTCTAGTGGGTCAATCTTGGTCATGGAGGACATTGGAAGTCATTCGAATCAAACTAGGTCAAAAGTTGACTTACAGTTGACTTTTGGTCAACGGGTCAACTCTAGGTCAACCCTAGGTCACTGGTGACTAATAGTTGACTTTTGGTCAACCGTCCAAGTTTAATGAAATTTGGGACTAAATTGGGTAAAGTGTTGACCCATAGTTGACTTTTGGTCTAAAAAGTCAACCGTGGTCAATCGGAGTCAAGACTAGGTCTAGACGGCTATTTCTAATCATTACCAACCTCTAAAACTATATCCAAGTCCAACTTGGACTTCGGAACCCGTATCTTGGCCGTAGGCCAATATCCTATTTTACCCTTTAAAAAGGTAAAATTCTAACTTAGGCAATTACCAAGTTAGCCTACCTAGCTTGATATTTTGACCCGTACTTCCTAGGGTAGTAGGATATAGCCTATACATACGTTACCTACCAAGATACCTAAGTAAAGTGGACGTCTAGTCCATCTTATGGCCCTTGGCGATATCTTGAATATTTTAAGATACGCAATGGTACGGCGCGATACCGGCCCTACGACCCCGATTTCAACTCGGGAGCCTACCAGCAAAGTCTAATCTATAATCTAGGTCTCCCCAAGTTTCATCTCATTCCGACGCTCGGAGCTCGATTTCGCCCTCTAACTCAACTCCTCTAAATCCTATTCTAATTCTTTCTTCCTAATCTTCCTATTCCTCTAATCCTCTTCTTCTAACTTCTTCTTCCTATTCCTCTAACTCTAATTCTTCTTCCTAACTTCTTCCTTACTCTCTCCTTCTAATCTTTTCTAATTTCTTCTCATTCTCTTCTCTTCTCTTTCTTACTCTAATCCTTTATCCTTTTCCTTCTCATTCCTTTCCTACTTCCTAAATTCAATTCTTCTTCTAAAACATCTAAACAACTATCTAACTATCTACTATATATAGATATAATATATATATATATATATATATATATATATATATATATATATATATATATATATATAGGGGGTTTAAATAGGCTCAAAGGGGGTTAAAATGGGGGGGAGCTGCTCCTGCTGCAGCTGCTTGCTGCTACTGCTGCAGCTTGCTGCTATGCTGCAGTGCTTGCTGATATTGCTGCAGCTGCTTGCTGCCACTGCTGCAGTGCTTTCTCTTCTTCTTCTTCATCTTATCTCCTCTCTACTTCTCCTCTCTCTCACTCTCTCTCTCTCTTCTCTCTCTCTATATATATATATATATATATATATATATATATATAGATATATATATATATATATATATATATATATATATATATATACACACACACAAACACACACACACATATCCATATACATATACATATAAATACATACATATCTATATACATATATAAATACAAACACACTCACACCCTCACAAACACAAACCGATACAAACTCTCTCACACAAACACACCACCACCACCATCTCATGACACTCATTCCCACCACCACTCTCACACACCATCACCTCTACCATTCCTCTACACACACACACATATATACATATAATTATATATACTTATATATATATATATATATATATATATATATATATTTTTATATACTTATATATATATATATATATATATATATATATATATATATATATATATATATATATATATATATATATATATATATATATATATATATATATATATATATATATATATATATATATATATATATGCCACTTTTAATATAAAAACCCCTAAAAATTTCTAACATAGATTTCTAGGGAATCCTACAAATTTTAAGGGCAAAGTGTAGAGAATTCACTTCTCAACATTTATTGTGAAAGAGTTAAAAGCAAAAGAGTAATAAATAGAGGATTAATTACATACATAGAATAGGTTTTCGCTTGGAGAAAGGAAGCTTGGAAGAAGAATGAAATGAGAGAGAGAGAGAGTGTTTCTTAGTGAAGAAGAAAGAGGGGGGTGGGTTCTCCTTGTGGCCGGCCATGTGGGGGGGGGGGGGATATTGGGTTTGGGTGGGATCCAATAACCCTCCAAACCCATTAGACTTAGGTTGGGTTGGTTCGGGTTTGGTTCGGTTCGTTTCGGTTTAAATTCTAAATACTAATTAAGCGCTAATATGACTAATTAAGCCATAGAAATAGGGTTTATGATTTCTAGCCTAATTAGGATGGTATGTGGGCCAAGCCCAGCTAGTATGTGGGTCACACTAGTGTTCAGGCTACCCGGGTCTCCAACTTAAGTCCAAATTGGATAAAATTCAAACCGACTCAAATAAATTTCTAAAAATCATATAAAATCAAATAAAATTCCTAAAAATTTATAAAACTTAAAAATAACAAAAATACTCCTAATTCAAAAACTGGGGTGACAAATCTATCCTCCTAAAAAAATTTGTCCTCGAAATTGAATGAGAACTAACACAACAATCATGAACAGAACAAGGAAGTAAAAATATAGAATTTTACCTCAAGGCTCGAAGAGATATGGGAATCGCTCCCGCATGTCGTCCTCCCTCTCCCAGGTGGACTCACCTGGAGAGTGGTGTCTCCATGCAACGCGAACCAAGAAAATGACCTGGTTCCGGAGCACCTTCTCTCTTCGGTCCAAGATCTCAACCGGCTTCTCTGGATAGCTGAGTGTCGGTCCCACCTCGATCTCGGAGTGGTCTAAGACGTGACTGGGATCTGCCATGTACCGTCTCAGCTGCGACATGTGGAACACACTGTGCACTCCCTCTAGTACGGGCGGTAACTCCAGTCGGTAAGCCACTGCACCGACCCTGCCCAGGATACGGAATGGTCCAATGTATCGTGGACTAAGCTTCCCGCCGCCACCAAAAACGAATCGTGCCACGCGTCGGAGAAATCCGCAGGAACACAAGATCATCAACCTAGAACAAAACACAAGACTTAGAGCTTGATCTAAAATAATCACAATCAGACTCAAATACTAGAAAAATCTAAACTATACCTTAAACTCCAATGGCCTCCGGTGGCTATCGGCCCAATGCCGCTGCCTATCCTGCGCCACCCGGAGTCTATCTCTGATAACCCTGACCTTCTCTGCAGCATCCACCACCATCTCAGGGCCAAGCAAAACCCTCTCACCGACATCATCCCAAGACAAGGAAGTACAGCACCTCCGTCCATATAGAGCCTCGAAAGGTAACATCTCTATACTGGCTTGGTAGCTGTTGTTGTAAGCAAACTCTACCAAGTGAAGATGGTCCTCCCAAGATCCCCCGAAGTCCAAGACACAGGTATGCAGCATATTCTCGAGGGTCTGAATCGTCCTCTCCGACTGCCCGTCTGTCTGAGGGTGGTATGCGGTACTGAACTTGAGCGATGTGCCCAAGCTAAGCTGCAAACTCCTCCAAAAGTGGAAAGTGAATCGGTTGTCCCGATCCGAGACTATACTCACTGGAACCCCGTGCAATCGGACTATCTTTCGCACGTACATCTCGGCCAACCTCTCCGTCGACAAATCCACTTTGAAAGGCAAAAAGTGGGCCGATTTGGTCAATCGATCAACAATGACCCAAATCGTATCTTTCCCTCCTGGAGAGCGCAGAAGCCCAGATACAAAGTCTATAGTGATATGCTCCCACTTCCACTCAGGAATGGGTAGTGGCTGAAGCAATCCACCGGGTCTCTGCCTCCCGGCCTTCACCTGCTGGCACATCAAGCATCTCGAAACGAACTGAGCCACCTCACGTTTCATGCCATACCACTAAATATGCTGTCTCAAGTCTCTATACATCTTATTGGCTCCGGGATGCATAGAGTACTGAGAACGGTTCGCCTCCTGACGAACCTCCTCCCGAAGTCCTCCGCTCAGCACGCACAATCTGGTACCATGCCTCAACGACCCATCCCCTGCTATAGAGAACTCATCTAACAGTCCTGCCTGGACCTGCTCCCGGATGACTCTCAGAGCCTCATCCTCAAACTGAGCTGCCCTGACTCTGTCCATCAGCTCCGACTGCAACTGGAGACCCCACAACTGCGCCTCGAACCCAAGAACTATCACCTCTATGCCCAAACTCTCCAAATCTGCCAGAAGGTGACGATCCATCGTCAAACACATGGCTACGGAATACCTGCTCAAAGCATCCGCGACTACGTTGGCCTTTCCCGGATGGTATTGTAAGGATATATCAAAATCCTTTATCGGCTCTAACCATCGCCTCTGCCTCATATTCAGCTCCTTCTGGGTAAACACATACTTCAAGCTCTTGTGATCTGTATAGATCTCAACTCGCTCTCCATACAGATAGTGTTTCCACAGCTTCAAAGCAAAGATGACCGCTGCCAGCTCCAGATCGTGGGTAGGGTAATTCCTCTCATGAGGACGTGTAGCACCCAGTTTCCCAAATGAGGGTAATTTTGAAATTTTGTATTTATAATTATTTTAATAATAATATTTAATTCATGATATGATTTTTGGTGATTTTAAATCATTTTAAAATTATTTAAATCAATGGCTTGTGGTTTTGACGTTTTGCTAGTGAAACCCAAGAGACTGTTTGACCTAGAGCCTAACCATGTGATTATGATATTTTAATATCATTTTTGACCTAAGGATATTTTTGCATTTGACCTCTTTGAATTATTTTGATATTATTTTATTATTTATGATATTTTTTTGGGGTTATTTGAGTCGGGTTCGAATTTCAACTCAATCCGACTTGAAACGGGGACTCGGGGTAGTTTGACTCTAGTGGAACCCACACACTAGTTAGGCATGGCCCACATGATATTAATTTTAGTCCACATGATTGAAATATTTAGTTAGAGGTTAGACTAATTATTATGGATAAGGTTAGTGTAATTAGAGACTTTAGAATGACTAATTTAGCCCCAACCAATTAGCCCATTCCTAATACTCATAGAATAGGTTAGTGGGGACATTTTGGACCTTACCATAATAGGACAAATAGCCCCATATGGCCAGCCACTTTAGGAGAGAATAGGCTCAAGTTCATTTCATTATTCTCATCCACACTCTCTCTCTTGTTCTTTCCCAAATTCCTAGAGAGCAATCCCTAGCAATTTCTCCACCAAATTATTCCATTTCGCCACCAAATCTTCTTATTTCCTTCTCCATTCTAGCCAATAAGGAAGCTACCCAAGTTTGGGAGGATTCGGAGCTCGTTCGTGTTCTTTTGGAATCTCTACGTGTCGGTATTGCTCCGGGAAGGCTTTTCTTTGATTCGATCTACCGGGAGGTATAAATCCCTTCTCCTTTTTATTTCCTCATGCATATAGGTCTATTTTGAACCCATAGGAATGACCCCATAGTTGTATCTCCATTTGTGTCCATTTTGTGTCCATTTGGAGGTCATAGGAGTGTCCTTTGTGTTGTGGTTGTGTCCATGTGGGAAAATCCCAAATTTGGACACACTATGTGTTGTTGTTATGTATGAATGAATTATTACATATTTAATCTCATATTTTTGTATTGGAGATGTGTTCTATAGTGTCTCATATATACATATTAGTGTAGAGAGTGAGTTCTTGATATATTATGTTATATACTTGTGTTCTTTTGTCTCAAACTACCTAAATCCGTCATGATTTTTATCCACGTTTTTAATTTCAGCCCTAACTTAGAAATGTCATAACTTCTAGCTCAAAGCTCGGTTTAATCTCCCGTTTTTTTTAAAAGAAGCGTATTGAAGTTAGCTTTCCAAAAACATGTATTAATAGGCCTAGTTCGTTCTGTAACTTTCTGGAGAATTATTTGAGTGTCAGTTGTACGAAAGATAAACGCGTTCTCGGTGTTTTCGCGATTTCGGGAGTTTTCGGAAACGAAAACGAGATCCGTTTAAAGTTTCGGAAAGCTAACACATAGATCTATAACATAATTTAATCCTAAATTTTAGTTCATGCTGAGATGGTATAGTATTGATTATTAGTAGGAGTTACTATTCGGCATATGCATTTTGTGCACCCTTGTGTGTAATATAATGTTCTATTTGATTTTAACTCATGTTAATGTATATACATTATATAATTAAATAGAGAATACAAGCATGATTAAATGGTTAAATAAATGATGTATGAGGTGTAAGTATCATATCTAATGTAAGCATGTATAAGTATGGCTTGTAATGAATATGTAGGTTACATAGTATGTAATGTATGGTGCATATAGTGGTGCAAGAGAATAATGAATGATGAATGAATGCAAGCATAAATGTAATGTAATAATAGATGTAATATATGCAATATACAAGTTAATGAGATGTAATGTTCTATGTTAACACAAATCCTATATTACCTTATGTACCCCCTTACACTATGTTGACACTATCACACTTGACACATTATTCACTTACACTTTGACACTCTTTGATATGTATACACTATGTATGCCCATTTAACCCTCACTTGCCCTTTTGCCATGTTCACATACACACACATAGCCTCTTAAATAAGTATTTATGAATATAGTTAACTTAGCTATGTATGTATATTATATATATGTTAGCATATTGTGTTGTAATATATAAGTTTATATAACCATTTGAAATATCATGATTATAGACCTAATATTGAATACCAATATATGCATGTGTATATATGTGTAGACATATATAGCTTAAAGTAATAGATTACCTAGTGTATATCCAATGTGAATTCTTGCCTATTTGAGTATTGAGTAATTGTATGCTATATAGAGTTGGGTGTATGTTGGCTTGTATAGCCTTGTATTGATGTGTGCTTGCTAGGATAGTCTTGGTTAGGCCTAGTAAGACTTACTGGGTTAGGACATGACCTAGTTTGACCTAGTTTGACTAGTACAGTTGACCAGAGTTGACCAAGGGTTGACTTTGGCCTAGTTTGACCTAGATTCATGTAGAATGCATTGTAGTACTTTATATTACCCTTTTGGACATGTTGTGACTTGTGTTGTTCTAATTAGGAGCCAGACACCTTGTAACCTGTGTTGCTTTAAATAGGACTCTGTAGCTTCAGTTGGACCCCCTATACTTATCAGCTGTTCAGGTTATCAGGCGAGTACATTCTCTGATAGTTCTCTCATTTATTTATCAATTAATGTATTTCAGTTCTAGTTAGTTGTATGCGATTCTCTGTTACAACACGTATGGATATTACTGGATTCATGTATACGACACACATTTATTTTCTGGCATCTATTACTGGTATCATCATTTTCGGCTTCTATTACTGGAATCACCTGCTGGAATCATTTACTGGAATTATTTACTGGAATCATTTACTAGAATCATTTACTGGAATCATTTACTGGTATCATTATATTTTGGCTGGACTCATCTTGAATCATTGTGTCGAAATTCTGGATTCACTTGCTGGGAGGGGAAATACTAGAGTAAGACATGTAGACATACCCCATTACTGGAATCACCCTTACTGGAATCTACTGGAATGATAGCCATCTCTCGCCTGATCAGTGAGAGGTATGCCGGATTACCCACAGCCGTTTACATGTCGATCTCGGTATTTTAAAACACACTGTTAGAGTATAGGCTGGACTCACCCTGGAATCATTGATCACTATAACTGGAATCGTCCCTTACTGGATTCATCTTGTATTAGATTCATCTTGTACTGGACTTACATTGGAGTTACACTGGTCTACATTGTTGTCTGGACTTTATATCATATTACCCTGGTTCAGCTAGTTCTATTTTTACAGACTTTATTGCTATGATTCTTCTCTTGTTTAGTTATTTACTTTCCTTGCACCTTATCTGTCTTTCTTACCATCACCTGAATATAAACTGCCATTTTCATCAATACAACTGTCTATAACTGCTTTATAGTTCTCTGTCATTTACTTGGGTTTTCTAAATGAGATGTGCCCGTTCCTGTCCTGACTAGACCTGTTGATAAATTTTACAGATAGCTTGGAGGTTGCCTGCTAGCCTAGAGGAGACACCTTAGAGGTTGTTTAGATAGTTATTTCATTTGTCTGGAGTTGTATTTACTTTGTGGATTACTGTATTTGAGTTTTGTGATGTATTTCTGGGTTTTTGTATCTTAGACACTTAGACTTCTATCTCCCGTATCTCTTTGGATTTTATTTTTTTATCTAACCTTATCATGCTCTACCTTAAATGTGATTGAGACTTTATCTGCTTAGCATTATATTGTTAGATGATGTGACCTAGGACAGCGTTCTACCGCCGACACTGCGGCGTAGGCTGGGCGTTGTTACGTTCTCGTAACCTAACAGTGGGTGCGGGTCGTAACACGTTTTTAGTGGTGGCCCATGCAGGTCGAGTTTATGTAGTGGTATTCGAACTTGAGTACCACTACAGCCTGCAGTAGGAATAGAATATATCTTGAAGGTACTCAATCACAGTTAGGAACCCTTGAGAGATTCCCGGAACGATCCTTGAGAATCTTATTTTAACTTCGATTTGAGAACTCTTTTTTCCCTTGATTTGATTTATTTTTACTTACTGTTGTTAAATTTGATTTTGATGGATTATGGTTGAATTTGAGTTGTATTCATTGATTTTGATGAATGATTGTCGAATTTTGAATCTTGATGATAGCTGTTGCATCCGAGTTGTATTTTGATGGATTTTTGTTCATTTTGAATTTTGAAGTTCGTTGATAAATTTGATTTGATTTATGGGTATTCATTGTTGATTTATTTTTTTTTTTTTTGACAAGGTAAAATTATATGGGCTAGGTCATCTATGTTATGGAATCTAGTCTTCTATAGTCACATTAGCCAGCATGCTGAGGACATATAGTCTGACTCTGAATATATTTCTCGGATGTAGGAATTTAAGGTATTCGCAGCCAAGCTAGCGGCACCGCAAAAATGTTAAATACCACGATTCTAGAGGTATGTGCATAAGTCAAGGACTCTGTGATTATCGTAGCCTTGCTTACTAGTATGACGGGGATTTAGAGTACCATGATTTTGGATAGACGCATATGATTATCAGATTGTACCTTAAATATTTTCAAGCATGTTTTCTCTACTTTGATGCAGTCCTTCAAAAAGAATTATTATTTGTTTTGCTTTGTTTTGCTTCTAATTATTTAACTTAGGAGTAGCTTGTGTAACTTCTTGCTATGAGTTTCTTCTTAATACAATGAATCGATGATTTTGCTAGACTTTATCTTGGATTTGATATTTAGCTCTGGTTTCAAAATGGTTCCTTCTTTTAGGCAAATAAGTAAACATCTTTTATCGTTATTTTCTTCTTGCTATTATTCTAGTATTGAATAATAATAATAAAACTGCCTTGATTTCGTCAATCACCTATTTTGCGATCTTGGTAGGAATCTAAATGTTGGTCTTAACGTAGAATTAATTTTTTTTGGACATGAGAATATATGAGTATATTTACATAGTGGACACTTGCCTGATACGTATGCATGCTACACTTGATTTTCTACCTATCTAAATACATATTAATATGTTGTTAATGTTAAAATTTTCAAAACCCCAATATTTCTGGTTTTCTGCTTTTCCAGTTTAAATTCGTAATTTAAATATTAATTTCATGTTATTAATTTTGTCTACATAACTGCACATGTATGATATCTGCAGAGTTTCAATTTTTAGAGAAATTGGTTAAGTTATGTTAAATTTGTAAAATCTGAGACTGCATTATGTTAATATTACACTGGTTTAAATGTTAGCTTATTTTCAGATTTTGTATGTAAATGTTGAACTAAAACTGGGTTTAACCTTTCAATACTAAGCTATAACCCTGTACAAGGACACACACACACCCTAACTTAGTATACGCTGTCATGTAACCTAACCTTTCCTCTCTATGTTATGATCACATACTTGTATAGATATATATAGAGCTTAGGCATACATGTTATAATATATGTATATACATAACTAAATCTCTACCTCTTATAGATGTTTATGATTAGCCATGCATGTTATGATTAAATAGGTTGTGTATTGTAGGGTGTTAACCCATATGCCATGTGTAGTGTAACATGATAGCTCATATACAATTTCATGTATATTTCACATACACCCATACACACACAAACCACATACCATTACATAATGCTAGTTTTTCCTCTTTAACGCTCTCTCTGTATATATATATATATATATTGTGATTTGGATTTCAATACAAGTGATTTTCAATTCCTTAATTTTGAATTTGATTTTCTGTACCCTTTTTCAGATAATTGGTAGTTGACTTTATCTTATTTTGATAAGTACCAGTTTCATATAGGATGGTAGACCGCCTTACAGTTTTGATGGTTTGTTGTTTCTGTAACTTCTCTAGTTTAGCACCCTAAATTGCTTGTATGTTTTGATACCCTATGACCGTTTCGGTTAGCATGACTAGTATACCTAGATGAGACTTTCGCTACCACCTATGCCATGATCCTGTATGTCGTCCTTTTGATCACATGATTTGTTTTAATCTGGGACTTTGATTGTGGGGGTTTGACCTAGAGGGAGTATGGACATTTTAATTTCGAGGACGAAAATTTTCTAAGGTGGGTAGAGTTGTAGCACCCAGTTTCCCAAATGAGGGTAATTTTAAAATTTTGTGTTTATAATTATTTTAATAATAATATTTAATTCATGATATGATTTTTGGTGATTTTAAATCATTTTAAAATTATTTAAATCAATGGCTTGTAGTTTTAACGTTTTGCTAGTGAAACCCTAGAGACTGTTTGACCTAGAGCCTAACCATATGATTATGATATTTTAATATCATTTTTGGCCTAAGGATATTTTTGCATTTGACCTCTTTGAATTATTTTGATATTATTTTATTATTTATGATATTGTTTTGGGGTTATTTGAGTCGGGTTCGAATTTCAACTCAATCCGACTTGAAACGGGGACTCGGGCGTAGTTTGACTCTAGTGGGACCCACACACTAGTTAGGCATGGCCCACATGATATTAATTTTAGTCCACATGATTGAAATATTTTAGTTAGAGGTTAGACTAATTATTATGGATAAGGTTAGTGTAATTAGAGACTTTAGAATGACTAATTTAGCCCCAACCAATTAGCCCTTTCCTAATACTCATAGAATAGGTTAGTGGGGACATTTTGGACCTTACCATAATAGGACAAATAGCTCCATATGGCCAGCCACTTTGGGAGAGGATAGGCTCAAGTTCATTTCATTATTCTCATCCACACTCTCTCTCTTGTTCTTCTCCAAATTCCTAGAGAGCAATCCCTAGCAATTTCTCCACCAAATCATTCCATTTTGCCACCAAATCTTCTTTTTTCCTTCTCCATTCTAGCCAATGAGGAAGCTACCCAAGTTTGGGAGGATTCGGAGCTCGTTCGTGTCCTTTTGGAATCTCTACGTGTCGGTGTCGCTCCGGGAAGGCTTTTCTTCGATTCGATCTACCGGGAGGTATAAATCCCTTCTCCTTTTCATTTCCTCATACATATAGGTCTATTTTGAACCCATAGGAATGACCCCATAGTTGTATCTCCATTTGTGTCCATTTCGTGTCCATTTGGAGGTCATAGGAGTGTCCTTTGTGTTGTGGTTGTGTCAATGTGGGAAAATCCCAAATTTGGACACACTATGTGTTGTTGTTATGTATGAATGAATTATTACATATTTAATCTCATATTTTTGTATTGGAGATGTGTTCTGTAGTGTCTCATATATACATATTAGTGTAGAGAGTGAGTTCTTGATATATTATGTTATATACTTGTGTTCTTTTGTCTCAAACTACCTAAATCTGTCATAATTTTTATCCACGTTTTTAATTTCAGCCCTAACTTAGAAATGTCATAACTTCTAACTCAAAGCTCGGTTTAATCTCCCGTTTTTTTTAAAAGAAGCGTATTGAAGTTAGCTTTCCAAAAACATGTATTAATAGGCCTAATTCGTTCTGTAACTTTCTGGAGAATTATTTGAGTGTCAGTTGTATGAAAGACAAACGCGTTCTCGGTGTTTTCGCGATTCCGGGAGTTTCCGGAAACGAAAACGCGATCCGTTTAAAGTTTCGGAAAGCTAACACATAGATCTATAACATAATTTAATCCTAAATTTTAGTTCATGCTGAGATGGTACAGTATTGATTATTAGTAGGAGTTACTATTCGGCATATGCATTTTGTGCACCCTTGTGTGTAATATAATGTTCTATTTGATTTTAACCCATGTTAATGTATATACATTATGTAATTAAATAGAGAATACAAACATGATTAAATGGTTAAATAAATGATGTATGAGGTGTAAGTATCCTATCTAATGTAAGCATGTATAAGTATGGCTTGTAATGAATATATAGGTTACATAGTATGTAATGTATGGTGCATATAGTGGTACAAGAGAATAATGAATGATGAATGAATGCAAGCATGAATGTAATGTAATAATAGATGTAATATATGTAATATACAAGTTAATGAGATGTAATGTTCTATGTTAACACAAATCCTATATTACCTCATATACCCCCTTACACTATGTTGACACTATCACACTTGACACATTGTTCACTTACACTTTGACACTCTTTGATATGTATACACTATGTATGCCCATTTAACCCTCACTTGCCCTTTTGCCATGTTCACATACACACACATAGCCTCTTAAATAAGTATTTATGAATATAGTTAACTTAGCTATGTATGTATATTATATATATGTTAGCATATTGTGTTGTAATATATAAGTTTATATAACCATTTGAAATGCCATGATTACAGACCTAATGTTGAATACCAATATATGCATGTGTATATATGTGTAGACATATATAGCTTAAAGTAATAGATTACCTAGTGTATATCCAATGTGAATTCTTGCCTATTTGAGTATTGAGTAATTGCATGCTATATAGAGTTGGGTGTATGTTGGCTTGTATAGCCTTGTATTGATGTGTGCTTGCTAGAATAGTCTTGGTTAGGCCTAGTAAGACTTACTGGGTTAGGACATGACCTAGTTTGACCTAGTTTGACTAGTACAGTTGACCAGAGTTGACCAAGGGTTGACTTTGGCCTAGTTTGACCTAGATTCATGTAGAATGCATTATAGTACTTTATATTATCCTTCTGGACATGTTGTGACTTGTACTGTTCTAATTAGGGGCCAGACACCTTGTAACCTGTGTTGCTTTAAATAGGACTCTATGGCTTCAGTTGGACCCCCTATACTTATCAGCTGTTCAGGTTATCAAGCGAGTACATTCTCTGATAGTTCTCTCATTTATTTATCAATTAATGTATTTCAGTTCTAGTTAGTTGTATGCGATTCTCTGTTACAACACGTGTGGATATTACTGGATTCATGTATACGACACACATTTATTTTCTGGCCTCTGTTACAGGTATCATCATTTTCGGCTTCTATTACTGGAATCACCTGCTGGAATCATTTATTGGAATCATTTACT
The DNA here is from genome assembly GCA_029216955.1 of Iris pallida. NCBI lineage: Eukaryota > Viridiplantae > Streptophyta > Magnoliopsida > Asparagales > Iridaceae > Iris > Iris pallida. Next base: position 3,421,598 of record JANAVB010031019.1, on the reverse strand, counting down.
AGAATCATTTACTAGAATCATTTACTGGAATCATTTACTGGTATCATTATATTTTGGCTGGACTCATCTTGAATCATTGTGTCGAAATTCTGGATTCACTTACTGGGAAGAGAAATACTAGAGTAAGACATGTAGACATACCCCATTACTGGAATCACCCCTACTGGAATCTACTGGAATGATAGCCATCTCTCGCCTGATCAGTGAGAGGTGTGCCGGATTACCCACAGCCGTTTATATGTCGATCTCGGTATTTTAAAACACACTGTTAGAGTATAGGCTGGACTCACCCTGGAATCATTGATCACTATAACTGGAATCGTCCCTTACTGGATTCATCTTGTATTAGATTCATCTTGTACTGGACTTACATTGGAGTTACACTGGTCTACATTGTTGTCTGGACTTTATATCATATTACCCTGGTTCAGCTAGTTCTATTTTTACAGACTTCATTGCTATGATTCTTCTCTTGTTTAGTTATTTACTTTTCTTGCACCTTATCTGTCTTTCTTACCATCACCTGAATATAAACTGTCATTTTCATCAATACAACTGCCTATAACTGCTTTATAGTTCTCTGTCATTTACTTGGGTTTTCTAGATGAGATGTGTCCGTTCCTGTCCTGACTGGACCTGTTGATAAATTTTACAGATAGCTTGGAGGTTGCCTGCTAGCCTAGAGGAGACACCTTAGAGGTTGTTTAGATAGTTATTTTATTTGTCTGGAGTTGTATTTACTTTGTGGATTACTGTATTTGAGTTTTGAGATATATTTCTGGGATTTTGTATCTTAGACACTTAGACTTCTATCTCCCGTATCTCTTTGGATTTTATGTTTTATCTAACCGTATCATGCTCTACCTTAAATGTGATTGAGACTTTATCTGCTTAGCATTATATTGTTAGATGATGTGACCTAGGACATCGTTCTACCGCCGACACTGCGGCGTCGGCTGGGCGTTGTTACGTTCTCGTACCCTAACAGTGGGTGCGGGTCGTGACAGGACGTAACTGCCTAGATGCATAGGCAATTATCTTCCCGTGCTGCTGAAGCACACAACCTAAACCCCGTCCTGAAGCATCACTGTAGATCGTATAACCACCAGATCCAGATGGCTGCGTCAAGATAGGAGCGGTAGTCAACCTCGCCTTCAGCTCCTCGAAGGCGGCCTGGCACTCCTCGGACCAAACAAACTCCTCGTCCTTCCTGGTAAGGCGGGTCATCGGCTGGGCAATCCTGGAAAAGTCCTGTCCGAACCTCCGGTAGTAACCTGCCAGACCCAGAAATCTTCGAACCTCTGCTACTGAGCTCAGCGTAGACCAGGACTCCACCGTAGAAATCTTCTTCGGATCCACCGAAATTCCCTCGCCAGAGACAACATGGCCTAGGAACTCCACGCGATCCAAGAAGAACTCGTACTTGGACAGCTTCCCATACAGCTGCTCCCTCCTGAGAGTATCCAACACAATCCTCAGGTGCTCCTCGTGCTCCTCTGGTGTCTTCGAATAGATGAAAATGTCATCAATGAAGACCACCACGAACTTGTCAAGGTACTGATGAAATACCTTGTTCATCAAGTTCATGAATACCGTCGGGGCGTTGGTCAACCCAAACAGCATGACGGTATACTCATACTGGCCATAGCGGGTCCGAAAGGCAGTCTTCGAAATGTTATCCCGCTTCACCTTCAGCTGATGGTACCCGGTACGCAAGTCAATCTTCGAGAACACCCTCGCCCTGCTCAACTGGTCGAACAAGTCATCAATCCTTGGCAAAGAATACTTGTTCTTGACGGTAAGGTTGTTGAGCGCCCTGTAATCAATGCACAGACGTACCGTACCATCCTTCTTGGGGACAAAAAGAACTGGCGCTGTCACGCCCCAGAACCAGAATACTGGAGAGCGGGGGAATGACTCAGCCAGCTACGTATTACGGGTAGATGAATACCGTATAATACGATCAATGCTGTCTAACCAGACGAGGGGGTGCATACTACATGAAAGTCTTACTATGGTCATTTCACATATATTGTCTCAATCATTCAAAATAAGAAACAGAAATAGAGAACATGTAAGATAAAGCAGTAAGGCGTCCCAAATGCTCAGTCAAAATGTTCTTGAGATTTGGCTTTACAAAACATAGCCAGATGGTATAGCAAGTATACATAATTGTTATCAGCTGCAGTCTGACTTAATTACAATTATGCAAAAGTAAGTACAAGACGATCCGACTAACATGTCGGTGCCAAACGGCTAAGTATAAAGTAAATGACAAAACGAGCGGTGAAGTAAGGAAACCCACTCGAGTCCTCCTGCGATCATCCCTCTAGTATTGACCATCTTGGAGGTAGAAGTAAGCTGGATACTCGGGGACCGGCTCTAAATCTGGCCATGCAAAACCAGAGAGGTTAGACCTCTAATAGCAAGTACCACAAGGAAGGACAATATGAAGGACTAAACCAGTAAGTAAGAGAATATAGTAATAGATCTCTGCTTCCCACTAGGACTCACATAACATCAAGACACTTCGAACCAACCTCCCAACCAAACAAGGACAGAAGTTGGCCCGTCACGTCCTGATATTCTGATCATCTTAGTTAGGCAACAGAGTAGATACAATACACAAATAAATCATCTTGAACGGCCAATCAACTACTACGGCTTGCTATTGTGAGTCCCAAGTTATCCTGGAATTATGCAATTAGGGATTCCTCAGTTCTTACTATGTGCGAGCAAGGCTAGTCTATCCAATCAATCAATTGCGCCAATCATGTAGTTAGACGAGTCCCAGCGGGACGCCCGCCGTTATAGCATGTACAATAATATAAGCAGATACCATTTCCTGCCCGTGTGACAGATTTACTGTATCTGTGGGAACCAGCCGGCCCGTCGGGCACTTAATAGTCCCAAGGGGGCTGCCATGTAAGAACTCGGGAATCCATTCTCTCCATGCCATCATTATTTTATTTAACTTAATAGTCTCTACGTTGAATGAAGTTCTATGCCGTGGATCATGGTCGTTCAAATGAGTACTTTTGTACGGGGTACGATATGCGCAACTCTACAACGATACTCGTACGGCTAGGTTGTAGGTTTTACATAGCGTGATGCAACAATCAAGTCTAACCACGGAGTAATCATGCCTTGACCATAAAGTACACATGCTGTTTTTGTAAGATAAAGAAATAAATAAATAAAAATGAATAATTTGAAGCCTGCATGTGCCTGTATGCCAATATTCGGGATTGGCTAATCGAGTACAATAGTTCATTACATGAACGTGTCTCATTCATTTCCTTCAATAAGACGACTAGCCAGTCTCTTAGTTCCAAATAGGAACGCATGATCAATTATAGTCAATGTCACAATCATTATCAATGGTGACAAGGCATGAAAGTCAATCAATATTACATGGGGTCGAGTCTATAACTCTTTAGGTTAATTCCAGTCTTACTGGGTATCCATGGATCAATCAGGACACAAGGCGCATGTCACGCCCCAGAACCAGAATACTGGAGAGCGGGGGCGGACATAGCCAGCTACGTATAATGAAATGGAATCCATCTCACCATACGGTCACGGCTGTCTAGATATGTGAGGGTTTATCTACAAGCCATCAGTCTCTTAAGGTCATAAATTATCCTATTATCTCAATCTCAACCAACTAATAATAATCACAAGATATCAGATCACTAAATATACAATTGTAAGGCGTCCCAAACATTACATATCCAGATGATCATGAAGCTAGTCGTACAAAATGTAAGGACTAGCAAGAGTTAAGTCATACATGATCAACCTCGAGTTGCCAATCATGTTACAGCCCGTAGGCAGACAGTAAGTAAGAGTGCATCGAGCTAACAGGTGCTCGTCGGCTAAACGCCTCAAAAGAATAATTTTTACAATAGAGTGAGCGAAACAAAATAGAAAACCCACTCGTTGCTCGGGTTCCGTCTAGTGTTCACCATCGGGCTGGAAGACAGGTAGATCCTCTGGAGCTGCTCTGGTATCTGGCCATACAAAACCAGCTGGGTCAGACCCCAGAAAGAGCAAGTGCCACAAAGGAGGCCACGAAATAAGAACAAAAACCCGCAATCAGCACAATAATATAATTACATAATAAAAGACAGTAATTTAAGAAAAAGCATGATGGATAATATAAAAGATAATCTTGTATAGAATCACTAAAAAGACAGGACATATGGAAAAGCATGACAGGATGATATACGATGAGACAACCATAGGACTATTCAGATGGCCAGGTTACAACCCGTAAACCAAACAAGGACCGGGGTTGTAACCCTTCGTCTGAACGGAACTTGGTTTCCCACCATTTATCGGCGAGGTAAATATAGGAAATCAGGTCAAGCAACAATCTGGAGTGACAATCATTATAGTGACAATCTGGAGTGACAATCCTTCAATCATTCTGGTATAATCTTATAATCAATTCTAGACAATGCTATACTGGACTAGACTCCATCCAAGCAATCACGGCCAATCATTGCCTACGGCTTTTTACATTAACTAACTAGGGTTATCACAATCCTAGTTACTAGCAAGATGCAATGAGATGTTCCTCAGCCACAAGCCCTGCAGCTAATCCAGGTTATCCAGGCGATTTGAATTCATTAAGCAGTTATCAATAATTATGTGCCCCACACGACGGTGAGCTGGAAATGTGTCCTACTCGACGGCAGGCTACAAGTCCAAACAATTGCGGCCGGGATAACGGGATTGCCTGTAACTGGGGAAATCTCTCATGACTACTGAATTATTCTAGTTATTAGCCTTAATCCATTTTAGTAGGTACTCCTGACCGTGGTACTCAGGAGTCCCATCCTAGACATGATGCAAGACTGGACAAGTGGATTTAACAAGCAAGCAAGAAAGAACCACCCACGGTGTCAAGACAGGTCAAGTTAAGTTATCAAGTCAAGTCAAGTCAAGTCAGGAGTGCGCCACCACGGGCCACTATCAAGTCAGGTTGGTCATGTCAGGAGTGCACCACTACGGGTCACTATCGTGTTATGCAAGTTCCTTGTCATACCCAGCCATGTACAATAGTCATTCCAACATATTAAGTAAAATCAAGTTCATGACAAAAGGCATAAGGATATAAAATGGACGTAAAATATCTAATAAAATATCAATGCACAGGGCTGTAGAAGAGTCAAGCTTAAAGAAAATAAAACCAAATCTCCATGATTGGACAAATTGCGCAAGGGTCCCTGGGGTCGGGTTGCGCAGGAGTAAAGTGTGCCAGGGGCCAACTGCGCAGGGTACCAACTGCGCAGGGGTGGATGGCGCAGCAGATGGTTTGCGCTAATTCAGGTTGCACAGGAAATGGATGGCGCAGGGCCAGATTGTGCAGGGACGGACTGCGCATGGATGGATTGCGCAGAAGTGGACTGCGCAGGAGCAGACTGCGCATGAGCAGACTGCGCATGAATCCATGCGCACTCGGGTTGAGCGCAGTTCGCCAGGAGGCAAGCTGCGCGGTCGGCGCTGCGCTAAAGAGCGCTGGCCGAGGGAGATGCGCAATCCAGCACTGCGCTAAAGAGCGCAGGCTGCTGTCTTCTTCTCCAGGCCGAGAAGAAGACTCCAAGAACTCCAAAGTTCAAAACTTCATAACTTGATCAAATCAAAATGAAATTTAGATTTTCAAAGCACAAACTTGAGTAAAATTGAATTCTCTTCCACATGGAAGCATCAAAACAAACTAAAATCCAAGTTAAATAGATCAAAATCATGCAAATCCGAAAATAGTAAAAACCTAGATCTAGAACAATAGAAACTCCAAATCACAAAATGTCAAGTTCTAATGTTGTTCTCCATGGCCTAATCTAGCTAATAGACAAATAAAAAGTGGTTCTCATGTGGTGGCAAGGTGCACTTGCCTATAGGTGATGGTGTTGTGTAGAGGAAGGAAGAAGAAGAAGAAGAAGAAATAAATGGAAATAATGGGGAGAGAGAAAGTAGGTGGGGATTTATGATGGTGGGTTATGGTGGAATAAGGGTGGAGAATAGGTTAAGGTGTTCCTCTCATGATGAACCAAACCAACTCCACAAAATAAAACCAAGCCATGGTCCAAAACCCATTTACTAGAAACCAAATCCACAAGTCGAGAAAATAAAATACGTGTCAAAATCCAAATACGAGCATAAATATGAAATACAGGAAATGGGGGTGACAGCGCATTCCATATAATAATCCATTTTAACAAATTTAACATATCATGATTTATCAAGAAATTCACGCAAAAGGCGTAAGGATATAATAGGAGAATTATCATGCCATCATTAACTAGATAGGTTATAGAATAAATAAAAATACCCAGGCTAGGAAGTCACGCCAACCAGACCATGCTAAGGCCAAAAGTCATGCAAGAAGTCTATGCTAAGACCAACAAGTCACGCTAAGTCTAGCTGGAGTGAGCGTGGAAAATGGGCGTGAACAGTGAGCGTGAAAAATCACGCAAGCAAGCACAGCGTGAGTGTGAAGGGAAAATCCATGCACGCATAAGTGAGCGTAGAAAATGACAAGAAATTCACGCACGCACTCAAGGACGTGTGCGTGACTAAAAATCTACGCAAGCATGGATGCGTGCGTGACTTAAAATACACGCAGACTCGTGGGTGTGTGCGTGACTTAAAATACACGCAGACTCGTGGGTGTGTGCGTGACTTAAAATACACGCTAACATGTAAGAACATGAGTGTGCCTCAAAATCCACGCAGCCACGTAGGGACGTGTGCGTGACTAAAAATACACGCAGACACGTAAGAACGTGTGCGTGACTCTGCCTTCGTCCCAAGCCAGAAGATGGAGTTCCCAGCTAGAAAACACGCTAAGTTGGAAGACCAAACCCATGAACAACCGAAAATACAACAACTTAGATCTAGGAAAAACCAGCCATGGAAATCAAAAATGCCAAGAACTAAACTCTCTCAGGATCATGAGAGGAAGAGTAATGATCCATAAAAATGGATGAAGGAGAAGCAAGATTGCACTTGTCTGCTGCTGGTGGTTGGAGAGAGTAATGAGAGAAAGAAGAAGAAGTAATGGTGAGAATGAGTAATAAGGAGAGAGAATGGAGAGGATGGCTTAAATAGGAAGGTGGTGGTAGGTGGGAGTTAATGGGCCGGGTTTGCCCACCATGAACCCGAGAACCCATCCTAGGCCGAACCCAATAAGCAAGACTAAAGCAGGAAATATCAGCAGGGAATAAAATGCAGATAATAAGATTGCAAGAAATAAAATTGCAGAAAATAAATTATCATAAAAATTAAAGAGCAGATAATTAATTAACATGATACTAGAGAAATTTAAATACAGGATACTACATGATAAATACTAAATAAGTACACATGAGTTGTACATGTATAAAAATACGCATTCTGGGAACAGGGAGTGACAGGCGCGCCCCAAGGTGAAGAACTAGATCGAATAAAGCCCTTGTCCTCCAGCTCGTCGACCTGTCTCTTCAGTTCCGCTAACTCACTGTTGTTTATTCTATAGACGTGCTGGGAGATAGGCTCAGCGCCCGGTACTAGGTCTATAGAAAACTCAACATCACGATCTGTGTAACACCCAGTTTTCCAGAAGAGGATAATTTTGAAATTTTGTAATTATAATTATTATTTAATGATATTTATTTCATATTATAATTTTTAGTGATTTTTAATTATTTTTAAACTATTTAATTCATGACTTGTGATTTATGGTGTTTTGCTAGTGAACAGTGGAGACTGCCTACCCTAGAGCCTAGCCATGTGATTAGGGTATTTTTGATATTTTTAGGATCATTTGGATTTATTATAATTTATTTGAATTTATGGGAATTTTTAGAATTTATTTTGGAATTGTTGAATGAGGGTTGACTAGGTTGACTTTGACTAGCAATGACCTTGGTAGGCTAACCTAGAAGCTAACCCTAGTTTTGTTTGGACTTGATTAGGTTATGTAACTCTAGTTTAACCTAAGTTAGTGAGGATTAACTCATTAGAATTAATTTGGAGAAACTAGGATTTTGAATTGATTTAGAAATGGCTTGTGATTTCACAAGTCATGACTTGTGACTTAGGCTTGATAGCCCATAGGCCCACACCATGAACCAAACCTAACCCTAATCAGCCCATGGCAGCCAACCTAGGGTTTTCCACCCTATTTAATGCCTCTTCCATTTGTTCTTGCCTCCTTTATTTTTTTTCCTCTCAAGCTTTAGAAAGAGGTGAGCCTCCATCTTCAAAAATCCATAGTAATTCCATTTTATCTCCTTTTTCCCTCCAATCAATTGCATTAGATCCTAATTTTCGTTTTCTTGCTGTTTGTGGTGTTCAACCTCAGTTTTGGAGCAATTTGGAGGAGTTTGGCCATCAAGAGGAGCACCTCTCCTTGAAGCTTTTTGAGGCTTTTGACACTCATAGGTAAATTCATTTCCACACCTTAGAATCCTAAATTTTTTACATCATTAGGGAGCCCTAGACCTAACCTAACTATAGGAATAGGAAACCCTAAAAATTCGTGTCTATTCGTGTCCTAACTGGACACGTATCAGTGTCATGTTTGATGTGTTTGATGAAATGCCCCAATGGGCATTTTGTGTGAATTTTGGAGAAGTGTTTGAATAGAAAAATAGGTTTTGATCTCGCTTGTGTGATTCTTGTGTTCTGAACATGTTTTTGTGTTGTGTCGTGTCGAATTTCGGACACGAACTCACTGCACGACACCCCTGTGCACTGCCCTGCTACCCGACCCTAAAATCTCTCTTTGTAGGACACGTGGACACGTGCAATTTGACACAGAGGTGGGGGCCATCACTGACAGACCCCCCCTCGAGTTTCAGGACACTTCGTATCGTGTCGGACATGAAAACACGTGCGTACTATTTTTACACACACTGTGCACGCACGGGAAAACCGCACTGACACGCACTTCGTGTCCAGTTCTGACACGACGAGGACACGAATCAGGGTGTCTACCCTCTAGACATATGTCCCCCCTAACCCTAGACACGAGCACGAGATTTGAATCGTGTCGTGTCGTGTCCTAGACTTGCACAAACACGTGCACGACACTGTCAGTGCAAAGTTCACGTGTCTGTGTGTGTTCTGATTTGGACACAATTTTGTCTAGTTTCTTGGACACAAATGAATGCCTGGACACGTACACATATGTGACACTAATTACCAACCCACTGATTGTGATTTTGTTGAATAATTAGATTCGAATCATGAAAAATTCCCCAATTTCTGATACTTAGTGTTACACCCTTCCACTGAATGTTTGCTGGGTATTTAAACTGCACTTTCAACTGATTTTAGTGATGTAAATGATTAGATAGGTTCACCAACTCATGTTTTAGATTGTACAAATGTTGGTTTAAGACTGGTATTCGAGAATTTGGGTTCGAATGAAGTTTTTTCTTTTTTTCTGATACATGTGCTGATTTCTGAATAACTGTTATTAAAATATAAAATTTTACTGTTTTCTTCGCAGTTTTAAAATTTGAGTTTTAGCATCCCTTTTTGATTAATTAAATGCTATTATTTACTTGATTGAATCCCTAACATGTTCTCCTAATAGTTAACTACTAGTGTGTCGAATTGTGGGTCGAGTTGTGGTGTTTTGGACTTGAAAAGAGGAATGATGTTGGACTGTTTTAAATGGATTACCTGATAACTGATTTCAGATTTCACTATTGATGTATGAATTCAAAATCTGAATTCATGGTTGCCTGGGAATTTCAGTGTGAATCTTTTCCTTAAAACTGAGTTTGGTTTGGTATTAGAAAATCTGGGATTCATGAAATGATTCCCTGTTTCAAAAACCTGAGATTATGGGGAGGTTCATGAGTTGTTTTCCTTCTTTTCACTGTAGGATTTGAGTCTGAACTGTTATGGTCCTCTTCCCTTCTTTCTGAAAATCTAAGTTGTTGTTATAAACCAGTGAGTACACTGTCATGAATTGGTTTCCTAAGTTTTATTGAAAACCTAAAATTGTAGGTTCTTTTTACATATGTATTTGCTGACATATGTTGAGACATTGGATGCAAACCTGAATCTAAATTTATACTATACATTTCTGTCTTTTGGTTGGATTGAAACTAAGTTTTGACACAATGGTTACACTCACATCACACACATACCCCTGTTTTATATTTCCCACACGCCCACATTGCTATGTACCACTCCACTCATGATCATACACACACAATGGCATGACACATGGTTATTCATTAACCCTTCTATGCATTTGACACTGTATATGACACACACACTCAAATCAGTCCCTTTGAACACCCTGCATACCTGTCCTTAAACCCCCTGAATCCAGCCTTAAACCATTCCATTGATAGCCCTACATTTCTCCCTTGTATCAGTCCCTATAGCCTACAAATCAGCCACCAAACCAGCCTTTTGTTCAACCTATACCTATCCCAAAACCTATCCTTATTCCAGCCTTATGGCTGTCCCCAAAACAGCCACAAACCCAGCACCTTATCAGCCTTACAAGCTACCCAAATCAGCCATTAACCTGTCCATACTAGCCCCTAAACTTGACACCCAAACCAGCCTAGTAGCAGCCTCTAACAAGCACATTTCAGCCCCATAAAACCACTCCAAAATAGTCCCTAATGGACAGCCTATAGAAGTCCTAAACTAGTCCATGATTGCCCCTTTGTTCAGCCTTAGTACCACTCCTAATACAGTCCAATTGGACAGCCATTGGCCTCCCATTCCAATCTACATTTCAGCCCTATGTGTATTTATATAGGTAAATTAATATTGAGTTGTGTGTGTGAGCCATTGAGTTTGTGTGTTAGCTATGTGTGTGTATGAAAGTGCCATATATGTATTTGTGTGAGCGAGCTTATATATGAGTATAGTATGTGTCTATAAGCAGAGCCTATAAGTGATGTTAACCTATAGCCTATAATTATATGAATGTGTATTAAATATATTTAGTTAGATATAATTGATATGTGTGGACTGGTCTATGTATGATATAGCTATGGCTTATAGCCTATATACAGGGCACATAGCCTATGGCTCATTGCTTGTGTGTGTGGTTTAAATGCCAGTATAGGTGTGCAGTTGGCTTGTACAGCCTTGGGATTGGGGTAGAGTGCTAGCCTAGGCTTGGTTAGGCCTAGTGAGACTTATTAGACTTGTTTGGCTTAGGCTTGACCTAGTTTGACCTAGACAGCATGCAGATGCATTGTACATTCCATATATCACCCTCTATATATATCTTGACTTGTGTTGCTCTAAATAGGAGTCAGGTACCTCATCTCGGACGGTACATTTACTTCGGACATTCAGATACGAGGCGAGTACATTCTCTGATCATTTCATATCATGTTTAGGATTATATTTCCTGCTTTAGACTATCTTACTTGATGCTGACACGTTGGTAACACGGATTGGTACTATATGGATCCCTTCATGAGATGTTATCCCCCTCGAGAGCATCAGATACTTTTGTTATGTGTGTTTCACTTACATCATGTATCATATGCTTCTATTATCATGAATCTTCGGGAATCAGCTAGTGACTCATGTACCCTCATGATCACCGAGCCTTCACGAATCAATTCATGAATCACCCTTTATGGGCAACGTAGTATAATCATGAAGCTTAACGTAACTTGAATGAATCCTTGTGTATTGATTGGGGATGGGGGAGTATAAATAAACATGTCAATAAATCCAAGTAGTGAATCAATTCCCTGTAGTGTAATCATGAATCAGTCCTTAGCCATTCACATGTTTATGCAGTACTCTGAATCACTAGCACTGTCTCTCTTATACATATCATAGATATTTACTTACAGTCTCTCTCTTACATTTTGCTATTCTTCAGTTTCTGTATTTTATTCTCTAGCATGATTATATTTCCTTTCCTGCTATGACTTGTTGAGATGTATTGTGCTCGCTCCTGTCCTGACTGGACCTGTCGAAAATTTTACAGAGGATGATGAGGAACCCTGCACCCCTTACTTGGAGCTTTCCTAGATGACACTCGCAACCTGGACCCCTGGGGAGGTTCAGGCAGCTGCTCAGGATGATACCTTGTATAGTGTAGATAGCTTAGACTGTCCTTTCTTTTCATGTTTAGCTGTTGTCTTACTTTCAGAGTTGTATATTTTAGAGATGTTGAGACTTTGTTATTTCTTTCTGTTGTACCTCAGTTGAGGATTTCTTATCTATTTCCATCATGCTACATTCTACCTTAGATTGTGATTGAGTTGTACCTCTGTGTTGGCCTCCTTATAGAGAGTATTCATATTATGTTAGTTATAGTTCATGACCTAGAACAGCGTTCTACCGCCGACATTACGGCGTAGGCTGGGCGCTATTACGTTCTCGTACCCTCACAGTGGGTGCGGGTCGTGACACGTTTTTAGTGGTGGCCCATGCAGGTCGAGTTTATGTAGTTGTATTCGAACTAGAGTATCACTACAGCCTGCGGTAGGATTAGGATATTTTTGGAGGTACTCAATCACATTAGGATTAATCCGATTCCTTTTGTCTAAAATTGTTGCTTATTGACTTCCCTTGAATATAAATTGTTCTCCTTTGAATTTTTGCTTCATTCTCAGAAATTGCTTCTTATTTTGATCTATCTTCGTGATGGTTATGAAGACACGATCTCATCGCTTCGGTTCGGGGGATACTATCGAGAGGCTGGCCACCTCTCGTCATGTTCATTAGGGCCTCGAGACCGCAGCTTCTGTTGTGCCGACTCAGGTTAGCGTTTCTGCTATATTGGAGGTGCACCTCCGTCTGTACAGAGACTTTTCCCTTCATTTCCGGTTTCTCTCAGCAGCAGCGATTCATACAGCATCAGTAGCAGAGATTTGTGCAGTATCAGTTTCAGGCTGGAGGAAACCAGCAGGACGAGCTATCGTCAGGACAGTCGAGGATGCACAGATCGTTGGAGATCTTGCTGCAAGTTCCGTTCTTCTCAATTTCATTCCCGTAAATTATCTTTTATAATTACCTTGAAATCTGATTCCATCTGTTCCTTGTTGATTGATTAATTTTGTCATGTTACTCTTTTGTTGTGTTTGTTTTTTTCTTCTGAGAAAATCATATGGGCTAGGTCGCCTAAATCATGGGATCTAGAATCCTCGATAGTCATGTTAGTTGGCATAGTGAGGACATGTAGTCAAATTTTGGATGTATTCTCGGGTATGAGAATTTAAGGTTTTCGTCGTCGCATGCGGCAGTGCAAAAATTTTAAATACCATGAACCTAGAGGTACGTACCTTAGTCAAGGACTCTGTGATTATCGTAGCCTTGCTCACTAGCATGATGAAGACTCTGGACAACATGATTTTGGACAGACGCATATGATTAACAGATTGTATCTTGAGAAGGTTTAAACATCATACCCTTTTGATTGTTATAAATGACTTAGGAGTATGGATATTTAGTTTGTAGAGCTTGTTCATAGGTAGTTCCTTCATAGTATAATGGTATGATGACTTGTAGAGTGTCTGTACCCTAGAGGTGATAGTTAGCATTGGTGTTAGAATAGTAACCCATTGCAGATAATTTTTCTGTTATCTATAATACCAATCAGTTACACATAGGATGTTAGTATGCCTTACATCCTTGATGATTATTACTACTTTCCCTTACCTTTTCCAGTGAGGCACCCATGACCAGAGCCTGCCTTTGAGTATAGTTGAAGTTTCACCTAAGACCGAGAGGTCTATTTGCATAGATAGATTGCAGATGATATTGGCATATGGGATATAGGTTAGTTGGTATCTATAGGCCATTGTTGTATAGGGTTATAAACATGTTGTTTAGCCTATGCTTGGTTCAATTTTCCATTTTAGTTAAGTTCCCTTCGTGTTGAGTTCCTTTGTGTTGATCAACTTTATAGGCAGTGCGCAGACCCTTCACTAGATACCATGTCCCCTTGATTCAGACCATTCATCCTTAGCCTAGTTCTAAGCATTGTTTCAGACCCTTATAAGTTTAGTCTGCCTTAACCCTTGGTTGATCAGTCATGTATATATATAGATGATATACTTAGGATATATGTGATGGGTTTTTGTTCTTGAGCATATATATATATGTGGTATTTGGTATTCATGTGCTTAGCTTGTAGGTATTTAGTTATAGGTGACTTGATAGGATTGGAAAGTTAAGAGCTAGTCTATTATAGAGTTTCTCTTTTGCTAAATTCTAGTTGCCAACACCTAAATAGCTAGCATAGGTAAAACCCTAAGAAGTTGACCAGTTGATGACCAAGTACTAGGGTGTTGGAAAAATTGGCTAGTGATTGACCCTTGACTATGTTTGACCTAGAAAGGAGGCGATCATCTTAATTTCGAGGACGAAATTTTTATAAGGTGGGTAGGATTGTAACAACCAGTTTTCCAGAGGAGGGTAATTTTAAAATTTTGTAATTATAATTATTATTTAATGATATTTATTTCATATTATAATTTTTAGTGATTTTTAATTATTTTTAAACTATTTAATTCATGACTTGTGATTTATGGTGTTTTGCTAGTGAACAGTGGAGACTGCCTACCCTAGAGCCTAGCCATGTGATTAGGGTATTTTTGACATTTTTAGGATCATTTGGATTTATTATAATTTATTTGAATTTATGGGAATTTTTAGAATTTATTTTGGAATTGTTGAATAAGGGTTGACTAGGTTGACTTTGACTAGCAATGACCTTGGTAGGCTAACCTAGAAGCTAACCCTAGTTTTGTTTGGACTTGGTTAAGTTATGTAACTCTAGTTTAACCTAAGTTAGTGAGGATTAACTCATTAGAATTAATTTGGAGAAACTAGGATTTTGAATTGATTTAGAAATGGCTTGTGATTTCACAAGTCATGACTTGTGACTTAGGCTTGATAGCCCATAGGCCCACACCATGAACCAAACCTAACCCTAATCAGCCCATGGCAGCCAACCTAGGGTTTTCCACCCTATTTAATGCCTCTTATATTTGTTCTTGCCTCCTTTATTTTTTTTTCTCTCAAGCTTTAGAAAGAGGTGAGCCTCCATCTTCAAAAATCCATAGTAATTCCATTTTATCTCCTTTTTCCCTCCAATCAATTGTATTAGATCCTAATTTTCGTTTTCTTGCTGTTTGTGGTGTTCAACCTCAGCTTTGGGGCAATTTGGAGGAGTTTGGCCATCAAGAGGAGCATCTCTCCTTGAAGCTTTTTGAGGCTTTTGACACTCATAGGTAAATTTATTTCCACACCTTAGAATCCTGAAATTTTTGCATCATTAGGGAGCCCGAGACCTAACCTAACTGTAGGAATAGGAAACCCTAAAAAACATGACACTGATACGTGTCCTAACTGGACACGTATCAGTGTCATGTTTGATGTGTTTGATGAAATGCCCCAATGGGCATTTCGTGTGAATTTTGGAGAAGTGTTTGAATAGAAAAATAGGTTTTGATCTCGCTTGTGTGATTCTTGTGTTCTGAACACGTTTTTGTGTTGTGTCGTGTCGAATTTCGGACACGAACTCACTGTACGACACCCCCGTGCACTGCCCTGCTACCCGACCCTAAAATCTCTCTGTGTAGGACACGTGGACACGTGCAATTTGACACAGAGGTGGGGGCCATCACTGACAGACCCCCCCTCGAGTTTTAGGACACTTTGTATCGTGTCGGACACGAAAACAAGCGCGTACTGTTTTTACACACAGTGTGCACGTGCGGGAAAACCGTACTGACACGCACTTCGTGTCCAGTCCTGACACGACGAGGACACGAATCAGGGTATCTACCCTCTAGACATATGTCCCCCTAACCCTAGACACGAGCACGAGATTTGATTCGTGTCGTGTCGTGTCCTAGACTTGCACGAACACGTGCACGACACTGTCAGTGCAAAGTTCACGTGTCTGTGTGTGTTCTGATTTAGACACGATTTTGTCTAGTTTCTTGGACACAAATAAATGCATGGACACGTACACATATGTGACACTAATTAACGACCCACTGATTGTGATTTTGTTGAATAATTAGATTCGAATCATGAAAAATTCTTCAATTTCTGATACTTAGTGTTACACCCTTCCACTGAATGTTTGCTGGGTATTTAAACTGCACTTTCAACTGATTTTAGTGATGTAAATGATTGGATAGGTTCACCAACTCATGTTTTGGATTGTACGAATGCTGGTTTAAGACTGGTGTTCGAGAATTTGGGTTCGAATGAAGTTTTTCCTTTTTTTCTGATACATGTGCTGATTTCTGAATAACTGTTATTAAAATATGAAATTTTACTGTTTTCTTCCCAGTTTTAAAATCTGAGTTTTAGCATCCCTTTTTGATTAATTAAATGCTATTATTTACTTGATTGAATCCCTAACATGTTCTCCTAATAGTTAACTACTAGTGTGTCGAATTGTGGGTCGAGTTGTGGTGTTTTGGACTTGAAAAGAGGAATGATGTTGGACTGTTTTAAATGGATTCCCTGATAACAGATTTCAGATTTCACTATTGATGTATGAATTCGAAATCTGAATTCATGGTTGCCTGGAAATTTCAGTGTGAATCTTTTCCTTAAAACTGAGTTTGGTTTGGTATTAGAAAATCTGGGATTCATGAAATGATTCCCTGTTTCAAAAACCTGAGATTATGGGGAGGTTCATGAGTTGTTTTCCTTCTTTTCACTGTAGGATTTGAGTCTGAACTGTTATGGTCCTCTTCCCTTCTTTCTGAAAATCTGAGTTGTTGTTATAAACCAGTGAGTACACTGTCATGAATTGGTTTCCTAAGTTTTATTGAAAACCTAAAATTGTAGGTTCTTTTTACATATGTATTTGCTGACATATGATGAGACATTGGATGCAAACCTGAATCTAAATTTATACTATACATTTCTGTCTTTTGGTTGGATTGAAACTAAGTTTTGACACAATGGTTACACTCACATCACACACATACCCCTGTTTTATATTTCCCACACACCCACATTGCTATGTACCACTCCTCTCATGATCATACACACACAATGGCATGACACATGGTTATTCATTAACCCTTCTATGCATTTGACATTGTATATGACACACACACTCAAATCAGTCCCTTTGAACACCCTGCATACCTGTCCTTAAACCCCCTGAATCCAGCCTTAAACCATTCCATTGATAGCCCTACATTGCTCCCTTGTATCAGTCCCTATAGCCTACAAATCAGCCACCAAACCAGCCTTTTGTTCAACCTATACCTGTCCCAAAACCTGTCCTTATCCCAGCCTTGTGACTGTCCCCAAAACAGCCACAAACCCAGCACCTTATCAGCCTTACAAGCTACCCAAATCAGCCATTAACCTGTCCATACTAGCCCCTAAACTTGACACCCAAACCAGCCTAGTAGCAGCCTCTAACAAGCACATTTCAGCCCCATAAAACCACTCCAAAACAGTCCCTAATGGACAGCCTATAGAAGTCCTAAACCAGTCCATGATTGCCCCTTTGTTCAGCCTTAGTACCACTCCTAATCCAGTCCAATTGGACAGCCATTGGCCTCCCATTCCAATCTATATTTCAGCCCTATGTGTATTTATATAGGTAAATTAATATTGAGTTGTGTGTGTGAGCCATTGAGTTTGTGTGTTAGCTATGTGTGTGTATGAAAGTGCCATATATGTATTTGTGTGAGTGAGCTTATATATGAGTATAGTATGTGTCTATAAGCAGAGCCTATAAGTGATGTTAACCTATAGCCTATAATTATATGAATGTGTATTAAATATATTTAGTTAGATATAATTGATATGTGTGGACTGGTCTATGTATGATATAGCTATGGCTTATAGCCTATATACAGGGAACATAGCCTATGGCTCATTGCTTGTGTGTGGTTTGAATGCTAGTATAGGTGTACAGTTGGCTTGTACAGCCTTGGGATTGGGGTAGAGTGCTAGCCTAGGATTGGTTAGGCCTAGTGAGACTTATTAGACTTGTTTGGCTTAGGCTTGACCTAGTTTGACCTAGACAGCATGCAGATGCATTGTACATTTCATATATCACCCTCTATATATATCTTGACTTGTGTTGCTCTAAATAGGAGTCAGGTACCTCATCTCGGACGGTACATTTACTTCGGACATTCAGATACGAGGCGAGTACATTCTCTGATCATTTTATATCATGTTTAGGGTTATATTTCCTGCTTTAGACTATCTTACTTGATGCTGACACGTTGGTAACACGGATTGGTACTATATGGATCCCTTCATGAGATGTTATCCCCCTCGGGAGCATCAGATACTTTTGTCATGTGTGTTTCACTTACATTATGTATCATATGCTTCTATTATCATGAATCTTCGGGAATCAGCTAGTGACTCATGTACCCTCATGATCACCGAGCCTTCACGAATCAATTCATGAATCATCCTTTATGGGCAACGTAGTATAATCATGAATCTTAACGTAACTTGAATGGATCCTTGTGTATTGATTGGGGATAGGGGTGTATAAATGAACATGTGAATAAATCCAAGTAGTGTAATCATGAATCAATTCCATGTAGTGTAATCATGAATCAGTCCTTAGCCATTCACATGTTTATGCAGTACTCTGAGTCACTAGCACTGTCTCTCTTATACATATCTTAGATATTTACTTACAGTCTCTCTCTTACATTATGCTATTCTTTATTTCCTGTATTTTATTCTCTAGCATGATTATATTTTCTTTCCTGCTATGACTTGTTGAGATGTATTGTGCTCGCTCCTGTCCTGACTGGACCTGTTGAAAATTTTACAAAGGATGATGAGGAACCCTGGACCCCTTACTTGGAGCTTGCCTAGATGACACTCGCAATCTGGACCCCTGGGGAGGTTCAGGCAGCTGCTCAGGATGATACCTTGTATAGTGTAGATAGCTTAGACTGTCCTTTCCTTTCATGTTTAGCTGTTGTCTTACTTTCAGAGTTGTATATTTTAGAGATGTTGAGACTTTGTTATTTCTTTCTGCTGTACCTAGTTGAGGATTTCTTATCTATTTCCATCATGCTACATTCTACCTTAGATTGTGATTGAGTTGTACCTCTGTGTTGGCCTCCTTATGGAGAGTATTCATATTATGTTAGTTATAGTTCATGACCTAGAACAGCGTTCTACCGCCGACATTGCGGCGTAGGCTGGGCGCTGTTACGTTCTCGTACCCTCACAATGGGTGCGGGTCGTGACAATCTGGGGGCATCCCGGGCAGCTCCTCGGGAAATACATCCAAGAACTCAGCAATGAGTGGATATGGCCGGCCCCGCCAACAACGCTCCGCAGAATCCATCTCCCTGCTCCGATGCACCCCTGGTGAACTCATACTCCGGCTCTCCTGGCGGCCTAAATAGAATCCTGCCCCTTCTGCAGTCGATGCTAGCGTGGTACATGCTCAATCAGTCCATACCGAGTACCACATCGTAACTCGGAAGTGGCATTACGAGCAAACACGCACTCAGCTCCCGGCCTCTCAAAGAAACTCTCCGCCCCTTGTAAGCATTATTAACTAGGATGATGCCATTTCCAGTCAAAATCTTGCAAGTCCTACCAAGATATTCAGCAATAATATTATGCCTAAGAGCAAAAGAAACAGACACAAAACTGTGCGTAGCACCAGAATCAAATAAGGCCAAAGCTGGAAAAGAATCAAGCAGAATAGAACCTGCGACAACATCCGCAATTGGCTCCATCTCCTCGGCTGCAAGAGCAAAGGCTCTACCCTAACCGTCCCTCTACTGGCGGTGCTGAACAAACTGCTGCTGCTGGGTCGGAAGTGGACCCCGCTGCTGAACTACCGGCACACTAGCTGGTGCCCTCTGAACAGGTGCCCTCTGAGCTGCTCCAGTGGCACGGGAGTTCTTGGGATACTCCTACATCTGATGCCCAGCGGCACAACAAAAGAGACACAAACCCAGCCTCCTCCTGCAGAACTCAAAGAGGTGACCGGGCTTCTTACAGAAGTGGCATGGTGGATCGTCCTGCCCTGGACGCTGCTGAACCCTCTGGACAGATGCTCTGGCCTGCCCCTGTGGCTGATGATGCTGGAAAGACTGATGCTGAAGCTGAGGGCGCTTAGCAGCCCCCGCGCTGCTACTGGCCCCCGAAAACAAATCACGATCCCTCTTCGGCTTCAAGCCCCACTCCCTCTCCACCTTCCGAGCCTCCGCATAAACCTCTGTATATGTCGCATAGAAGGAAGGGATCAGGATCTTGATATCCCATGTCAATCCCTCCCGAAAGCGCTCTGCTCGGATCACCGGGTCGCTCACCATGTACTCGGCGTATCGGCTCAGTCGGCCGAATTCTGCCGTATACTCCTCTACAGTCATCCCGTCCTGCTGCAGGTTCTGGAACTGCCGCACTAGGCCGATCTTGTCTGTGGGGGAAAAGAACTTCTCTCTGAACAGGGCCCAAAACTCAGCCCAAGTATGGCCCTATCCTGCAAGAGCCGGCTCGTTCCGAAACCATGTCCGGGCAACATCTAACAACTGCAAGTCAACCGCCTCGACCTTCAGGTCGTCTGCCAGGCGGGAGGCCCTCATCTGGCACTCGATATCCTCGAGCCAGTCATCAGCATAAATAATGCCCTCGGTCCCCTTGAAATCTCTCGGACCAAGCTTCTTGAAAGCCTGGATATCCCCGATCTTCTGCTGCTGCTGCTGCACCTCCCTCTGTGGAGCCCCGCGCTCCACTGCCGCCATAGACAACCTGTGTGCATCCTCCATACCCTAGCGCATGGCCTCTGTCTGCCTCATCCGAGCCTCGTGCTGGGCCCGCTAGGACTCCAGCACCTGCTAAAAGAACGCGACCATCTGCCCCATGTCTGTGGGCAGAGAAGGCAACTGAGGAATAGCTTCCACCATCACCGGAGGAGTCCCCTGATAAGGAGGAAGAACGCCCCCGGTAGCACCCGCTGTAGCCCCCGGCACTGCGGGAAGAGCACCCGAAATGGCCCCAGGGACGGTCATCGAGAGCGCTGGAGGAGTACCCTCGAGAGTCCCAACAGAAGTTCCATCTGCAGGAGAAGTGATCGGAGCCTGTCCGCCAGAGGTAGCGGACCTCTCCGTCTCCCCGTGCTCCTCACCGGGAGAATGAGTCATAACCATCCTGGAGACAGATTGAAAAGAAGATATCAATATGGCACATGAAGGACAATATCAAAGAAGGACAGCTAGAATGCAGTAAATCAATATCAAAGACGGTAAGCAAGATAAGCAAGGAAAGATCCTACTGTGATTGAGTACTCTTAGCCTACTACCTCCTATATGTAACACAGGCTCGTATTCAACACTCTAAGACGAGTGCCGCTACGACATCGCACTAATTGCGACTTCAGGACCTGCAATGGGCCACCACTAAAATATGTCACGACCCGCACCCGCTATAAGGGCACGTGTACGTGACAACGCCCAGCCCTCACCGAAAAAACGGTATGGAACGCTGTAGATTTTCTACTCTAACAACAGTTTATATATATATATATATCAAAAACCTGTCGAGAATATGGTCAACTCCGAACGGAGGACAAGCAGTGAATATATATATGAGTGCTCAATCACAACTCTAAGATGATAAAGTAAAGACTGAAAGATAAAGACAACCAGACGATAAAATATAACCTGTCAAGTCTAAATACAAATAATATACAAGTCCAGTCTCTAATACAATCCAAATGTAATACAGTCTCAAAAGTAACTGGAGACAAGGTCCAGTACAAAAGACCTACTCTAACTAAGCAATAGGTAAAGTCTCGTCAGGCGGAGCTAAGCCCTGCGGGACCAAGTCTAAGTCCACTACGTCATCCGGACCGTAGTAGGTACTGCAATCTCCCTCATCGCCATCTGTAATATTTTGTCAACAATCCAGTCAGGATGGAACGAGTACATATATCTCATAAAAGATCTCAAGATAGAATAAAAGCTATAAGACTGTAAATAGAGCATATACGATAAATCATGGAGGGTACATAAATGTATCATGGCATGGTAAGCTGTAGAGCTAAAGCTAGAATAAGAAAGTAGAACTAAATCATGGTATGTACACGAATTAAGGTAAGCCATATATCCAATGTGTGTGAGTAGTAGTTTCAACTTGTGATCGGCTTGCGTACCTGTCGAGAACTGGCCTGACAAGTCATAAGTGCGGTATATGACTCACACTGTTCAAGAATGCAAGGGGATATGATCACAGGCATAAGCTACTACTCCCCCTACCCCCAACTGGTAGAATGGATCCAAACAGGACACGTCACTGCACGGGATTCTAATGAGAAGGTAGCTAACCTTCTCTAGAATCAGTGACCATATATTAAGCAAGAGCTACAAGGGAGCTTGTACAATACATTCCAACCTAAGAAGGAGAAACATCTCTCGTCGGGATCCAAGAATACCAATCCGTGAGAACCATGTGTCAGGAATAAGCATATCAACACTAAGTACATGAATCATAACAGTTATCATAAATTGGGAATAAGTATCAGAGAATGTACTCGCCTGTAAGATGATAAAATATGTCAACCGGATCCACTGCTGTGTCTCGAGGACCTATAGAGAACAAGACGTATCAATACTATGTTTAGGAAGTAACGTTAAATCAAATTAAATCCTATTAAGTCATTCTAGGTCAAGACATATCTAGTTGGGTCAATCTTGGTCATGGGAGGACATTGGAAGTCAATCCGAATCAAACTAGGTCAAAAGTTGACTTACAGTTGACTTTTGGTCAACGGGTCAACTCTGGTCAACTCTAGGTCAATCCTAGGTCACTGGTGACTAATAGTTGACTTTTGGTCAACCGTCCAAGTTTAATGGAATTTGGGACTAAATTGGGTAAAGTGTTGACCCATAGTTGACTTTTGGTCTAAAAAGTCAACCGTGGTCAACCGGAGTCAAGACTAGGTCTAGACGGCTATTTCTAATCATTACCAACCTCTAAAACCTATATCCAAGTCCATCTTGGACTTCGGAACCCGTATCTTGGCCGTAGGCCAATATCCTATTTTACCCTTTAAAAAGGTAAAATTCTAACTTAGGCAATTACCAAGTTAGCCTACCCACGCTTGATATTTTGACCCGTGCTCCCTAGGGTAGTAGGGTACTAACCTATACATACGTTACCTACCAAGATACCTAAGTAAAGTGGACGTTTAGTCCATCTTATGGCCCATTGGCGATATCTTGAATATTTCAAGATATGCAATGGTACGACGCGATACCGGCGCCCTACGACCCCAATTTCAACTCGGGAGCCTACCCGCAAAGTCTAATCTATATAATCTACGTCTCCCCCAAGTTTTATCTCATTCCGACGCTCGGAGCTCGATTTCGCCCTCTAACTCAACTCCTCTAAATCCTATTCTAATTCTTTTCTTCCTAATCTTCCTATTCCTCTAATCCTTCTTCTTCTTCTAACTTCTTCTTCCTATTCCTCTAACTCTAATTCTTTTTCCTAACTTCTTCCTTACTCTCTCCTTCTAATCTCTTCTAATTTCTTCTCATTCTTCTAATTCTCTTCTTCTCTTTCTTACTCTAATCCTTTATCCTTTTCCTTCTCATTCCTTTCCTACTTCCTAAATTCAAATTCTTCTTATAAAACATCTAAACAACTATCTAACTATCTACTATCTAACTATCTATATATCTATCTATAAACATATATATATATATATATATACATATATATATATATATACATATATATATATATATATATATATATATATATATATATATATATATATGCATATAGGGGGGTTAAATAGGCTCAAAGGGGGTTAAAATGGGGGGGGGGGAGCTGCTCCCTGCTGCAGCTGCTTGCTGCTACTGCTGCAGCTTGCTGCTACTGCTGCAGCTGCTTGCTGCCACTGCTGCAACTGCTTTCTCTTCTTCTTCTTCATCTTATCTCCTCTCTACTTCTCCTCTCTCTCTCTCTCTCTCTATATATATATATATATATATATATATATATATATATATATATATATATATATATATATATATATATATATATACACAAACACACACACACACATCTAGATATATATACATACACACACACATATCTATACATATAAATACATACACATATCTATATACATATATAAATACAAACACACTCACACCCTCACACAACACAAACACACATACAAACTCTCTCACACAAACACACCACCACCACCATCTCATGACACTCATTCCCACCACCACTCTCACACACCATCACCTCTACCATTCCTCTACACACATATATACATATAGTTATATATACTCATATATACATATAGTTATATATACTCATATATATATATATATATATATATATATATATATATATATATATATATATATATATATATATATGCCACTCTTAATATAAAAACCCCTAAAAATCTCTAACCTAGATTTTTAGGGAATCCTACAAATTTTAGGGGCAAAGTGTAGAGAATTCACTTCTCAACATTTATTGTGAAAGAGTTAAAAGCAAAAGAGTAATAAATAGAGGATTAATTACATACCTAGAATAGGTTTTTGCTTGGAGAAAGGAAGCTTGGAAGAAAAATGAAATGAGAGAGAGAGAGAGTGTTTCTTAGTGAAGAAGAAAGAGGGGGGTTGGTTCTCCTTGTGGCCGGTCATGTGGGGGGGATATTGGGTTTGGGTGGAATCCAATAACCCTCCAAACCCATTAGACTTAGGTTGGGTTGGTTCGGGTTTGGTTCGGTTCGTTTCGGTTTAAATTCTAAATACTAATTAAGCGCTAATATGACTAATTAAGCCATGGAAATAGGATTTATGGTTTCTAGCCTAATTAGGATGGTATATGGGCCAAGCCCAGCTAGTATGTGGGTCCCACTAGTGTTCAGGCTACCCGGGTCTCCAACTTAAGTCCAAATTGGATAAAATTCAAACCGACTCAAATAAATTCCTAAAAATCATATAAAATCAAATAAAATTCCTAAAAATTTATAAAACTTGAAAATGATAAAAATACCCCTAATTCAAAAACTGGGGGTGACACGTGCTTATCGCTAACTTAGTCGTAAGGTACAACAACCGATCAACCAACATTCAAACTCGTCTCAATTCAATGATCACATTACCATCAACATTTCTTCGAAACTCACGATCTTAATCCTCGACACTTTTCCGTTCCTCAAGTCTCACTTGATTCAACGTATCACTTAGTTGGATCGTGCATATATTTCATGTGTCCCCAAAATACATACATTTCAGCCAATCCTCGTGATAGAGAATCCGCCATCACCACTCGAGTCGGATCGTGCACATATTCGGGCATCCCTGATATACGTGCATGTCAACCGAGTCTCATGAGTGGTGCCTCCACAATTCCTATCGTTCCGTACCGGGACGTCTGCCAAACCGCTAGGCTATGTCTTTTCGTCAGTACTGGAATCATAGTTCCCAAACAACGATATCAACACTGAACCCATCCTAAGGTCAACCAAATCGATGGTATGCGATTTTCTACCCAAGCTTGCATCACTCTAATTTATAAACATCGAACATCGATTTTCTACATACATCCCAACATTCGTCGCACGGGGTCTGAGTCGTTTAGTAAAACCATCCTACGATAACTTACATTTCAACCAATTCCACGTCGTATCAATATTGTTCGTTCATCAAACCGTTTCGCATAGTCTATCTCTTCAAACACGTTCGACATAATCCGTCTATCAATCCTTCCAAGTCAAGCATGCTACGACACGATTCATCGCTAAACCATAATTCATATTTCTTACTCCCTAAGTCATTTATCCCAATACACGTAATCGATCACAAGGTCGTCTGACTTAATAATATGTTGCGCCCCGATCTCACACGAGTCAGATTATCCACGGTGGACACGAATCACCATGCATGCTCCCGCGAGATAATTATTTTCATCGGGACGTAACTCTTGTTTTGTGTCTAGACTAATTCATTCTCGATGCACGGATTGGACCTACTCAATCCTTAAGTTTTACTCAATCGTCAATCACAAGTCCTAACATCCTCAAATTTTTTTTTCGCATCAAACCGACAAGTCGAGACAATCAAGTTGCCGCATCCTGATTTTTCGAGTTCGATCATTTTCGCGACATGAATCACCATGTCAGCGCTCACGCGGAATGATCGCCCCAAATCCGATACAACGCATGTGCGAGGCTAGAGTTGCGCTCGCGCAAGACAAGATCGTCGACGCTGTGGTTATCTGCGTAACCATCAAGACACGATCACTTTCATCCAACATTCATCTCAATCAAAATCCTAAGTATAGCATCCAACCGAATAATAGCACTTGCACTATCGTCATTCACCGAGTCAGAGTACCCCCGAGTTATTGCATATCATCTTTGATACACCTCAATACCATCGACGATATACATAACCTGACGATCTTCGTTTGCAACAAATTCTGAGTCGTGCGAATGATGCTATCGTCCGACTGGATAATCTCTTCGACATTCAAATTCAATTTTGATCATTACCCCTCGAATCATTCACAACATCAATTTTCTTAAACCAATTTCATGTATTGTTCATCCGTTTATCTTAAGTCATCGACCAACGTATTTCCTCAATTCGCATCATTTCTTGCTACTTTAATTATCGAACGACATCCATTCCAATCCTTAGAGTTATTTTCAAACATTCAAATCGAACTTTTTTATGCACGCTATCTTTCCGTCGTTCTAACTTTTCGTATACGATCCGTATCAATTTCCTCGATCAAGTCATCCATTTGTACACCCTAACTTTTCCTCGATTAGATTTCACCTACTCAATCATTTGTATTTCATACTAGCACAATCTTCGATCCCGTGCATGTTTCGTGCACGTTAACTCTAGGTTGTTCGAATCAATTCATCAAACTTCAAGACCAAAACTTATTCAACGATACTCGATCTACGGCTTTGCATACGTGCAACACTTGCTAATAGACACATCGATAGTCTGTATCCTCAATCGATCGATCGACGCTCCTGAAGCTATCGCATACACCACTCAGGAATGAAGTCATTCAACAAATCATCAAACAATCATTCGAATCAAAATCGACTTCTTTGAATCCCGTTCGAACCATTCCTCGAATTTCAAGCACGCTCATCTATATCGCATATACATTATCGTCGCTCGATAGTACTCTATCGATAGTTACTCTATCGATAGTTACTCTAAGTGTGGTTTCGTTCCCGACCGAGCGGTACTCAATATCGCTCGCAACTCGTTTGCACCATAAAATCTAGATGCGCGACACGCGGCACAACTTAGCCAAAAGGCCGTGTGCATAACCATCCCGTATAGACTATACTCCGACTTTTCACGCTCATTTGCTAATGTCGACATAGGACTCGTTAGGCATGCACGCGACTTGCTAACTTTAGTACGTATTTTCTATCAACTCAGGGTCGGCATCGTTCGGCCCACAGGCCATCGTCTATCGATGCGTTCGATAGAAAACTCGTACGAGCTTTTGAAAATATTAGACTTATTGTATGGACATCTCGTGGGACAATTGAGAGAGAGAGCGCACCAACGATATCAACTTGCGGAAGCACAATTCAGAGTTTGCGGAACAACGAAGTTAAAGAATTCAATCGATAGTCCAAGGACGTAAAGCCGTGCTCTGATACCATTATGTCATGCCCCGCTCTCATAGGAGCGATCGTCCTCGCTAAGACGTGATGCCGCACGAGCCTAGATTGAGCTCGTGCAAGACGGGTTCCATAACGGCCGATTATAGCGGCTGCGACGGAGTCGTCGCAGAGAAGTCCCAAGCAGAGACATTGAATATGCAACAGAATTTTAGAACAAAACATAAGTTATTCAAGAAGCTCTTTATTGATATGGAAACGAAGGTTACAATGGGGGCACAAGGCCAAGATTATAATCACTCAAATCCACTCGTCTCACATTACAATTACTCAGCTCTCTCTCATCTCTCAATACTTATCTCGAGCCAGCGGATGCTTCGGATAGGCGATGTCCATACATTATGTCCCGTATAAGTCCAGTCTTCATGCGGATCGTACGCTTCGAATTGCCAAGGAACTCCGTGTCTCGACGCATCCAAGCGAGCTCCGCACCAAGAGCTTCTACCTGCGCCTGCACATGAAAACTATGTGGGTGTCAGTACTCAATTGTACTGGTGGAGTGAGCTCCTCGCCCACCCATACAAAATCGGTACTTTTATTTTACTTTGTGCGATACAAGTCCCTTTACGATTGTCTTTCTAGTCTTGCCTTAGGATCGATTTTAGGACCGACGCCTTGGTCTATTTTGTGTCTTTAGACCGTCACCGTGCCTTGCACTCATAATGAACTCATACTTGCCGCTAGACCTTTCTCGTGCTCGCAACGTCAACGTGTCGACTCATACTTGACTTTCGTGCCATACTCTGGGACGTAACGACTCGGTCGTGCCATGAACTCGATTCATGCTTATCTCTGAGGCAGTGCCTCCTCGCTAAGTCTTGCCTTTACTTGTGTTGTGACGACGCGGCTGTGCCTCGCATTTCGAGGCCGTACCCAGCAACTCAACGCAACTTAACCAAACTTGCCCTACGGCCCTTCTCGACTTAACTCGAAACGTCTAACCCAACTTGTAGAATCGGTGTTGAGAACTCAAGCACGACGCCATATCTCGTGCCGAAGCACGTGTCTTTACGCATAGCCAAATCTTAGGCTTTATAATTCCTTATGTGCATACCGTGCACGCATTCCATAACTCAATACATACCGTGCTTATACTTCCTTTATTACGACCGACACCGTGCATGCGGATTCGCCGCTTAGCACGCTAATTATCTATATGAAAGGCCACTGGCATGACAAGCCATCGCGAATATAGCTCGGGTAGACGGCGGGTCCTTCGATGTAGGTAGCGAGCCCCATGAAAAGCCTCCGACTACTGTAATGCCCCAGTCCCAAAATACGTAGGACTAGTAACGTAGACATGCCAGCTGTATACATACGAAGTACATGGCCTTGTATGTATACATAAGCTGTAATATGCAGTAGAAACCATAACAACTAATCTCATCCACAAATAAAGGAAAATAAAGAATTCATATAATCATCTATGGAAATGTATTTGTACAATATGTTGGGCGGAGACAAATCCACTACCAACAAGCAAAGGACGAAATACATAGAAAATGAAATAAGTTTGGCGAGCGAAGCGAAGACGATCCAATTGCAATCATCCTCGAAGATATAGCGATGATCACGGCTAGAGCTAGAACACCTGCGTAAGACAAGAGCACACACCTGGAGAGATAACCAGGTCCTCAGAGGGACGTAACAAGACACATAATATCATGCCAATAACTAAATAATAGAAGCTCAACATAAAAGTATATATATGACTAAACAAATAAAGGTCCTTAACCATTCTATGTGAAAATGCACTTTGAAGACAACGTTCCACACAAGGGCTCTCGAGACTAGAAATACGGCGCATTAGCGTTTCAACCAAGGCACTAGTGGCGTCTAGAGAAAAGTAAATGCACGGTCCATTAGCACTCGAGTGAGAGCTAAGGGGCATCTAGAGAAAAATAAATGCACGGCCACTAGCTCTTGGGTGAGTCACTAACGGCAGCTAGAGGAAAGTAAATGCACGGCACATTTGTGTTTCAACCGAGACACTAGTGGCATCTAGAGAAAAGTAAATAAGTGCACGACCGGCTGAGTCACAAATGGCAGCTAGAGAAAAGTAAATGTGTGAAAGCCCATGCGCCTAATAACTGTCTTCACCCTTCCCATGCACTACTCGTGATGAATCTACACCACGATATTTCTAATAACCGCTAAGTCTTCTAGACAACTATATTAGCAGTTATATCCTAACGCTCGTCCTGTACGCACCGATGTACGATCGGTACGCAAGTCCAAATCTATATGAGACACGTGACATCGTGGCACACATGTGTCGAGTCAATGAATGCGGCACAAACAAAGGTGGTCCCTTAACTTTAGGCCAAGTGCATAAAGAAAACTAAAGTATAATAATTTGCAACTACATATGGTTTTGAAAGAACAAAAAATAAAACATGCATGATATTGAGCAAAAAATTAAACAGTAAAGGTAAGGTGTCTTGCCTGATGTCCGAGTGAGGTAAGATGATGTCCTGGCGATGAATCAACAACAGCGCACAAAAAGGAAGGTGCAGGAATAACTTCAGATGCTGAAAATAGTCTATTATCTAATTATAATTAATACTGCACCTATTACATTTATTTAATAAATTTTGAAGTTAGGATATGGTATAGGTTTTCGTATTAGCTTTTCGAAAAACTAAACGGATCGCATTTTCGTTTCCGGAATCTCCCGAAATCGCAAAAATACTGAAACACGTTTATTTTTGGGACACTAGATACTCAAACAGTTTTGTAGAAATCTACAGAACGAATTTTGTCTATTAAAATATATTTTTGGAAACCTTACCTCGATATGCTTCTTTTAAAAAAAACTGGAGACGAAACGGAGTTCGGAGCTAGGAGATATCGCCGTTCCAAGTTGCTCTTGCTGCTAAAAAGCGGGGCTAAATTCTAATGACAAATTTTAGAGTTTCTATTGGACTAAAAATAATTTTGAATTATGGCTGATAGAAGGGGGATGTATTGGGTTTATATAGGTATTTATTTCAGATTTATCTCCTAAATTAGATAGGATTTGATTTAAATAAAAATGATCTAATTAATGCTAGATATGATTCCAATAGGATAAGAATTTCTAATGGATAAATCTTCCCATAAATTTAAATCAAATAAATTATTTAAAAAACAAATCAATTTGATTGCAATCCTTTAAATGATCACCATAATAACTTTAAGTATTATTCTATATTATCAAATAATTCAAATCATATGAATCCAAATCCAAATCAAACTCAACATAATAACTTTAAAATAATATCTAATATTTATCAAAATAATTTAAATCAAATAATAAATAAATTATTTAATCAAATAACATTTTAAATCTAGATTAGACAAATCGTAATGCTCCAATTAGTCATCGTAAGTATTTTAAACAATATTTAAGTTATCAACATAATTTAAAGTATAGTTGATATCCATCAAGATAATTTAAATAAATTCAAATATAATCAAATAACTGATTAACATATCAAAATAATACTCGATGTCTTTAAATATTATAAAACTTACTTTTATAAATCAAAATCGTTATTTAAAAATAAATAGACAAAAAAAATGTTTTATCGCTCATTTTTTTTAAAACCAATTTTTAGAAGACCAAAAATAATAAAAACATATTTTATATTTCAATTAAAAAAATTCGAGAATATTTTTTTTAGAAACATTATTTCAAACCATTAATTTAAAACTAGTTTTTGGTAACAAAAGTAATCACAAAATATCTTTTACAAAATTTCTACGAAAATTACTTTTAAACACGAAATTAAAATATATAGATATAATTTAAAAAAATAATAATTTCGGGAAGATGAGTTACAAATCTACCCACCTTTGAAAATTTTCGTACTCGAAATTTAAGGACTACTAGGATAGACGGACTTGGTTGATCGGTAAAAGGATAGTAAGAATTTGTGATAAGAGAAAATAGATGGAAGGAAAAAGAGAATTTCTTTAATGAGAACATTAATCAATTTGGATGAAAAATAGAAGAAGTGAATGGATATGGCTTGATGTGCACGAACAAGATGCACAAACACATTTGTAGGTGAAAGAAATTAATGGAATAGAGAATAAGTAGCCTCTCCTTATTTAGGAGGTGGAAGCTACTATTTAGATAAGGATTATGATAGTTGCAAATCCCTTTAGATAATTCATCTATTTATTTTAAATCAAATTCAATAAATTTTAATCCAAATCTAAATCAATTTAAATCTAATTAAATTCCATCCTTTAGTTTAAAATCAATCAAATTTCAAATATATATATTAATTTAACTTTTTAAATAAATCCATAAAATCAAATCAAGATTTAAATCGCCACAATAATTTTAAAATATATTTTCCAAAAATACTAATAATAATAATTTTAAAAATTATATTATTATTTAAAAATAAACTAATAAATAATTATGAAATATATATGTATGTCCAAATAATATTTAAATAAATATACTTTTCTAATATACTATTTTATAGGAAAATTATTTATTATTATATCTGTATAAATGAAAGACTTTTCATAATTAAAATCATAAACTTGAAAATTTAGGCACGATAGCTAAAAATTATTATTATATATATTATTTCGAAACTATAAAAATAGAAAAAAATATTTTTCAAAAATATGTACGCTCGCACATAGTCGTACTAGTCGAGCAATTACGAAAAACAAAATTTTGCGCGCGACGTACAATGCAACTACGCGATGTACAATATACAAAAATAAAAAATCAGTATCAAATTTATTTAAAAAATAGTAGAAATTTAGGGGTTTTACATCCTACCCAACTTAAAAGAATTTCGTCCTCGAAATTAAGAATTAGTCGTAGGGTGAAAAGACACAAGGGAGTATCGATGGGGAATAATCAATTATAAGGCTCAACAAAATCATGTCGTAAGAAGTTCCGATCTAGATCTTAGAAAAATAATACGGATATGGTCGTGGGTAGTGAATGAGGGTCATGAGTTTTAAGCAACAATTAAAAAGTTAAGGGTTAAAGTTAGTCATAATAACATGCAAGGAGTAATATGGTATCAAGAGGATAAATGGGAGACCTAAAAAGATATGTTTTGAGAGTAGGTTGAGGGCACGATTTAAGAGAACGAATTTAATTTTACTCCTAAATTAAACGATTAGAAGGTCATGATAGGAAATATAGGACCGAGAAAAAGGACGAGTAGTTTAGGATGAAGATATAGCAACATCGAGTGAGAACGGTCATAGTCGATAGGATGGCTAGAGGAAGTTCTAGTATAACGCCTTCGTCCTTCTAAAATAGGTGAAGGCAAAAGCAATATAGAGTTCGAATGAGAAGTTATCGAATACGATTACGTGGTTCAAAGGCGACCGAATAATTCAAAAGGAGTTGCCAAGGCAGTCACGGATGGGACTCTAGAGGGCAAGTTTAGCTATGTCTCCATCCACGTAGAACGATAGATGTAAGCGAACCAAAGTGCACTAGGTTGATCAGACCATCATGTACCGGTTCTGAGTAGACAATACATCAGCGGAGGCCTCCAATAACATATGTCATGAACAAGCTTGATAAAGAATTTAGCTTATAAAAACTAGGCTACATTAGCATCATTAGTCTAGATAGTAAAAATATAGGCACGAGAGTTTTAAATTGAGAGGGAGTATAGTCGAACTTCTAAAGGATCTAAGTCATGTCCTGTGATGGTCTTTATACAGTCGTCCTATAGTCTTATTGTCCAAGTCCTTGGTTGACTAGATGGGTTAGGGTCCTCTAAATTCTAGAATCTAAGTGAACTTACTAATATAGGTCACAAGGACAAAGGGATTACTAGGTCATAAAGCATTCTACCCAACTTAAAAGAATTAAACTAATAGTGTTTGGGATATCTAACTAGTAGGGTCAATCTCTAGCAAACACGAAGGAAAGATAAGAATAATGATAGGAGGAATCAAGCAAGATGCAATTGATGAGTCGAACGGTAATTCAAATATGGGATCGAGAAAAGAGGTCAAGTATGTGGATGAGATCCTAGACTTATAATCCTATACGCAGGCTTGCTTGGTACGGTAAAGTAACCAAACAATTTATCTAGACCTGCATAGGTCACCACAAAAACATATAACGCCCCAGTCCCAAAATACGTAGGACTAGTAACGTAGACATGCCAGCTGTATACATACGAAGTACATGGCCTTGTATGTATACATAAGCTGTAATATGCAGTAGAAACCATAACAACTAATCTCATCCACAAATAAAGGAAAATAAAGAATTCATATAATCATCTATGGAAATGTATTTGTACAATATGTTGGACGGAGACAAATCCACTACCAACAAGCAAAGGACGAAATACATAGAAAATGAAATAAGTTTGGCGAGCGAAGCGAAGACGATCCAATTGCAATCATCCTCGAAGATATAGCGATGATCACGGCTAGAGCTAGAACACCTGCGTAAGACAAGAGCACACACCTGGCGAGATAACCAGATCCTCAGAGGGACGTAACAAGACACATAATATCATGCCAATAACTAAATAATAGAAGCTCAACATAAAAGTATATATATGACTAAACAAATAAAGGTTCTTAACCATTCTATGTGAAAATGTACTTTGAAGACAACGTTCCACACAAGGGCTCTCGAGACTAGAAATACGATGCGTTAGCGTTTCAACCAAGGCACTAGTGGCGTATAGAGAAAAGTAAATGCACGGCCCATTAGCATTCGAGTGAGAGCTAAGGGGCATCTAGAGAAAAATAAATGCACGGCCACTAGCTCTTGGGTGAGTCACTAATGGCAGCTAGAGGAAAGTAAATGCACGGCACATTTGTGTTTCAACCGAGGCACTAGTGGCATCTAGAGAAAAGTAAATAAGTGCACGACCGGCTGAGTCACAAATGGTAGCTAGAGAAAAGTAAATGTGTGAAAGCCCCTGCGCCTAATAACTGTCTTCATCCTTCCCATGCACTACTCGTGATGAATCCACACCACGATATTTCTAATAACCGCTAAGTCTTCTAGATAACTATATTAGCAGTTATATCCTAACGTTCGTCCTGTACGCACCGATGTACGATCGGTATGCAAGTCCAAATCTATATGAGACACGTGACATCGTGGCACACATGTGTCGAGTCAATGAATGCGGCACAAACAAAGGTGGTCCCTTAACTCTAGGCCAAGTGCATAAAGAAAACTAAAGTATAATAATTTGCAACTACATATGGTTTTGAAAGAACAAAAAATAAAACATGCATGATATTGAGCAAGAAATTAAACAGTAAAGGCAAGGTGTCTTGCCTGATGTCCGAGTGAGGTAAGATGATGTCCTGGCGACGAATCAACAACAGCGCACAAAGAGGAAGGTACAG
This sequence comes from Iris pallida, assembly GCA_029216955.1. Lineage (NCBI taxonomy): Eukaryota > Viridiplantae > Streptophyta > Magnoliopsida > Asparagales > Iridaceae > Iris > Iris pallida. The sequence continues at coordinate 3,386,563 of JANAVB010031019.1, read as the reverse complement.
GAATAACTTCAGATACTGAAAATAGTCTATTATCTAATTATAATTAATACTGCACCTATTACATTTATTTAATAAATTCTGAAGTTAGGATATGGTATAGGTTTTCGTATTAGCTTTTCAAAAAACTAAACGGATCGCATTTTCGTTTCCGGAATCTTCCGAAATCGCAAAAATACTGAAACACGTTTATTTTTGGGACACTAGATACTCAAACAGTTTTGTAGAAATCTACAGAACGAATTTTGTCTATTAAAATATATTTTTGGAAACCTTACCTCGATACGCTTCTTTTAAAAAAACTGGAGACGAAACGGAGCTCGGAGCTAGGAGATATCGTCGTTCCAAGTTGCTCTTGCTGCTAAAAAGCGGGGCTAAATTCTAATGACGAATTTTAGAGTTTCTATTGAACTAAAAATAATTTCGAATTATGGCTGATAGAAGGGGGATGTATTGGGTTTATATAGGTATTTATTTCAGATTTATCTCCTAAATTATATAGGATTTGATTTAAATAAAAAACGATCTAATTAATGCTAGATATGATTCCAATAGGATAAGAATTTCTAATGGATAAATCTTTTCATAAATTTAAATCAAATAAATTATTTAAAAAACAAATCAATTTGATTGCAATCATTTAAATGATCACCATAATAACTTTAAGTATTATTCTATATTATCAAATAATTCAAATCATATGAATACAAATCCAAATCAAACTCAACATAATAACTTTAAAATAATATTTAATATTTATCAAAATAATTTAAATCAAATAATAAATAAATTATTTAATCAAATAACATTTTAAATATAGATTAGACAAATCGTAATGCTCCAATTAGTCATCGTAAGTATTTTAAACAATATTTAAGTTATCAACATAATTTAAAGTATAGTCGATAACCATCAAGATAATTTAAATAAATTCAAATATAATCAAATAACTGATTAACATATCAAAATAATACTCGATGTCTTTAAATATTATAAAACTTACTTTTATAAATCCAAATCGTTATTTAAAAATAAATAGACAAAAAAAATGTTTTATCGCTCATTTTTTTTTAAAACCAATTTTTAGAAGACCAAAAATAATAAAATAATATTTTATATTTCAAATAAAAAATTCGAGAATATTTTTTTTTAGAAACATTATTTCAAACCATTAATTTAAAACTAGTTTTTGGTAACAAAAGTAATCAAAAAATATCTTTTACAAAATTTCTACGAAAATTACTTTTAAACACGAAATTAAAATATATAGATATAATTTAAAAAAATAATAATTTTGGGAAGATGAGTTACAAATCTACCCACCTTTGAAAATTTTCGTACTCGAAATTTAAGGACTACTAGGATAGACGGACTTGGTTGATCAGTAAAAGGATAGTAAGAATTTGTGATAAGAGAAAATATATGGAAGGGAAAAGAGAATTTCTTTAATGAGAACATTAATCAATTTGGATAAAAATAGAATAAGTGAATGGATATGGCTTGATGTGCACGAACACGATGCACAAACACATTTGTAGGTGGAGAAAATTAATGGAATAGAGAATAATTAGCCTCTCCTTATTTAGGAGGTGGAAGCTACTATTTAGATAAGGATTATGATAGTTGCAAATCCCTTTAGATAATTCTTCTATTTATTTTAAATCAAATTCAATAAATTTCAATCCAAATCTAAATCAATTTAAATCTAATTAAATTCCATCCTTTAGTTTAAAATCAATCAAATTTCAAATATATATATTAATTTAACTTTTTAAATAAATCCATAAAATCAAATCAAGATTTAAATCGCCACAATAATTTCAAAATATATTTTCCAAAAATACTAATAATAATAATTTCAAAAATTACATTATTATTTAAAAATAAACTAATAAATAATTACGAAATATATATGTATGTCCAAATAATATTTACATAAATATACTTTTCTAATATACCATTTTATAGGAAAATTATTTATTATTATATCTGTATAAATGAAAGGCTTTTCATAATTAAAATCATAAACTTGAAAATTTAGGCACGATAGCTAAAAATTATTATTATATATATTATTTTGAAACTATAAAAATAGAAAAAAATATTTTTCAAAAATATGTACGCTTGCACATAGTCGTACTAGTCGAGCAATTACGAAAAACAAAATTTTGCGCGCGACGTACAATGCAACTACGCGATGTACAATATACAAAAATAAAAAAATCAGTATCAAATTTATTTAAAAAAATAGTAGAAATTTAGGGGTTTTACAACTACCCTCACGCAATGAAATCATGCGCTGCTATAACGTCTACCCCCTAGGATGACTGGGCCCGGTGCCCCGGCGTATAACCAGTCTAGGCAGAAATTATTGTCGACAAGTTGTCCAATGACCACGCACCTACGAGACATCTAGACTCACGTAAATGCATGGCCTAATTTGTTGGTACGACTGGAACAATACTTAGCAACACGTGCTCTAAACCACCCTTTGTATAACGTACATCAGAACCGTGGGACTCCCAACCGAGGGACCGCCTCATACTTCTTAACGTGGATAGGAACGCGAGACTCCCAACCGAGGGACCGCCTCTTACATCTTAACGTGGATAGGAATGCGAGACTCCCAACTGAGGGACCGTGTCGTACATCTTAACGTGGATAGGAACGCGAGACTTCCAACCGAGGGACCGCCTCGAACTTCTTAACGTGAATAGGAACGCGAGACTCCCAACCGAGGGACCGTCTCAAACTTCTTAATGTGTATAGGAATGCCTCATACTCTAATGTATTTCGTGCGACACTATCGTCCAAGTCACACTCTTGTGACGAGCCTTAAGACCGTGGGAACGAATGGCTATATGCAGTCGTAGAATCGTGGGACCGTGCATACGCTCAACTTGAATAACCAAATTCTTTGGGTACCTAAACTCATGCCATAAGCCGTGCGATACAACTTAGCTCGTGGGACGATCAAGGCTACGCCGAGCCTTGCATTCGAGGAAACGTGCATGCTTTATCGAGCATCTACGCGGGCGATGCCTATGACTTAGGCTAATTCGTAGTTTGTGAAGAATACCAACTTTTTCTTCTTCCAAGCCACGGAACGAAGGATCGAGTGTCATTTTCAAAGCACACTGTGCACCAACTCTAATCCGACCGTGGGACGTTTTTCATGTTCTAAACTCGATTCGACACGTCGAGATTATTCCCTTAGCTATGTGGATTCGTCTCTTTTATTATCGAGCCTATTGTGCAAGTTGAAAACACACGAATTATTAAGTGAAGGCTAAGATGAGACAAGTTCACCAAAACTACCCCACCTGAGCGATGTCTTCGAGTTGCCGTTGCAAGGCTAAGTCCGAACGCCGTCGGCGTTTCGATTCCTCCGATTGACTGAGCGGGACGTGGCACTACATGTACTGCTACCTCATGGGAATAAGTTTTATCAGGATGTCGAATACGAGTGGGTGCCTCCCATGTGCAGAAAATGCAATTATTTCGCCCATATTGATCAGCATTGTGTGTCCAATAGGGGGCAGAAAAAGAGGGAGGGAAGGAAAATGAGGAAAATAATCCAGAAAAAATGAACAATGGCAATCTAAGTTCAGAGAAGACAACTATTGAAAAGGAATTAGAGATAGAGGATGTGGTCAGAATTGTTGGAGGCGTTGAAGGCAGAGAAAATTCGACATCTTGGGGAAACGTGTAGACAGACATGTCAACCAATGTCAGAGGGTAGGGGGGGAGATGATTCGATGGGTCTTGTCCCCTCCACGGTCAAGCAGAGGATTAGTTCATTCGAAGCGAAAACGAGTATAGAGGGAGAAGAAGGATCTGCAGGAAGAAAAGAAAAGAAGGCTAAGAAAAAAAGCACAACCTGTGGCCCAAAGCAAAAGAGGGGGGGGGGGAGGAAGGAAGCCAATGTAGAAGTAAGTAGTGTCAACATCGACACGGATAATCTTACAACTGAAAATCCAAGGTGGATGATTGTGATGCGAAAAGGAGATAACCCAAATAGGACTGCCAAGGGACAGAACAGGGAGTTAATCGATCAGCAGCAACTTACAACCCCCCTTCGTGTAAGTGCCATAAATTTGAAGGGACTCTCTAACTCCCATTAATATCAATTTTAGCGTGGAATGTCAGGTGTGCCTCTTCAATGGTGCGGTGGCGAGAGATTACAGCATTAGTAAGAGATTATTAGGGTGAGATAGTCATCATAGTAGAATCAAAAATAAAGACAAGCTAAATTGAATATGAGGCTTCCTAGCGGGTGGGATCACACTAACAATCTTAGCCAATGCGGTACAAGCAGAATCTGGGTCATGTGGAACACCAATATGTGGATAGGTCGGGTGAGGAGTACACTGAACAAATGATCGTCGTGGAACATAACAACAAAGGAGGACTCCAAATTATCCTTGGAGCGATCTATGGCTACAACGACCGAGTAAAGAGGCACAATTTGTGGGAGGAAATAGGGGACCTCAGTCTACATGTATGCAACAACAACCCTATGTTACTTATAGGTGATTACAATGCCATCATATTCGACAGTGAAAAGCATGGAGGAAGGAAAGTTCCCGCTCCTATTCTCTCTGAATTCCAACAATCATCCTTAGAGCGGGGCTTACGAGTTTGAAGAAGACAGGGCACGTGTGGACATGGAGCAATAAAGCAGTGGCTAAGCGCATCTATTGGCAATTGGATAACATCTATTGTCAATTGGATAGAGCCATTGGGAATGCGCGATGGTTCGAAGTGTTCACCTCAGTTACTACGGAGTGCCTCCCACTCAAATCGAGTGATCATTCTCTTCTACTGGTTCAGCTCATGGAGGAACGTACCAAAAAATAGAGGCCGTTCAGATACTCCAATGCTTGGCTCCTGATGGATGGCTACCAAGACATCGTGCATCAGGCGATGGCTACTACGACAGGAGTTACTGGGTACCCATAGTATCGGTTGTGCAGATTGTTAAAAGCAGTCAAGAACAGACTCAAAGAATTCACAGGGCGAGGCCGAAGACAGAGTTAAACACTAAGGAGGAGGATCTGAAAGAGGTACATGAATGTCTGCAGGTAAATTTGGATGATGAAGCTTTGGCCAGGAAGGAAAGATAGCTGCTTTAGGAGATCAAACGCATGCAGTTCCAGGAGATGGTGCATCTTCAGCAGCGGGCAAAGTACAACTGGTTGAAAGAAGGGGACAAATGCTTGAAGTTTTTCTACGTAGCTATCAAGGCGCGGCAACTCTCAGATAGTTTACATAATCTGATGAAGGTGGATGGTAATGTTCTGGCTGATCAGAACCAAATTCAGGAGGAAGCAGTGTCCTACTATTGTCACGACCCGCACTTGATATTGGGGCACGAGTGCGTAACAGCGTCCAGCCTACGCCGCAAAATCGGAGGTAGAACGTTGTTCTAGGTCGCTAAGTATCAACTCACACAAATATATATAATGTACTTGTCATAGATCTCATCTCCGAATGGAGGACAAGTATAAAGATATGGTAATACTCAATCACAGTCTAAATCACAATATGATATCACAAAAGTCTAAATAACTATAAAGACTCAACAACAACAACTAAATAATAATAATATTCAACAAATCTCAAATACAATATCAAAATCTTCACTTAATACAATTCAAGTTCTAAACAGAGATCTAAAACAAGTCCATTAAACTAGTCTCTTAGTCACTCCTGAGAATCGGGACCCAAGGTAGCTATCCCCTCCGCAGATCCATAATGGGTAGGACACGTATCCTCCGGACAATCATCTAAAAAATATATCCAGTCAGGATAGAACGAACACACCTCATCTAGCAATCCCAAGTAAATGACAAAGACTATAAAGCAGTTATAGACATGTATATTAATAAATCATGAAAAGTTTGAGACATGTGAAATAGGACAACAGTCAAACAAGGAATGTAAATATAGAGAAATATGAGGGCATGGCAATGAAAACTATAAATAGAGACAACTAACTAGAACAATATGATACGAGTCCAATCTGTAAAACATGAGATAATGCAATTCTAATACACAACACTAGTCCAGTGTGTTTGAGATTCCGTTCTTGTCATAAAAATGAGTAGCGAGTAAATACGGCACACCATACACTTGGCAAGCGTACGATAGCTATCTTTCTTATTTAGACGAGTAAATATGGCACACCGCACGCTCGGCCAAGCGGCGATAGCTATCTTTCTTGTTTAGACGAGTAAATACGGTACACTGCACGCTCGGCCAAGCGACGATGGCTATCTTTCTTGTAGGGTGGTTCTTGTTGAATATGACACGTCGCATACCGGGCCCAACATCGACGACTATCTTGCTTGTAGTGATGGTTCTTATATGATTTGAAAAATTTGTACTTGTAGGTGTTTCGAGTAGATGGTTCTTGTGGGTGGTTCAAGTAATAGAGGCTATACGAGTCAAATACATGTATTTCAAGTGAATGAAACTAGAATACCAATATGGTTTGTGACAGAGAATCAAATAGAACTATACTAGAACTGAATCACAGTAATCATCAAATAAATGAAAGAACTATCAGAAAATGTACTCGTCTGATACCCTGAGTAACTGATGTATATCGATATCCAAACTGGAGTCACAATGTCTTATTTAGTGAGATACAGGTTACAATGTATTAAATATTAAAAATTAGAATAAAATAATACAATCTATATGATACTAGGTCTCTCTAAGTCAAAGTCAATCCAAAGTCAACTTTGGTCAACTCTTAGTCAAACTAAGTCAACCTTCTAGCGTTTGGTCAACTAGGCTATTGGTCACTCTAAATTAAACTAACTTACAAACTAAAAATATACCACATCACTTATATATGTATAAGTGATCTCCAACCTTATCACATACCCTATATAAGACATAACACAAATATACCTATCTAAAGTATATCATCAACCTTAATCCTACATTTAACTAATCTCATATCCTAACCCAAATCATAATACAAATACTAAGGTATCTCACCTCTAAGGTATACCACACATACCTATATACATATATGAATCCCCCAAAACATCTCTATATATATATACATATCAAATGTACATATTCTCAACCAATGACACAACCCCTTTCACAAACTCTAATGCTCACACACAACTCATAGACCAATATCACTTATACCCCATATCACTCTATCCCATCTATACACATAACCCTATTTTATATATACCCATATTACTTGTATTTAAATCTACTCAAGGTAACCAACATAACATAGGCATACATGTAGTGTTAAGCTATTGAGATACAATCTATACTCCAACCTAGATTCTAATATACTAATATTTTAGACACATTCTTATATTCAACTATAGCGTACACATCCTATAGCTCTATCCAACTACATACATCCACACCCTCTATCCTATCATTCATAGGGTAACAAACATAACTCTGCTTACTAAGTAACATTACCTATATACATAACATATAGATATAGGAAATATATATGCTAAGTAACAGATCAAGGGGATCACATGGGGATCACATGGGAATTTACCACATGTGAGGGACTGAACATAAATACATATGTCTGACATCATATGGAGTTCAAAAGACTGATACTGGGTTCAAGGGGTAACTGAACTAAACATTAGAGCCCCTGCCACTTGCACTTAGTGCACATGTAATGGCCTAAGGCCTTGCCTGCAACTAACTGGGCATCTAAAGCTAAAGGGCCAAAACTTAGTGAATTAGGACACTAGGATGAACTAACATCATCCCACACTAATTGTCATAGTCATATTTCACAATACAGTATTTCAGATAATACATACTTTGAATTATTTATTTGTTTGTTTATTTTTTTTAATAATTTTATTTTGCTAAAATGTTCATTTGGGCTTATTAGGAATTATTTTTTTTTTAAAAAGAAAAGAAAAGAAAAGAAAATATTTTCAAGTAAGCCACTAGGTTTATTATGCAAATTGCATAAATAACATGGACACCTCGTGAACCTATGTGTCACCCTACATGTATAGAAAGGGCACATTTGGTATTTCATATTTAATCTCTAATGATGATGTTAAAAAAAAAGAAAAAAAAAGAAAGAAGAGAAATCTCATTCTCTTCTCCTTCTCAGCCGATTGGCTGCTTCCCCCTCTCTCCATCTTCTTCATACTCTTCTCCTTCATCTTTTTCTCCTCTTCACCTCTCTCTCTCTCTCTCTCTCTCTCTCTCTCTCTCTCGGTTCCCTTTCTCTCCCTCTCGGCTTCCTCTCTCCCCCTCTCCATCTCTCTCCCTCTCCCTCACCGCCGGCCTCCCTGGCCGCCGGCTCGGCCCCCGGCCCCCTCTATCACCACCATCATCTTCATCTCTATCCTCACCACTATCATCAAACTAAACCCTAACCCCTTTTCTCCTAAAAAAAAAAATAATTGAAGGAGTAAAGAAGAAGTTGGAGAAGAAGAGGAAACCCTATTCCCAAATTCCCAAGGCAAGCCCTCTCCCATCTCTTTTACTTGATTCCATTTTGCCTATTGTCATGTTTTGTTTGGATTTAATTCCTCTATATGTACAAATCTGGAATACATATATATTTCTTGAAGATATGATTCGGACACGTGTATTAGCAGTGATACGGACATGTGGACACGGTCTATTAGGAAAGATAGTCTGGACACACGAATCGGTCATGATTCGGATACGTTGAAACGGTTGTATTTGGAAGTAACTACGGACATATATTATTGGTAGTATTTCGGATGCACCGACATGATACCAGGACATAGGTTGGACACAATGATACTCCTTTGTGTCGAGTCGGTGTATTGAGTTGAATTAAAATATGCAATATTTATCATTCATGGCTATGAGTATATATGTATATGTAAAGTAATTTTATACGAGTATGTCCTACACGATTCAATATCATAGGAATTGCGAAGTGGTATAGAATACGATTATAAACGGGAATTGATTTAAATAAATATATGACATATTTACACTTTATTTTGAAACATAGGGATTATATATATATATATATATATATATATATATATATATATATATATATATATATATCCGAACTTGTGTCTTATATGGATTTAAGGTATAGAGTTGGATATGTGAAAATAGTATGTAAGGTTGTTTCGGTCTCCAATATGGGTCTCTAACCAAAATTCAGAATCTTCACTTAATAAACCACTCTAGAAATGTAAAGTTCTAGAAATTCCAAGGAAGGAAACCTAATGAATTTATTAGGAGAATTTTCAACTACTCGGAATTGACCATAATGGTCTGAAATTGGGTTGTTACAGTTCAAAAGGTTTAAATTAATTTAAGTTCAGTATAAAATTAGCTCTAAAAGGTTTCATAGAAGGTTTTAGATTAATAAAACCTAGCATCTAAGTAAGTGCGTCTTTAGATTAATAATTTCAAAGACGTATCGGTCAAATAGGATGTTTGGATGATTGAGACCTATCTAAACAAAAAAATTCAGCATGTGTATGGTATAGAAAAGCATGTATGTCAACTTTGGATAAGGAATACTTAGTACAATAAGTTAGATATCAATGGTATAGAGCTTCTTAGGCGTATCGGTCCAGAAGTGGAGTTTTGGCAATTTATTTTTAAATTCAGCATTCACATGATTTAGAATGCTTTCTATGATAATTTTTATAAAATGGAAATACAACACAAATTGGTTAAGTACCCATACTATAGGTAGGCTTAAGTGCATCAGTCCAAATGGATATTTTAGCAAATTTTGGCTTAAGATTTATAATTCATCAAGTAAAGTATGCGTTGCAAGGTTCAATTTTCATTTATTATAGCACTACCTACACCAAACTAGAACCAGTATTCTGTTTAGGAGTTTTCGTTCTAAAACTATAGAATGATCAATATCTTACGAATAAGTTACTTGAATAAATTCGTGTTTGGAGATAAATAAATTGTTTATGTTAAATTCTTGACTTTTGAATTTGTTATAAATTATAGTATTCTAACATCCTTGTTTAGTTGGATTTTGTAGTAAATATTGCAAGTTCGTGGATTGCTAACATTAAGGTATATATATATATATTGGCCAAGGTAAAAATGAAATACTCCTATCCTTTCTGTAGTCTTGTTATAGATATATGAACTGTATGTGATTTCCGGTGTTGAGAGTTGCTCCACCGAAGGGGTCGGCGAACCCGGAATTTTAATATATATATATATATTGTCTCTTGTAAATTTTCGGAGTCTCTAAATACAAAGGAGACTTTGCCGAAATTTTTGGAAATTTCAAGAGCGAAATTCTTAGAATTATAAAGAAATCGTTTTATTTTCATAAACCTAGAAGTTCTCGGGGAAATCCTCGAAAAATTTATTTAAAGCATTGGAAGGGGGAGAACAATCTGAATATTCCTAAAAAGTCCCGCAACATAACATAACCAAAAAGCTTATCAGTATTTTTATTTACTCATTGGCCATACGAATCGAGTATGTGAGGCTTAGCTCACTTATGCCCAAGGGAGGCAAATTTCAATTTTGTCCAAGGTAGGCAAATTTCAATTTTGTCCAAGGGAGGCAAAATTTATGGGAAGCTCAAGGGAAGCTCGGAATTTTTTACATCTACATTGACAGTAACATCGGGTAGATGAATTTTTGTAAGTCCAAGGGAGGCGCAGGGCCGGAATCTAAGCACCGTGCCACCAAACTCACAGCCTGATCCCAGGTATATGGGATTGTTGACGGGAAGCTATTTAGATGAATATTCAGGGGGTTGTTCTCCAAATTACATTGCATTTTAGGGTTAGTCCTTCGAATTTGCATCTCATTCTAGGAGGAATTTACCCCTATTTAAATAAAGCCAAAAAGGGATGTTTATACTACTTAAATGAATGAAACTATAACAATTGCATATTCCTATTCTCTTAATAGAAAATCTTTATGTTTCATTCCTTATTATATTTTCCTTAACTGTTTTTGGCCGAGGACCCTCTTGTCGTTTCTAAACGACCTAGTATTGTTCACTAGGTTTTGTAGCAGTGTACCAAGTGAAGTCGCTATCAGGTACTGAAGGACAACTGGAGATCAAGGACGTGATGATACCATTGAAGACGTTCAAGTTGGAACAAGAATTCTTTTTCTCTACTTGTTTAAGGTATAATTGTATTATTTATAGTTGGGCTCAAAATTGTAATGGGTAGAAATAGTTATGTTCATGTTCAATTAGTTAGAATGTCTTAGTTTTAGATTATTGCTGACTTAAATTTATGTAAGTTATGACATGCTTTTACCTATGCACGAACCTTACGGGCGACGATCGCGAATATAGGTACTGGAGTATTCGTATGTCGCGTAGCCTGGGGATGATGTTACGTACCCGGCTCACCATAATTCTGGGAGCGGAGCATGACACTAATACCTGGACATGACTAAGAAGTGGCTGCTACCAAACAAAGGGGTGAAGGGGTTCTGAGCTAAGTGTAGGGGCATGACATATATCAAGGTTTGATATTCCCAAATGATGTGGAACATCACCTGGACAATAAGGAAAGTCATTACTGAACTAAGGAAGGGAAATTGAACCTAATAATTACTGACAACTAACATTATCCCAAAACCTGGTACTCATCTTATGATACTCAAACCCATTATCCTAGATGATTATCTAACCAACTCATAATACTAACCTTGATACCCTCTGATACCATAACTCCTAACTGTTACAAGACAACATATATATAAAATCTACATATACATACTCAAGACTCCCACCCTTATTCTGTAACCCAAAGGCTAAGTCCCTGCTGCATGATGCTAAACAAAACCAAATTATGGCAGGAAATGCAAAGCCAAGGATAGGGCTTTGCTAATGCAGCCTATGCAAGGTTATGTCCTGCTGTCAGGCACCCCCCAATGTAGTACATGTCATTCACAGTTACTAAATATCACTCACTCATCTCTGATACTAACTCTAGGACTGACACTAACATCCTACTTAGATACTAACATCTCTCTAACACTCCACAAGCTCTGAGATAATCAATTACAAATCAAAACACTAATATATCACTTCAAACCCTCTTCCTAAATGATGCATCACTCAAACCCCAATACAGAGCTTGACCCTTGAACCTTTATTCACAAACACTCACACACACTTAACCATTCACCTCACTCACTAAAATAATGACACAGATGCTGGACAACTCAAGGATGATCAATTGATGAACTGGGCATCAACCAAAGAGAGCAGATCATTGCAAGGGGCTCGACTCCAGGTAACGGTGAGCAACCCTCTGGAATGGACAGGTGAAACTGCTTGAGAGAGGTTAAGAGATGTGGGGATTGAACCTATATCCCAAGAATTTGGTAATGCAATTTGTGTAGGATGCATGGCACATCAATATGAGTACAGAACATTAAGTGAATTGCAGGGCATGTCGAGTTGAATGCAGTGAAGGCAATGCATTGTAGTGGATTAGTGAAGGTATTGTGCCTACCCTGGGAGCAGGACAAGTGAGTGTATGCAGTAGGTTTTAGATGTGTAGTGAATCAAACTCCATTAAAATGCAAGGATCTATTGAATGTGCAGATTAGAAAGGGATTGGGTTTGCTGAACCAAGGTCTTCTTGTATATGGCTAGATAACAAGGGCAGATACTATAGGCCAAGGGGGTCTGAACATATGAATGGTCATGTGGTTAACTGGTAGATGGGAATGGGGGTCTGATCCAAGAAGGACTGCTATATGATAGGTAATGGACAGAACATTATTGAATGCAGAAATTGCATATGTAATGAATGAGGGTTGAATGAAGTAATGGGTGTTAATGCAATGCTGCTTGATACTGAACAAGGTCTCCACAGACGGAGCTAAAGTATGCACAGAGAATGGAGACTACTCATGATGAGCAGGACAAGACACTCTCAACTTGAGCATAACCATGGTATGCAGGACACAACCAGATGTGGGGGTGACTGAACAAAATAGGGGGAGGTCGAAATGAATGCAAGTATGAGGAGGTTCTGGATATATATGCTTTAGTCATGGTCTGAACTCAGGTATACATGCCCAGGTTTAGGGAGATGGACTCCACAAATCTGTAGAGCAGGGTATTGGATTAAGGACTGATCCAATACTAAAGTATCTTGAATATAATAGGAATGGGTTGAATTAGATCACAGTAGACTGAATATAGGGTATTGGTGGATTGATGCAAGGACATGTATGTAAGAAATTGAACTCAATAGATTGATGCATGTCTCATTTGGGACTGAATTTGCTAAGTATCAGTGGACAGAGTCATAGGATATGCAGTGAATGAAGTGTCAATGCAGAGAGGATAATGAGTAGCTCAAAGCAAGGGCTCGACTGCACAGTTGAGGGCATGTGCAGTGGCAAATGCAACTCGAACTGGCCATGGCTTACTGCCATGAGCTCAATACCAGTGCTCAGTCACTAGGCCAGGCCATAGGAGTGATTAGGAAGCGAAATAATGAGCTACAGACCTAGATCTAGGGTCTGTGCAGCAGGGCAAGAAGGAACAGTAGCTAAATCATAGGCCGAGCCTCCCTTGGCTCAATTTCACCTATCAAAACAACTCCAATTCCCATGGAACAACCCACAGATCACAACCCACATATTAGCTACAATAAAACCTAATTACATTTGAATTTCGTGATCAAACACCCTATGTGGCATTTCATCGAACACTTGGTATGCGTATCTGATACTCTCGTGATATGCACATCAAATCAATCCGAAATCGACCCAACTCTTTTCTAATGCAAGAGGGACTCCTAATGAACGCATCTATATCAAAGGAATGAAAATTTGAAGGGTTAAGAGGCTCTTACAAATTGAGAGTTGGAATCTCAATGAAACAAACTCAAGAGGAGATCCCCTTCAACTTCCAATGGCCAAATTGTTCCAATCCTTCCAAGCTAGGCAATAGAGACTCTCTCTTCAAGGGGAAGAGTTTGCAATTCATTTGAGAGAATTTGGACTTAATTTGGGGGTTGGAGGCAATTTGGAGAATAACACAAATTAGGGTTAGGGTTTGTAATGAAAGGGGGAAGAAGGAGGCTATGTAGGGATTAAATAGGAAGGGAAGAGGCTTGTGTGGCCAGCCAAGGGGTGTCCCTAGGGTTTGTATTGGGTGAAAATGACTAAAAGCCTTCATAACATGTCAATTTAAGGCCCCTTAAGGAAAATGCCCAATGTGACTTTTGTTAAATCAACTAATTAGGTTCTAATTGTCACTCTAGCTAGATTAGAGTCTAACTTAAGTTATCTAATCTCTCTAACAAGTTTATATGGTCATGGCTAACATCTACACAATGTAGTTCTAGGGTTTCACCAATTAATGACACTAACTCAATCATCAATTTAAAATATAATAAAATAATTAAAAAATCTACAAGTTACCAAAATACTCTTGTTCTAGAATGTGGTGGTGACAAGTATAAAGAGCTCTATAACCAAAAACACTATCTCAAGTCATTCCCTAGGATTAAATGCAAGAGGGTTGTATCTAAGGAAGGCAATTAGGTTTTGAGACGCCCAGTCGAAGCCACGGAGATTGAGGCCTACATCAAGAGTGTTGATGACACAAAGTCGCCTGGCCCAGATGGGTTTGGGGCTAAATTATTCAAGATGCACTGGCCAGTAATTAAGGATTTTGTAGTTGAAGTAGTAACTGACTTTTCTGAGAAAGGAAAGCTTCTTCGAGAACTTAACCATACATTCATAACCATGATTCCCAAGAAGCAAGAGGCAGCCTCCCTAGCTGATTACATGCCCATTGCGTGCTGCAACTTCGTGTACAAGATCATTGCCAACATCATGTGCAGTCATATGAGAGAAATCCTGCCTGGTCTTATTTCTAGAAATCAAACCGCCTTCATAGCAGGTAGATCTATTGTTGAGAACTGCCTATTAGCTAACGAGTTGGTTAGAGGGTTCAGCAAGAAGGGTGGAGATAAAGCTTGTATAAACTCGATCTTCGCAAGGCGTATGATACCGTAAATAGAGACTTTGTCTGTCACTTGATGGCTTGCATGGGCCTTCGGGTGCGTTTGGGGAGCTATCGGGTCTTCGCCTTAATCAAGAGAAATGTAAAGCATTTCTCAACCAGCACTGCAGGAGAAAGGAGGAGTGGAAGGACCTACTCAATATGAATCTAAGATCACTTCCGGTTAGGTATCTTGGGTTTCCCATATCCGTGAACAATGCCAAAGCAGTGGACTGCAACAGCCTTATCGAATTTGTGCAACGGATACTCGAAGGGTGGCAAGCGATAATGCTATCTTTTGGAGGACGAGTGGAGCTTATCAGGTCAGTCACCACTGCCATATTCATTTACTGGATGCAGGCTATTGTTCTTCCGATTCGTATCATTAAGCGCATCGATCAGCTATGCGTTGCGTTCGTTTGGAGGGGGGACTTCAGAGTATTGCTTGGGCAGACCTGTGCAGACCCAAGAAGGAGGGAGGAGTGGGGCTATTCTAGCTCAGCAAGCTGAGGGAAGTGGGGAAGGTGAAGTTGGGATGGCGATTCCTGCAAGATCAGTCTCTCTGGGCCGATTGGATGAGGAACAGATACAATCGTGAGATTAACTTCTGGGAGCAAAAGGTTGATCCCAACCATTCGGTTGTTTACAATAGCATCCTGCAATCAAGAAGACAATTGAAAATGTTGATTACCCGAGTCATATTTACGAGTAGAGACACGAGCCTCTGGTTCGATCCTTGGCTCTTCCATAGTAGCGTTAAGGACCGAATGTGAGATAGGGGCACTGACAGCATGGCGCAGGACAATCTGAGTTGTATTATTGTGGACAGAGTGGAACCTTAACTGGAGAAGCATCCCGGCTCAGATTTGGCAAGATATTGTCAGAGTTAGCATCGAGAAGGAGCGAGGATCTGATCACTGGCAGTGGGGGGATAATGGCGGCAAATTCAAACTGACTAATGTCTATAACCATCTCCATAACCAGGGCGAGACAGACAAATGGCAGAAATACATCTTGAGCAAAGGAACGACAAGCAACTCTCAACACTGCATGTTCAAGCTCGTTAGAGGTAGGCTTTTCACGCTTGTTCGACTTCGCAGATTAGGACTTAACATTCCGTTAGCCAGATGTACTCTTTGCGGACAGGAGGATGAAACTGCTAATCATCTTATGTTCGATTGCGCCTTTGCGTCTGCCATCTGGACCAAACAAACAAACATTTTGCAAATGAGGGGGGAACCCAAGGGAGGGATTGTAGCGAACTTGGTCGAGATCAGGGGATACTGTAGCATGGGGAACGATTGGGAAAACCTGGCCATTCGCCGGCTCCACTCCACTGTATGGCACCTATGGCGCGAACGGAACCGAAGAATCTTTGAAGGAACGGCCACCACGCCATCGATTATTCTTCGCAGCATCGATATGGATGTCAGCAGCCTTTCAGTGAGCAGAGATGCATAGAGAGTGTTTATAGCACAGTTAGGGAGTAGAGTTGGATTGTTGGTTTTAGTGAGTAGAGAGAGAGAAAAGATCGGTTCAGATTGTTTAGAGCAGGTTGCAGGCAGCTTCCAGTTTATTCCAGTTTGGAATTAGAGTAGGATTGCTGTATTTAGTGAGTAGAAGGGGGGGGGGGGGGGAGATCGGATGAGCTTGTAGATACAATTTCCCCCACAATTTTGAATGTAATTACCTTATATATATATATATATATATATATATATATATATATATATATATATATATATATCTGTGTGTGTGTGTGTGTGTGTGTGTGTTTATATATATATATATATATATATATGTATATATATATGCTATTATATACAAATTTTATATATTAGTTTAATTTAAATTTAACAAATAGATAATTTTAGTATCTAATTTAGAAAAATAAACAAATAGATATTGTCACATTTCTTGGCATCCAAAATATAATATCCAAAAAGTCTTAGGAAAAATTAATACATATCATATTTATTTAAAAAACTAATATTATTTAAAAATTTTGAATTGAAAATTATAGTTAAATTTTTTTTATTGTATTATTCATACTGTATTTTTGAGATATCACTAATAGATAATTTGTTATTATTATACACAAATAGATAATTTGAGTAATAACAAAATAACTATTTGTTATTTATAATATAACATATATAAATTGTATATAAAAATTTATTTATTTAAAATTTTAAATAATAAATTAAATAGATCACGAATAGATAATTTGAATAATAACAAATAACTATTTGTTATATATTTAAATTTTATATGTATAAAAATATTTATCTAATTTTATAAATAACAAATTATCTGCAAAATTTAAATTATAAATTATCAATAAAATTATCTATGTTATTTAAACAAATTAGTTTTGTATATAGATAATAACTATTTAGGGAGTGCTCTAGAACCAACCGGCTGGTTTTGTATTATGGAACCAACCTATGTTATATACATTGAATTGAAATTGCATGATTGAGATTAAATAACTTTAAAAGGTGGTGGGGTCTACACCTTTTAATTTCACTCGATAAATTTTAATCCAATCCATAAAACATAGGATGGTTCTATAATACAAAACCAGTCGGCTAGTTTTGGAGCATATATATATATATATATATATATATATATATATATATATATATATATATATTCACACCCAAATAATTTTATCGATAAAATATAAAATTAATTATTGTCACCTTCAAATAACAAAAAAATTAAAATTATTTAATCATTTGAAAACTAGTTTTTTTACACCAAAAGTTATTTAACTTAAAGTTTAAGTTAAATACCTACTTTGAGCACCGAAAATTACTAATTTTTAAAAGTCTAAAACTAGTTTTTTTTTTCTTTTTCTATAAGTAAAAAAAGACAAATTATGGTTGTTTAGACATATTTATTAGTAGTTAAATTAAGATTAGAATAATGTTTTTGTACTTACAATCTAAGTGATAAATTATAAGGTCAATATTTGAATTTACAATTTACAGTTGTTGGAAAAAAACAAATAGAGAAATTTTGTGTTGCCCCTACTTACTTTATCATAATTCAAGATGCATTCCACCGAATTACCATAATGTATGAAATTTCTCACTTTTAACGTAAACCGTCAATAACTAACCGTCAACTTCTTTGACCTACATAAATAAAAAAAAAAAAGTTGCACCACATTTATTTTACCATAATGCAAAGTACACCCCACTTATTTGAGAATATTTTGAACATAATTCAAGGTGCACCCCACTTAAATGGGGATCAAAGGAGTTGACTATTGGGTCATTGACAGTTTTGTTAAGAGTGAGAGATTTCATACATTATGGTAATTTGATGTGGTGCACATTGAATTATAGTAAAATAAGTGGGTGCCAACACAAAATTTCTCAAACAAATATCTTATGTTGGCGGGTCCCATGTGAAGGGCTTAAATAAAATATAGAATTTTATATGACTAAATATATTTGTAAAAAAAGTTAGTTATAAGGAAAAAATTTGGAAACAAATTATAAAGGTAGAACCGCTAGAGGTATGTCCAAAATTTTGGGATGACAATACGGCATAATACTAAACATTTTAATCAAGTAAGTGATTTATATATACAAATTTTAAATAGTGTTTATATAGATAATAAAAAAAATTATTTTATTTTCTATAGATATGCAGGGCCGGCTCGGAGGATTGAGTTGTCCTATCTTAGAGCTAATTTTGGTTGCTCTTTGACCCTTATTGTCAGCTCTTGACCCTGACCTTTGGTGGGATCATGATGAGCCTAGGGGTTGCCCTAGCAGAGGGGGGTTGCCCAAGTCCCAAGTCTTATCCGGCTTACCACAGGGCCGACTCTGTAAATGTGTTCGTATTATTTACAAAAATATAGATAACAATAGACAATTTTATATATTTGTTTAATTTAAATTTAATATCGGGCACACACACACACACACACACACACACATATATATATATATATATATATATATATATACATATATATGCACATGTGGAACAATATGAATGGAGTGTACTAGTGCACTTGTGGACCAATAGGAATGCAGAGTACTGTATATATGCACATGTGGAACAATATGAATGGAGTGTACTAGTGCACTTGTGGACCAATAGGAATGCAGAGTACTGGTGCTCCATTTCTATTGGAGTGGACAAATATGAATCGAGTATACTAGTGCACATTAGTGCACATACGATGTAGTGGTGCGCTTGGTATGCAAAAAAAAAATTGTATGCCCGAAAAAATTAGGATGAGAATAATATTTCCATGTTTGGTTTACCCTAGTAAAATTTATTCTCAGGAATAATGAATACGGGGATAAATTATTTATCCATGAAATATGGAAAATTTATAATAAATAAGTGGGTTTTTTTTCGTTACCTGGAAATAAAATTACCTAAAAATTCATATATTTACAATTTCTGCCTTCTAATTTTTTGAAAAAACCCAATAGATCTCTCTCTCCCTAGCGTGTCTCTCTCTCTCTCTCTCCGCTCTTGCGCGGCTCTCTTTCTCCCTAGCGTCTCTCTCTCTCTCTCACTCTCACTCTTGACTCTCTCTCTCTCTCTCTCTGTTGTTCTCTTTTCCGAAGGTATAGATTTCAATTTATCCTTTTTTTTGGCCTTTTGTCTGTTTTTTGTTAATTTTTGTATGTTCTTATTTTTGTTGTTTGCTAAATTATATATTGGTTTTGAAAATGATTTAGGATATAGTGATTATAGGGATTTGATTTTTATAATTTTGGAAAATTTTTATTAGGAATATTGGAGAACAAATTATAGGGATTTTGGAGATATCCAATCTCGAGTGCAAACAAAGTTTTTATATTTTGGGGATTATTTTAGGAAAAATTTGATACTTTTTGGGGATGGCTTCAATGCAGGTGATCTCAAATTCAAGGAAGCTAGGGCATCTTGAGGCAGGAAAGAAGAAGGTATATTCTTCAATTTGGATTTATTTGTTTATTTTATTGATCAAATTTGTTTGTAATTTTTAGGTTTCGGTAGATATTTTGTATTTTGCATATGATTTGTTTGGGATTTTGGGATTTCAGACTTTTCATCTGATTGTTTGAAAATTCATCACTGTAACTACCTCAAGATCAATGTTATATTTTGCAACATAAACATCATTTTTTTTTTTTCCATATTTTTCTAATATGTTAATAAAAAAGGAGGACAATAAAAATTATTCCATTACTTGTACTCAAACATTTCCTTATCTTAGTTTGAGAAATATTATATTCATAGAAATTTATTTATTGTACCAAACACATACATTATATATACCCGAAAATAAATTATATATATATTCGTGAATATTTTATTATGTACCAAACGTGGTAATAAAAAATGTCGGAAAAATGATGTCTAATTCCTGGGAAGTGGGAATATATTCCCGGCTATATAGTATTCCTTGTACAAACGCCCCCTAGGAGTCACATGCGCATGGCTCATATAGGAATATAAGCATGTGGCTCATATCCCGTTTATATATATATATATATATATATATATATATATATATATATATATATATTTGAAAGAAGGTAATTGTGGCAAACGCTCCCACTGGGAATCGATCTCCTGACCACTCGGACCATATGCCTCAACCACTAGGCTAGAGGGTCACTGGCCTATATATATATATATATATATATATATATATATATATATATTTCAAACAAATATTATATAGATTATAATCAGATAATTTGGATGATGACAAAATAATTATAAATAACTATTTATTATCTATATAATATCTTTTTTTTTACATAATTTACTTATTTGATTTCTATTTAATTTATATTTAAAGAACAAATAACTATTTGTTATCTATATAATATATATCTAAAATTTATCTATATAATATCTATCTATATAATATCTATTGACAATTTGAATGGTAACAAATAACTATTTATTATCTATATAATATCTATGTAAAATTTATATGTATAAAATATTTATTTTATTTTTTATATAACAAATTATCTACAAAATTTAAATAATAAATTATCATGTTATTTAAACTAAATTAATTTCATATATTGATAATAACTATTATATATATATATATATATATATATATATATATATATATATATATATATATATATATATATATACACACACACTAGGTAATACCCGTGCGATGGCCCGGTTTTTCAAATTAATTAAAATTGTCACTCTCCATACTTAGTAATTTAATTTCAGATTTTTCCAATTTAGATTAATGATACTAATATTAAAAATAATGTTATGAAAAATATGTTATTAATATTATTAACACCAAAAAATAAGATCTGAAAGAAAAAAAATAACAAAATTCAAATAATGAGTGACCTCACAAATACTGGTAAGATAATTCTCTCAAATAGTTTTACTTTTAAATGGTAATCCCCTAAAAAAATGAAGTAAAAAAAATAGCAAGTACATGTTTTGCATAGTAATAAAATTTAGGAAAATGGAAAAGAATAATAAGTTAATGTACACACCTTGCTAAAGTTTTTTTTTTCTAGTAAGATAGAATAGTTAATTTAAAAGATAATATAAAGTGTGTAATAGGTTTTTTTTTCTAGTAAGATAGAATAGTTAATTTAAAAGATAATATAAAGTGTGTAATATGTTTCTGAGATGTAGAGAAGGAATAATATTTTTGAGATTTCTATATAATATGCTTACTCCAAATTCCTAATCTCAAATGATATCCTCTTTGATTCCTTTCCATTCCTAAAAATTGGAGCAATAGGCCCAACAGAAATGATTTCACCAATAATGATAAGTATGTCAACAAATAAAAATTTAGAAACAATTAAATAAATGCCAATAATGAGATTGATAAAAACTTGTACCTTTTAAATAGGTATCGTCGAGTTTGTTTTCTATGACAACATCATATGAAACAAAAGAAAAACCATAAAAAAGAATTCATAAATCCTCACACATTCGAACGAACTGACGTAGATAAGACAAATTTAGCTTATATGGATGTTGTGTTGTCTTGTATGATCCATAATTCTGTCCAACGTCAAAATTGGTTAATATACGGTACTCGTCTTCCGAAAGTATGGGTGAAAACCTATTTACCAATGTCTTTTCACATATGCAGAACTGTGTAAAAAATAGTTTATGAATAATTGAATCCGAATAAAAATTAAATCGTCAACGTGTAGTGCATAAAAAAAAGGAGTAAGTCAGTCATTAACCTTTTCGTCCATGAGCACCATTTCAAAGCAATTTTCTTTAGATGTATTGTCAAAACTCGAGACTTTCCATAGTCGAATAATTCGTATCTTGAATTTCCATGTTTCCTTCATGGACGTTATTTCATTAATAAGATTAACATTGGAAGCCATCTCCTACATATGACAAAATAACAATTAGCTATGAAGAGTTGATATTTCAAATTATCATGTAAGGAGCTTAGATCATTAAAAAAATGCAGAGAAGACAATTTTTAGCTTATATGGATGTTGTGTTGTGTTGTCTTGTATGATCCATAATTTTGCCCAACGCCAAAATTGGTTAATATACGGTACTCGTCTTCCGAAAGCATAAGGTGAAAACCTATTTACTAATGCCTTATTCACATATGCAGAAATGTGAAAAAAATAGTTTGTGAATAATTGAATCCAAATAAAAATTAAATCTTCAACGTGTAGGGTATAAAAAGGGAAATAAGTAAGTCATTAACCTTTTCGACCATGAGCACCATCTCTCTTCAGATGTATTGTCAAAACTCGGGACTTTCCATAGTCGAATAATTCGTAGCTTGAATTTCCATATTTCCTTCATGGACGTTATTTCATTAATAAGATTAACATTGGAAGCCATCTCACAAAATAACAATTAGCTATGAATAGTTGATATTTCAAATTATCATTTAAGTAGCTTAGATCATTAGAAAAAATGCAAGGAAACTTACTGTATCACAGATTGAAAAAAAAAATTAAGAAAAATTGTGAGATTTTGGGTGGTAGTTCCAAAATGAAATAAATTGTTTAATTCAAAGATTAATGAAAATCGTACATGATAATCTTTGCTGCAGTTTGTTACATTATTATTTATATTTGTTAACATCCATAACTAACAAAATCTTTAAGATATTTCCTATAATTCTTTTAAAAATATATAGTTCCCTAAAATTCTAATAACCCTGTAAAAAAATAAAAAAATAAAACTATTTCAGCGTACTCTGCTTCAGTAGTAGTATATAGAAGATTACTGATAAAAACTAATTTTCTCTCATTTAGTCAAGTACAAATATCTATTTAAACACTAAATTAAAAACTGTTTAAAAACTAAATTTAAAAGAAAAAATATCAGAAAAGATTTAAATTGTTTAATAAATCTTAATTCAACAATATCATAAAATATTTATCCATAACAAATTAAAATTAATTTTTTTTACAAATTTTAATTAAAATATGAATATATATACAGTAAATTTTAATTTTAATTTTAATTTTAAGTTTAATATTTTAATAATTTTTTTAAGAGAATATTTTGGGCAGTCTAATAGTGGAAGTTTAGGAGGGAAAACTATTTCAGCGTACTCCATAACTAACAAATTGTATCTTACAATATTATTTATATTCGTTAATATCCATAACTATCAAAATCTTTAAAATATTTCCTATAATCCTTTTAAAATTAGATAGCTTCCTAAAATTCTCATAACCCTATAAAAAATAAAAAAATAAAACTATTTCAGCGTACTTTGCTTTGGTAGTAGTATATTGAAGATTACAATAAAAACTAACTTTCTGTTTTTTAATTTAAATATTTTAATTATTTTTTGAAGAGATATTGTAAGATTTTGGGCATGCTAATAGTGGGAGTTTAGGAAAAACTATATTTTAGCGTACTTCATAACTAACAAAATCTATGTTACAGTATCTTACCATATTATTTATCTTTGTTAACATCCATAAGTAACAAAATCTTTAAGATATTTCCTATCATCCTTTTAAAAATATATAGTTTCCTAAAATTTTCATAACCGTATAAAAATGAAAAATAAAAAATAAAACTATTTCAGTCTACTCTGCGTTATTAGTAGTATATAGAAGATTACAGATAAAAACTCTCTCTTTTAATTTAAATATTTTAATTATTTTTTGAAGAGATATTGTGAGATTTTGGGCAGGATAATAGTGGGAGTTTAGGAAAAACTATATTTTAGCGTACTTGATAACTAACAAATCTATGTTGCAGTATCTTACAATATTATTTATCTTTGTTAACATCCATAAGTAGCAACATCTTTAAGATATTTGCTATCATCCTTTTAAAAATATATAGTTTCCTAAAATTTTCATAACCGTATAAAAATGAAAAATAAAAATAAAACTATTTCAGCCTACTCTGCTTTATTAGTAGTAATATAGAAGATTACGGATAAAAACTAACTTTCTTTTAATTTAAATATTTTAATTATTTTTTTAAAGAGAGATTGTGAGATTTTGGGCGGAATAATAGTGGGAGCTTAGGAGGGAAAACTACTTTATCGGACTCTGCTTTAGTAGTAGTATAGATATAAATAATTATTTATTTTATTTCTTTTTAAATAACAAATTATCTAAAAATTAAATGTTAAATTATTGACAAAATTACCTGTATTATTTAAATCAAATTAATTTGTATGTAGATAATAATAATAATTTTTTTAAAAATATTTTAAAATTCTATATACGGTCTGCCGAATTCCGCACTTTTGTCCTTTCATTATTTTAAAAATTTTTTAGACTTTGGGTCTCGAATAAGTTAGAATATTTATGTTTGAATCTTCATAATACACATAATTAGTGTTTGGGTCTTGAATAAGTTATTATATTTGTGTTTGAGTCTCGAAAATAGACATAATTAGTGTTTGGGTCTTGGACCAATAGTTGACTCTTAAAACCTACATAAAAAAAGGAAGAAAAAACAAAAACATGAAAAAGAAAAAGAAAAAGAAAAAGAAAAAGAAAAGAAACTAAAAAATAAAAAAAGTAAAAAAAAAAAAACGAAAAAAACGAACAAAAAAACTGAAAAAAAATAAAAAACGAAAAAGGATAACAAGATGAAATATATATATATATTTTTTGTCCGAGAAAAACATAGCCACATATCCTTAAGGGAAAAGGATTTTCATATTTTATGGGTAAATAATAATTCAGGTATTCGTAATTTTCGAAAATATATTTTTTTAACCTAGACCATATTCTAAATTCAGTACCTTTAATTTTGTTCTCTCTCTCGCTCGCTCGCTTTCTTGTTGTTCTTCTTCCGCTTCTGACTTCCGCCGCCGCCGTAGGCCTTAGGTATGTTCTTTTGCAACTCATTATTATTTTTATACTTCCGATTTTTCCTACTTTCAAAAGTTCAGTAGCTATTTTGTTCTGATAATCTGTGTGTTGAACGGACACGGATGATGCACGAAACGGACAGGGCTTTGGTATGCCCATTGTATTTAGGAGTGTCCGATACGTGTCCGACACGACACGACCCACTGGTCTCCGTGCTTCCTGGTATCATAAATCTAATAATCATGATTTGACTCTTAAGTTGTAAAAAAAAAAACCCTTTTTTATTACTGCTACTATATATTTTTTCTTTTCTTTTTTGTGTGTAGATAAAGATCCAGTTCTTGATCGGAAGGGCCAAAAATGAAGAGTGAAGATGGCAATTCTTCGAATGCTCCTCCAAGAAAGGTTCTCATTTTTCTTTGATGAATATTTCAACACATGTATGTACCATATGCTCATGAACTTTATTATTATTATTATTTTTTTGAGTTTTTCCAGCCTAGATTCATGCCGAAGATCCCCGCCCGGAAACAGCAACCCAAGCCCACCGTTCCCAAATCGTACTTCCTATCAATTTCAACTCAATTCTCTGTAGTATTTTAATTTATTCTTAGCTCGCAGGAATGAAATTCTTGGATATATATATATATATATGTAGGGAGCTGGCTGAGACGAAGATAGATGTTGATAAGGAGCTCCTGGCGAAGCTCAACAATGCGATGGTACTTTGAATTTGCTCTTTTTGTTTGTTTGTTTGTTTGTTTTGGTTTGAATGAATGGATACCTTGTTTATATCACGTTCTTTAACAGTCTCAGGATGGTTACGGCAGGAGAAATCCCAAATGGGACACTAAAGGTACTATGGATGTGCTAAATTCATCCTACAGTTATTTCTTTTGTGATACATGAAAGTATCATTGCATTTTAGATCTTTATTTGAATGGTATCTCTATATCATATTTATGCTCTATAGAATATGATTCGTGTATCATTAGGCTGCTCATATTTAGTCATAATGTTCGTAGTATGTTTGGAGAAGGTCATCCTTAACTTAAGCTTTGTAGTACGGATATGTCACACAAGATGTGTTTTCATTTTCTGAAACTAAGACACACATTGACAGAACCCCTTCCCAATTGGTTGAGATTAGGAGGGGATCAAACATAATTGGCCATGAAAACACAAATTGACAGCACAAATTGGGAGAAGAACTGAACTAGGGTTTATTCACAGATTCAAGAATTGAAAGAATGTTTACAAAGGAAAGGAATGTTTACAAAGGAAGTAAAATGTAGAAAAAAAAAAGATTACAACATCACGCCTCTCTCCTCACTGGCCAACTTATTTATAGCCAGGGCTTAAATGTCTAACTAACCTATAACTAACTACTAACAACAATGATGATGGCTTTTTTCCACTTAGTCTGGTAACTCTTTTGTTCTCTCGGTAACTCCTCGAGCTGCAGAATGACTGAGAGTGACTGAACTGATTCTTTGACACTCTGATACTCTTAAGGGTGAGTTCCCAGAAAGACTGAATTGAGTTTGTGAGCTTGGCTAATGCCTGATGAGTCTGATACTCATCAGTGAAGTCTGATACTCTGGCTAATGATTGATACTCATCAACCGAAGCTTTCCTTGAGTTTGTGAGTTGGCTAATTGTCTCTTGTGAGCTTGGGCTAATGTCTGATACTAGAGGGCCTGCATTAATACCCTCCCCTTATTTTGACCTTGTCTCAAGGTCAAAGTTAGGAAAATTCTTGATGATTTTTTCACAAGGCTCCCATGAAACTTTAGTAGGACTACTATCCTTCGACTGAACCAGTAAATCGACAGGAGTATTTCATTTTTACCAAGTTTCCATAACGTAACATATATTTGCAAGGTACTGGCATCGAGAAAACCATCATTCTTCAAATTCTCACATCCGCTAGCAGCATCTGGATAGTAGCCTGCCAGACAGAGGGCTCTGGCCAGATTGATTGAAACAGCAACATAATGAGATTTAGTGGTCTCAATGGAATCATGAGCAATATTTAGAGCACATCGTGACTGTCGATAAGCATCTATAACAGATTGATAATCAGATCGTGCTTCACAGACCAGACCATTCAAATTATGTGATTCCGCATAGTGAGGTGCATGCAAAACAGCCTGCCTTATGGCTCCAAACACGTGTGGAGATAGTAGGTGACCAGAAAGAACAACCAGCTTCCCAAGTCCAACTTGAAATTTTGCAAGGAGGAGAGTTGAACAACTCTTAGGCAGCTTTTGTAAGCCTCAAAGCCCCTTCACATGAATCAATTGCCATGCCACCCCAAGGTAATGCAAGCTAGGGATCTATGCTTCTAGCACGATCAAATGCTTGCACTGTCAAATGTTTCTCGCCTAATTTTCTATAATGCTTTCCAAGATACACCCATGCTACAGAAAGAGATGCATCGAGCTGCAGTCACCTAATACGAGCATGTTGCTTCAATGCATTATCCTTTGGATAAGCTGTCCAGTATAACCCAAGATTCACTGTTAACTCCTTCAAGCATACCCACTGTCCAGTATAACCCAAGATTCACTGTTAACTCCTTCAAGCATACCCACTGACATTTTCTCTCGGAGCTGCCAAACGTCAGTCTCTGGTGTCCTTTTCTCTTCTAAGGAGTCTATGAGATCTAAGGATATTGCAATGTCCATGTAGATATTAGCTTGCCATGTTGTCAAATGTAAAGCTCGTTGGTATAAGCGCTTAGCATCAGTTGCAACCAAAAGGTATATCTTTTTCCAATCTTCAATGGAAACTCTGAAGCTCCTTTAGTCAATTTCGACACTGCTCCCACCATCCCATGGATTACTTTTGGCATATCCATTCTATGTCGCCATGCAACTTCCACAAGGGTGATTTTTTTTTTCTTTTCAAAACAAATGTACCAGCTTGTGCAACTTTTGATGCTTCCTCCAATAGAGTAGCTCCCCAACAAAACGTCCCGAAACTTGTACATCATTTTTACAATCCGAGTTTGGACAACCCAGTCTGGTTGGACTACTACAATACCTGGATCCCATATGATTTTTCCTAACCCTGATCTTGCAATTGATTTTTCCTAACTTCTCTAACCGAGTTTGCTTGTTCCATATGAAGTTCTTGCTTTGGCTTGATCTTGCAATTTATGTTTATTCCTAACCATCATCCTATAATTCTCTTTTGTTAATGCATGTACAGGAATCTCCGAACACAAAATTGTTCTCTCATTCCCCATGGTAAGGCATTTGTCATGACTTCTCACTTTAACCCTATGGTAATCATCAACTCCAAAATTTGTCCTTGTAATGACATTACTTGGATTATAACGCCGTCTTCATTGCCTTTCTTGCTCACAAGTATCTCTATGCATCAAGGCTGCACTAGAGGGATTTTTTTTTTCTTGTTTCACCATTGAACTTACTTCCTTGCAAAATTCTGCATTTATGAACTTGTTGACAACCCCATCTCTTAGCTTCATAAGAGAACTGTGACACAGTTTGTAGAAAAATGCTCAATATTACTTAATGTTGTCCACTGGTTGTAGTATTGCTATAATAATGTCTCCCTCCCATCTCTCTACTTTAGCATTTTCAAGACCTTTACCCTTATTTCCTTCTTCAACATTCGTGACACTCAAGTTCTGTGTCTTATTTCCCATGAAGTTATTTGACAATATAGGTTGAATTTTTTTGCACTTTCTTGCTACTGAAATGGAACACAAGTGGGCACTGCCATAGTCTTGCTCAAAGAACCATGCGATAAAAGTTGAGGGTTTGGAAACCAACTTCTTGTCCAACCTTGGCTTTGTTTTTAAGACTCCCTCTCTATATTAATTTGTTCGCTTTTCCATGAATCTTGAGGGTTAATGCTCGACTCTTTCCCAAATTGAGAATAGTAGGACTCATAGAAAGAATTGGGGTTTTGGATACCCACTGACCGAGGATAAAGGTTTTGTTGTGGGTTTTGATGTGGAGCTTGATGAGAGTTTGGAAGTGTTGTCTGTGGAGCTTGTGGTGGTGTGGCCATGCCAAAGACATTGAAAATATATCGTGAATAGGTTGGGGAAGGTGCTGCCATGGTGTGGGTGTAATGAGAAAATTCATGTACTCTTCTTGAATGGGTTAATGTTGTCTGTGGATTTGGAGTCTGCAAATGAGGGTTTGTTGCATAGGTCTGTGAATTTGGAGGAGCTAAGAAAGGTGATAGGTTTTTCATAACAGTAGCATACCGAGGAAGCTCAGTTTTCCTCGATCTAGCCAATTATTCCATTAATCGATCAAATTTATCATTGATGATTTTTACCTTCCAATGATTGAATCCTCTAATCGCCAGTAGGAACTTGTTGATCATCTGTAGATCCATGCCGAGATCCATGGTTGCTTGAGCTTTGCTCTCCACTGGCTTCAAGAACTGGATCGATGAGCTCTGATACCAAATTGATAGACCCCTTCCTAATTGGTTTAGATTAGGAGGGGATCGAACATAATTGGCCAAGAAAACACAAATTGACAGCACAAATTGGGGAAAGAATTGAACTAGGGTTTATTCATAGATTCAAGAATTGAGAGAATGTTTACAAAGGAAAGTAAAATGTAGAAAAAAAACAAGAATACAACATCACACCTCTCTCCTCACTGGCCAGCTTATTTATAGCCTGGGCTTAACAGTCTAACCTATAACTAACTACTAACAATAATGACTAACCGTCACTGAGCTTGATGTCATTTTTCCACTTCACTGAGTCTGGTAGCTCTTTTGTTCTCTTGGTAACTCCTCGAGCTGCAGAATGACTGAGAGAGTGACTGAAACTGACACTCAGATACTCAAAGGGTGAGCTCCCAGAATGACTGAACTGAGTTTGTGAGCTTGGCTAATGCCTGACGAGTCTGATACTTATCAGTGATCGTCAGTGAAGTCTGATACTCTGGCTAATGACTGATACTCATCAATGGAAGCTTCCCTTGAGCTTGTGAGTTGGCTAATTGTCTCTTGTGAGCTTGGGCTAATGCTGATACTAGCTTGGGCTAATGTCTGATACATACTAGAGGGCCTGCATCAACACATCCATGTTTTAAGAAGAAAACATAATCGACTGTTTTTTGTGTGGATGTATGAATTGGATACAATATGATTTAGTAAGACAAGTGGATTCTGCAATAGAAAAGGTCTGGATGAGGACAACAGTTGGCTGTTAGACCTAGGCGTATTTTGTATTCAGTAAGAACAATATAGTCAAGTTTTCAGCAAGATGGTGATGCTTGTTGTGTTGAGAGGAACGGACAAATGCACCAAAGAATACTAGAGATGCTTTCTAAAAGGCTGCTTTATCTCCATGAAGCTACAAAAATTGAAGTTGATTGTAAAGGATAACATCAAGGATTTTGTCATGAGCGCATGGAAAAAAGAAAAGTGGGACATATGGGAAGACCTTATTGATCTGCGGAGAAAATAGTGTTAGGGGTGAGATTATATGGAGATGTCTATAGTCCGTAAACTTTTGGGGTTTAGAAATACCAAGAAAGATTTATTACGATTAATGAAGAATATATGGCATGGATCTCTTGGGCCTGGATAGCAGAGAGAAAAGTGAGGGCTTGAGAAAACATTTTAAGTTTATCAAGGAGCAACTTTTATACATATTTAATTAAAATGACAAGATTTTCTGCAATCAAGAACAAGACATGCACAAATATTGTAACAGATGACTGATAGCATCCATAGTATTGCATATACACAACAAATGAGTAAAAGTCATTTGGGAAAGACGGCAAACAACTCTTCTTTCTCTAGATTTGACTCTTAACAACTTCTAGTAAAATTACTTGGCTACTATTGTCTAAAAAAATTTAAAAAAGGAAGAAAAAAGTTGGATACACATAATTCCCTATGCAATAATTTATACCATTCATATTAGTAGATAAAGGAAATTCAAACTATCCATATTTCAGTACCAAATGCTAGTATTATCTGTCAATTGAATTAGCAGAGATGGCCTGAGTGAAGCAGTGTCAGTCATTTCGAAGCAACAAATTCAATTGTAGGAGAACTCCAATTATGAAGAAAACAAAAATATTAACAACACTTGCATCTATGAAGCACTTCAATTGTAGGAGAACTTCCTTGTTCCATTTATCAAATTAAGAAGATGAAATATTCTTGATAAACAAGATATGTAAATCATTACAAAGAATCCATCATCTTCAACTGATAATATATATTGTTCATGTATGCGTTTATATATAATACATACTTCAAAAGGAGATTTTACTATTATTCATGTCTTATTTTTTGTTGTTTTTGAAAATTGTCGTATCCCCTTGTTTGATTTATATCTGACTATACATAGCTGTCAATCATAGGTTGTATTTATGGCTAGGAATAAGTTTACTAGTTCACGTACAATACATAAAGGTGGTAAATTTTGTAGGTTTATATTTCATCTCATATCTTTATTTTTGCCTAGTTACGAGAAAACTAATTGCATCCTCATATTTGTTTGATATTGTACTCATGTCCTATGTCTCTTGTCAATGTTCCATAGGGTTCCATGATCCACTGTAGAATAAAACATAGAGTGTAGCTAGTTTAATGAAAAGATAACATGTTATCATAAAGGATAAACATGTTATTATCACTTGTTGGTACTTGAGAGAGTAACCTAATTTCAGAAGATTAACGGAGTGTTGAGTGAAGGAAGTTGAACTGCACCTGGATATGAAGTGATCTTTGTGCCAATTAATAAATAAGGAAAAATGTTAATAATAGCGGAATAGAGAAAACTTTTAGGACCTTGTTAGCAATTCGGCAAACCGAAAAAATTCGGGACGACAAAAGTACGAGTATAAATCGGCTCAGTGCAAATAAAATACGTTCAAAAATTCGGTCAAATATTCAAAAAATAAAAATATTGAGGTTAGAAACTTCATATTCTTAAATATGTTGTCAAATTTGGTTAATTATACAGGTTTCTAGCATGTTTATTATGCCAAATTTGTCAATAATTTATACAGAACACGTTTAAAACTTTGTATGCTTAAAATTTATGTACTGATTTGGATCTGTCAAAAGTACGCAAGTATTATACGTTTATGAAAGATACGGAAAAATTCGTGTATAATACGAGTTTTATTCGGGTGATTGCTAACAAGGTTTTAGGATAATCTAACTATACCAGTGGGAACTGTCAAACGTCTGACACAACCCCCGAAGGGCACATTGAGATTGAGCACACCAAAGTCAAAGGAGAAAAATAAGTATCGATATTATTGATTGACAAAAGACATTGAAGCAAGCTCGATAGTCCAAGGCTTTAAAACTC
Source organism: Iris pallida (assembly GCA_029216955.1). Classification (NCBI taxonomy): domain Eukaryota; kingdom Viridiplantae; phylum Streptophyta; class Magnoliopsida; order Asparagales; family Iridaceae; genus Iris; species Iris pallida. The sequence goes on along the minus strand of JANAVB010031019.1, from coordinate 3,353,928 downwards.
GACCGATCTGATATCAATATGTATTGGTCGTATTTTATTAGGTTTGTCCCAACCCGACCAAAACTGCATAGAAGTATCGTTATCCAACGGAAATTGTAGTAATCTTCATTCGAATCCCCAATTTTTAGTACACACCATAGAATTCCTCATTAGGATCCTCTAGAAAAACCAAAAAATATGACGATCTTGAAAAGTCCTAAGCTAGATCACTTAAATTAAAAAGAACAAAGGAAGACCTGAAGATATTTCAAGCTTCAAGGAGCTCTTTAAAACACGTGATGATAAGAAAAGTCATGCAACTGCCATGGTATAATTTAGAAATAATGCAAGTATGTAATTATTTATTCACTAAAATGATAATTTACTTGCAAAATGATTATGAATTATTATGTTGCAACATTTTAGTCCGAAATGTTAGTAACTTTACATAGTCATGTAACTGGATTATGAAGCCTGACTTGGGGAAGCCCTAAGCATAATATAGGAAAATTGAACTGCAAAGCAATGAGAAAGTGCAACTATAGAACACCCAAAAATGAAGGGAAATGTTGTAATACAGCTGTAAGAATATCTTTTCCACATCATAATGTTAGACAATATAGATACAAAGCTTAAAATAGATGAACAAATTCTCAATGGATGGGCAGATATTTGAAAACAATAAACATGAAGTAAGCGATGAATACACTATTGTAAAGCTGGGTAACATTAAGGATAAGGTGAGAAGGTTTCTTAGATTGTTTGGAGTTGCGAGTGCTCTTGATCTATGAAGCACCGGTTACTTCAGCAGTTTTGTTGTAAGATGGACATTCTGATGCTTCAGCAGATAGATGTTGGCTAGACTTCTGTATCCTGAGACCTGAAACTGGATTACGCTTTGAAGTTGTTGTAAGATGGACATTCTGATGCTTCAGCAGATATATGTTGGCTAGACTTCTGTATCCTGAGACCTGAAACTGGATTACGCTTTGAAGTTTCCAAAACGTATTGGAGCTATATCTGATTTTTTATTATTTAAAATAGTTCAAACTAAAATGATGCTTGCATAATGGGTTCTTAATTATGTATGGTTTATGCATGCTGATGTTTCCATAAGTATCCTAGATTATAAAGTTAACTTCAGAAAATGTTCCAAATATGTTACAGCAAAAGCATAGAGAAAATGATTACATATTAGAGGAAAAACAAGAAAGTTAGCAACCAACCCGTGCTCCACTCAAAGTTCGCAGCGTCGGCCGATACTGAACCGTATCGGCCGTCTTATATCGTTTTTGCATGTCCCGATCTGGTACTGACTCCCACCTATACTGGTCGATAATGACATTTGGGCCTCTCTTTCCTGATCAAATGAACACAGAAAAATTAAAAGAAAAAAGATGGAAATAGACTGACATGCTATATTGTGCCGATAATATTCATTACTGAAACACTATAACCAAAACCATTTGTAAAATTTCTATATTTATAAATTCACAACATTCATCCTTCTTAAATTACTCCATTTGAATTACCTCCTGGTTGTACTGTCTAAAAGCAAGCAAATAAAAACAATATATATTGCAAGTGAAGGATTGAACACTGTTGATTAATATTCCATTCGAAACAACGGGAAGCAAGAAATAATACATAAAAATATGCCTAAATGTGTAAACAAAAATTTATAGTTTTTTTGGGATAATTTATTATTATTATTTAGGTATCTGAAATCAAGAACTCTGAAACTCCGACATGAAACTGCCGAACCGCCTATATTTACTCGTAAGAAAGCTACTTGTAAGAAAGGCCTAAAACCGATTCCGATACTGGTAGTGTGAAACTTGCTCTATTCCATTAGATTATATCCTTATTGTAGGCATTTGGATTTGGGAACTTTGTTTCTCAAGACAACTTCAAGGTGAAACAGCCATCTTGAAAAGAAACAGCTAGGAAGAACAGGCTCTCCAGAATCCGTTCTATGTGTGTCATAACCTTGATGGAACGGATACGAACAAGGTAACACTAGGACAGACCAAAATTTGTGTTTCTTCCATGCCATTAGCTCATCATGTCATTGCCAAATTCAATGTTGTGTCCGTGTCATAATGCTAGTAGATTAACCTGACTTTTTAGATTTTATGAAACTGAACATAAGACAGGGTGACATTGATTACTGGGATTTTCTCATTTTCTCATGATTTCCATATCTGGTATAGTAGGTGCTTCTGAACAAACATTCAGATGATGCTAACATAGCAGAAGCCATACAAGGCATTATTAAATAAAAGCATGGGCTCATAACACATTCAGCTTTCTATGTCCATTTAGCCTGCCACTATTGCTAGTTTGATACACTTGCTTTGCTTATAAGCTTTATTTTCATTTTGAACTTCATGTCCTCTGTCATGTTACCTGATTTCTCCAATTGTCATGCTGATAACATTTTATAGCTTCTTGGCCTTTATACTGAGATACGTTTCTAGTTATTTGATTTCTTTCACGTAGTTCATCTCTTCAATTTGTTTCAGTTTCACATCGTGGTTGCGGGAAGTTTCATGTTTTTACATCGTGACTTCTTTTAGAGTGCTCTTTGGAACCTAGTTTGGAAAAGAAAACTGGGGTTTGGTGGAGTTAGGCTTCTAAAGTATTCAGGAGTGCTTTGGAGTTGCACAAAACTTCATTTCTAACTTTGAAACACCATCAAACTGGAGTGATCTGGCCGATTTTTAGAAACTTCATTCTAATCTGTATTTCCTTTGCTCTTTTTTTTACAGAACTCCAAACTCCAAAATAAACCAAACTCCATTTTTAGCAAACTACGTTCCCAAACTAGGCCCTAGATTTTCCTAGGTTAAACTGACATCATAACCATAGAACATTAGAACCTATATTGGCTCATTCAATCTTGTGCAGTTATCTTAGCTGAAGCCTATGTTGCCCGGGCAGGATTACGCATGACACGGACATCGTGACACGGGAATGACATTGGTTTTGGTGTTTCTACTTTATTTTATAGTGTCCATGTTGTATGGCATGATTTGACACGGACACGACACCAGTTTTTGGAATGTGTCTTTTCCTGTAGGCTGAAGCATTATTGTTGTGTACTGTTGAAAAAGATCATTTCTGAAGTTCTTGCAAGTTCCGACACTAGAGCTAATTGGCTTATGAATTTGATGATGGCTAATCGAGTGCCTCTTGTTTGGCATCTTTACCTTCCTGATCTATGCTGGCTTGTACTAAGCTTACGATTTTGTGCATTAACGAGCACTTGCATTGAATTGCTAGAGACGAGCCACTATAAAGTTCAATTCTATAGAAAATCGAAACACGGAGTACGTTTGAAGAACAAAAGGGTAATTTCTCAAGTAATAAAATATTTAAGTGGCTTAGAGGTACACATGCCGGCTATGTTGCAAGGACACATATACGAGACACGATAAGGAAACGGCAACATAGATACCACACCTATTATGGTGTGTCCTAGTGTATTTTGGAGCATAGATGCCTAATTCGCCACTCCCACCCACGTCCCACGAATTGGGACGAACGATCCCGAACGGGGTGCGTTTGCGACCCAGGTCGTCGAATTTAGCGACCCAATTTTTTTTACCTTGCCCGAGTTCGGCCGGCGGTGGTGGAGGCGGCGGCTCCGGTAGTGGCGGTGGCGGCGTTGGTGGTGGTGGCGGCGGCGGCGACGACGACGGTGAGCCGATGGTAAGTTTCTTCCTTAGCTTCTTCTCCTTCTGCATCTTCTTGGTCTTCTTCTTCTTCATTAGGTTCTTCTTCTCCTCCTTCCCATTTCTTTCTTTTAGGGTTAGGTTTTTTTTTGGGAAAAAAACTTGTTGAAGAATGAGAGAGAGAGAGAGAGAGAGAGAGAGAGAGAGAGAGATAATTATGTGAAATTAGGGTTTTTAATAGGGATTTGGGCCGAGTAGTTGGGCTTGGGTTTGGACCAAGCCCAGTAGAGAAAAAAAAGAAAGGAAAAAAGAAGAAAAGAAAGAAGTGGTGCTGGGTTGGGACACTGGATGGAGCCCAAGGCCAGAGAAAGAAAAGGGAAAAAAAAAGAAATAGAAAAGAAAAAGAGAAGAGAGAGCACTGGATTGGGCCGAGGGCCAGGCCCAATGGTCCGGACTGGGTTTTGAAGGGTTTTTAATATTTAGTTAATATTAATTAGTGTTGATTAATATTTTGGTTAACAAATATTTTAGTAATATTTAGTTAAGATTAGTTTTATTAGTAATATAATATTTGGTTAATAAATATTTTAATAACTCTTGTTAACCTTTTAGTTATTAAAAGGACGACCCAGATAAAAACGAACAACGACCCCAAATAGCGTACCGAATAAGCCTACCCCCACTGCATCGCGTACCGGCTGAGGTACCGTATCGCGTACCCGTACCACGTACCAAAGCGACCAACAATCATGGTAACATTGTTTTGGAGTCCTGTGCGATACGTGTCTGACACAACACTGCCCATATTTTGGAGTATCTCTGCTTCCTAGTATGCCAGTTTGTTCCTGTGTGTTCTTTTTCTTTCAATGATTATATAACTGAAAACTGTTTCTTGTATCACTTCCCTTGAAGAAGATTAGGAAACGCTTCCTGTTGGCTTATACTAATTCTATATCATTTATTAATGAAATATAGTTCTGCAACATACTTACTAATTTACATGTATAGATCTGTTCCTCATGTTTATAATATAAGTGCAGCTGTCCCAGTTCAAGTTGCCTTTGGTCAAGGAGGCACCACAATGGCAAGGACATTTGGCTATCGTGGAGGCAAACCTACTGGAAGCAAGTATGAAGGTACTATTGTGAATGTCTAGCATATAATCTATTCTCACTTATTGTTTTGTCTTTAGGTTTCTTCTCTTTCCAATTAATATCCTCTGAGCGACTTTATTTTTTTTATATTTATTTTTGCAGACGAGGCCCCAACAGAATATGTGGAGCCTTGGGTGAGTAATTTTAGATAAACCTCCTTACTCTCCTTTCTATTCTCTATATAGATAAATTATGGTTTTGCTTCTCTGGTTACTTGTATAGGCCGAGCACACTTATTATCCTGTCACCCTTCCTTTGAGGCGGCCGAACTCAGGAGACCCAGGTATAGATCATTATCCTTTGGTACTTTAGCAGCCTTTTGCTAAGAGTTTACAAGTATGGTTACGCCTGGTTTGTTTCAGAAATTCTGGATGAAAAAGAGTTTGGGGAGGCTTCAGCGGATCAAGCTTTAGATGAGAGCGCCATCAATCCTGCAAGGGAGCTTGGTCTGATGGTTAGTAGTTCCACTTACAAGAACTTTACCATCTTGAATAGATGTCATGATTCATATTATTTTCGTTCAATGGTTTTATATGCAAATGTATCAATAAAATTTTCCCATAACGGACGGCAATTTGTAATTTAATTTTTTTTTCCCTAGCAAATAAAACATGCAGAAAACATAAAATTAACCTTTCTGATGAACAACATTTTGTTTTACTCCGAATATATATTATATTTCTTTTTAAGATGTCTGTCAGTTTGTGCCAGGAGCCGAGCGACAAGCCACAGATGCTCTTTTTCCAGTTTCCAGCAGCTCTTCCACTGGAGAAGGGAGATCCTGTTGCAGCCACAGGTAAAGAAAGTGCTGATAAACCATCGGCTTTGCCTGCCACAAATGTGGATGGTAGACAAATTGGTGGTAGGCCTATAAACAAGTCAAAGGAGTGTTGCAATTTGAAAGATCTCCCTGCCGGTTATATGGGGAAACTCTACGTGTATAAGAGTGGCAAGGTCAAGATGAAGCTTGGAGATGCACTCTTCGACGTGAGTGATGCTGATGTTTTCTTCTACTCGTGACAGTGGCATTCGTTCTGCACATTCAACATGTTTTTTTATGGCTCAGCTATCCATGTTTCTTCAGGTTTCTCCAGGAGTGAGCGGTTTGTTTGCCCAGGATGTTGCGGTGATGAATGTTGCAGAGAAGCACTGTTGCGTTCTTGGTGATCTGAACAAGCGTGCGGTGGTGACTCCTGATGTCGATTCTCTCTTGGACTCTATTGATAGCATGGGTGCATGAGAGGTTCCATCTCAGTTGATACGAATGATTTTATCCACCTATGGGGTTATAGCATACATTTTGATCGTCATCCTCAATGAGATGAACTGACAGACGAATGTTTGGGAGACATTGACAGGGGAATAGAGAGAAATCGAAACCTTTGTTTAAGCTTTGTACTGCCAGTAATGTTTATAGGTGTTGTTTGCGTCCTGGTCATTAATTTGTCGCACCCTTCACCAATGTCTTCATCATGTTGATTAATGAAGAAAATGACATTTTCTAGCACTGTTGTGTTTACATACTTTGCAATCTTTTACTGTGTCATTTCCTCCATAGTTTGCAGTATTGGCCGATACTGATCAGCAGATACAGTTTGGCATGTCCCGATCCGATATCGACCGATATTCGATACTAACCGATATCAACAATGAGGATTTTTTTTCCGGTCAATTCAGCAAAGAAATTAAATTGAATGAGAAAGACCAATCAGCATGTAAAACCAATTTGGGGCGAGTACTATTTCATTCAATTTCAAAACTAACTATTTTATTTAATTTCGAAACTACTAAAAAACAACACTGAAAATATTTAAAATTATGTCTAAATATGTTAAATGTATTTTCTAAAATATTATTAATTTATTATTAATTATTTGTTTTTTGATAAAAAAAAAATCTAATAGTTGAGATCTGAAAACCGCCAATACTGTCGATCCCGATACTCATAGGGTCGGATACCGATCCCGAATGATGTTTGGTAACCCTGCTTTCCCCCTCTCCAAATGTCTGAATAAAGTCATCAGGACAGCAAGAACAGAGTTTGGGATCCGTTTGTGAGCTACTGACATGTTTGGTGAAATATGATCCGTTTTACCAAGCTTCCATAGCTCATAGGTATATTTAGGTTTTGTTAGTATGTAAACAAGTTAAATGGTTGTTTTTTCTCTCGTCATTATCAATGTCATATAGAAACTTCTAAGACAAATCTAGGGAGGGTTTAGTCATCCAAATAATATCGCGTAGAGATGCAAATAATCTTGCAAATCCGTGCTTGATTTTTCAAAATTCTTCCTCAAATGTGGAAAATATCAAGATGAGTTCTTAAAGCTTAGAGCTTTTACTTCATGAGTGGACTATAATTCTCTCTAAACCCTAACAAGATCATAAACTTAATCGTCAAGCAAACTCAGACTCCTGTAAACCAAATTGATTTTGACACTCTTGTGCCATGACTAAAGGGGTCTTTAGTTGCAATGCAAGTGGAGTAGAAGTGAAGAAAGTGCCCCCTTTTTGTTGCACTTTTAGCACTTCCTTGTTTTGTTGCAAGTTAGTGGAACTTCATTTCCCTTTCTATTTGTGAAGTAAAATGAGTTAGTAATGGTTGACACATGAAAAATTTAATACTTTACACCATTCCAAAAAGAAGAAATATTTTGTAAGTTTGTAACAAAATAAATATGTCCAAACCTAATTATAAAAAAAATGGACATTCACAAAGTCCTTTTTTTCAGCTAACATGTCCTAAATACATCCTACCACATGTAATAGGTCATACGTAAGCGAACCGTGAACGGATCACATGCGATCGTATGGGTTCCACATGAAGCGAAAAATATTGTATTTCAATTGACAAATACCAAATGGTCCTCTCACAAGCAATTAACGTTTATTATTTTTTTGTCGATTTTGTGGTACTAAATCGGTTCTTATTTGTTGTGTTGGACAAAATGTCGACAGAAACGACAAGCATCATATTTTAAATGGAACTCAACTGGGAACCAAATTAGCATTTACATATCGGCAATTGATACAGTCACCCCCAAAAGTGATAGGAGACGCTACGTGTTAAGGGAAAGCACAACTAAGTTAAAATTGTGTTATGGAACAACATATAAAATTACTAGGAAGCAAAACATTTCTAATAGGCACTCTTCTTCAAAAATTAACCCAAGTCTTTACTTTTCCTACTCTCTTCCCAAAAAAAAAAAACTCTCCCCATTTAAAAACTTTCTTCTCGGTCATGCTGGAGATTATGGTCCATAAACATCGTTTTGGGTGTTTGGCCAAATGAATACGAAGTACATGTGTGCCTGCACCCTCCTCACCTATGTTCTAATGAGCTTTTGTTGACTTGAGAAATTGTTAGCTTAATGTGTTTGGGTGATGATTGGCATTATTTTCATTGTTTACTAACTGTATATGAAATGATAGTTTATTGTTATTGTTTCCATTTTATAACTCAGTTTTGCTTAATGCTTTTGTAGTCTTGGTGTCTAGTTGTGAACTTAATTTTGTTGAATGTTTTAGTACTGATGTCTGGTTGAATATGGCCAGGAACCCACTTTAGACAGGTGAAGTTCTTACAAAAAAAAATGCATGGGCTACTTTATATATTCTCTTTGTTGGTGTATCTTGGTTGTTAGTTTGAGTTGCGTATTCTTCTGTTATCCATCATATTTCTTTCTCTTGTTTCTGCAGTGCATGTTTATGTGGGTGGCAGTGCATGTTTATGTGGGTGTGGTATCTTGTTAAATTTAAGTTTCATTTGGCTCGCGAGAAGGAATGGAAAGAAAATCAATTTTTTGGCATTTATTTTTCTTTGAAAAATAATAATTTTTTTTTTTCATTCCGATGTTTTGAAAATGTCAATGGATTTTGAAAGGAAAGTGAATACTTCAAGGTAGAAAATTGATTCCTTGTTTGGATGATGAAATTATTTTTCTTCCTATTTTTCATTTGAAAATGTCAATGGATGTTTTTTTTTTTTCTGTTGTGAACAACTGTCGTGAATATATATATATATATATATATATATATATATATATATATATATATATATATATATATATATATATATATACTCATTTGTTCTCTCACTCTCACTAAAAGTCGACCAAAACCCATTAATCTGAACAAAGAGAGAACTTATGATGGCAACCCATTATGAAAATAGCATGCCACAAGTGAACTAACATATGATAGTATGAGCCATTAATTGCAATTTTGCGTGTTACAATTTTATAATTTTGTGAATTTTAAATTATGCAAATAAACTTAGACTTTAAATTTTGAGTGTTACAAAATTTCAATTTTATAACATATATATATATATATATATATATATATATATATATATATATATATATATATATATATATATATATATATATATATATATATATATTTATATATTTGTGGCTTGTACATTTTTTTACAAGTTTTTAAAAAATAAAATATCAATTTGCAACTTGTAATATCAATTTGCAACTTGTACATTTTATTACAAATTTTATGGAAAAGAAAAACTAATACATTAAATTATATTGACATTAATTCTCAAGTTTTATTTTCTCGATTTTTTAGTTAATATTATAGCAGATTTGAATTATACTAATATTTATATTTTTTTCCCTAAATTTTTCTCTCTTTATTTTTCTAATTTTTTTTTTTAAAATTGGGCCAATCCAGCCCAACCCTGAACTGGCCCAGGCCCAGTTTAGCCCGGCCCACCCAAAACTGGGCCATGGGTCTGGGCTGGGTTCAGTTTTTCCATTTCTGGTTGGCCCGGCCCGACCCGACCCGACCCGACCCGCTCCTTCATCCGGGCTAAGCCCAACACGACCAGGCCCGATCAAACCTGGTCAACACAGGGCCTAGGCCTATAACACCCAGTTTTCCAAATGAGGGTATTTTGGTCATTTTTAAAATTTTAGAATTTAAATTGAATTATTATTATTATTTATAATTATTGTGATTTTTGAGTGATTTTTAGAATAATTGTTTTGGTGTTTTAGAGACTTTGACTTAAGTTGACCTTGTAGACTAACCTAGTGGCTAACCTAGGTCTTGACTAAGAGATTAGGATTTGAGAACCTAGGTTGACTTAAGTTCATGAGGATGAACTCATTGGGATTAATTTGGTGAAATTAGGAATTAGTTAAGTCTAAGAATGGCTTGTGAAGTCACAAGTCATAATCATGACTTAAACTAATTAGGACTCAACCAACTTGGCAAAACCCTAGATCTAAACCCTATGGCCAGCCACATGACAGCCCCCCCTCTATAAATACTCTCCTAGGAATTAGGGCTAGCCTCTTTCTTAGGGTTTATCAAGTTTTTAGAAAGAGGTAAGTTCCATCTTCATAAATTCATAATAAATTTATTTCAAGTCCTTTTTCCTTCAAACAAATTCCAATAGGCTCTAAATCTTGTGATCTTGCTGTTGGTAATAATTTTTGACAGGAAAAGAACAATTTGGAAGAGTTTTGGTGGGTTGAGGAATCCTTCTCTTTGTAGCTTTTTAGGAGTTTGAACACCTATAGGTATAATCCTCTCTAATTCATTTTAAATTTTGTAAAAATCATTTCTAGGTTGCCCTAACCCTAGCCCAACTATAGGAATAGGGTTTCCCAAAATTTCGTGTCGTTTCGTGTCCGTTCTGGACACGTATCAGTGCACATTGCTTAGTGTTTGATGAAATGCCCCAATGGGCATTTCGTGTGAGTTTTTGGAATCCAGTTGAATAGGAAGCTAGCCCTAGGTGTCGTCTAGGCATTCCTTGTGTCGTGTGCTGTTATTCGTGTCGTGTCGAGTCGTGGGGAACACGGGACACACGAGTGCGGGTGCGAGCGTGCGGGCACAGTGCGTGCCCTGCTGCTCGGGGGCTATTGCGCACTCGTTTCTCCACGTGGACACATGAAAATTGGTATAGGGATAGGGGCGATGACTGACACGAGGCTCGCAAAGTTTCACGAGTCCTCGTGTCGTGTCGGACACGGTATTCAGGGTGCACTGGGCAGCTGTGTGTGCGTGCGAGTACTGTGTGTTGTTCTGTTGGTTTAAATCGATTTTTAATGTTTTAAATTATGTCTAAATGATTGAATAGATCCTAATTATCATGTTTAAATCCCTGTTATACCATGTTACTTAATGGGTTGGGTTTTGAGTGGTGTTTGGTTCGAAATGTTGTAGAACAGTGTAAAGTCTGATACTGTCCAGATACTTGAATTCCAGTTTTTTTTCAAACCATTCAATTTTCTGTATGTGATATGTTTTTAATTGATGTTTTAATGTTTAGTTAGGTTCAATATACCATGTTAATCTCTGATTTTACAAGCCTACATAATTGTTTGGTTTTGTTGGAGTTTTGGCTCGATTTTGTTGGGATTGAACTGAAATACTCTGATACATGTTGATACTGGTTTTTCCAGTTTTTCCCAAACAGTTTTAATCCTCTTTTATATTATGTTTTCATCTGTCATTGATTTCCCTCATGTTACATGCTTATTAGCTAAATTATTCATTCAATTTAAGGCCTTGGTTGTGAGTTTGAGTTGGATTTTGAGTTCATTTTCGAAACTGTTTCTTCATAACTGATATAGGGATATTGGTTGTGAGATGATTCCAGTTTCAACATAACCTGTGAATGAAGTTTAAATCTGAGATTTCATTTTTGGACTGTTAAACTCTTTGTTTGGTTTTACTATTATTGTCTTGATATATGGGTTAACACCTGAGATTAGTTCTCAGTTTTCACAAAACTGAGAATGCAATGAGAGGGGATCCTTGGTTCACTGCAAACTGAATTTCATGCTTATTTGTATACTGCTATTAACTGAATTTCCATGTTTAGTGTAACTGTTATTGAACTGTGATGAATTAGAACCATTTTTCACTGATAACTGATTTCTTGATTGGTCTTTGTTGTGTATCAATCTCCTTAAACCTGTGATACTTTGAGTTCATTGAAAACTGAAATGAAAATCATTAACCTAGATTGGCACTGCTCCTTGATTCCTTTCTTTCATTGTCAATAAAAACTGAGATCTTTCTGTGTGTTTTCCAGTTCCATTTCAAACCTGGGATCTTCTCCCACTTGAACTATTTGAAATTCCTGTATAGATTAAAATCTAAGTCTTAGCTTTCAAAACCTGAGTTTGGTTTGTTTTGCTAACTGAGTTTGATTCCCAGTCCCTTCTTTACCTGAAATGAACTTTCCTTTTTGTCCTGGCATTTAAATTAGTTTACTGTTGATATAGGATGCATTTCCAGTTATCTATTAAACTGAGTTTTGGTTTTAAAACCTGAAATGGAATGAACAAACCTGAGATGGTTTCCTTAATTAACTAAGTGAATGGTTCACTTGAAATGATTTTCCTTCTTTTTATGTAAACTGTAACTGTAACTGAGAATTTCCTATAGGATGTTGTGAACTGTTTTAATATGAAATCCATGTGAGTTGAACTTTTAAGTTTCAATAGGAAATCTGGAGTTTGAGGGACTGTTTTCTTGCCACTGTTTGTTCACTCACATATCACTCACTTGCCCATGACACTAACACACCCTTATGCTATATCATATACACACACCACAGTTCTACACTGTCATGTACAAAATGGCTCACTCACACACACCCTCTGCTACTCACTGTCACACAGGGACAACCCACTCCCTGTCACACACAAGTACACACACACATGAGTTTAAGTCACATACACACACACACATGAGTTTAAATCAGTACACACACACACATTTGATTTCCTTTTACTGTCACACTAGTTTCAGCCACACATGGCTTTCACACCCTCTCACATTCACACAGAACATACACACACACACTGTAAAAATGGGATTTTCCTGAGATTTCATTATGGAGAAAACTGAGTGTATGGATCTTTAAAATGAAAACTGAAATGAGTTTCAATGTCTTCAAATGTTGAATGATATGTTTATGAGAATGATTAAATTGATTAATGTAAATCAGAAAACTGAGTTTAGCAATATATAAACTGGGATTCATTGTGCATAAACCTGAGATTTTTCTCCCTGTGTAAACCTGAGAGTATAGTACAGATACACATACATAGACCCCATTCCCTTGCCTGTGTAGCAGACCCAGTTAACCCTTGCCATGCCACATGACACACACACACATTCCAGTTTACTATTACACAATCCATGTCACACTACACCCTATTCCTTGATACATGAGAACACATGTAGCTTAGATACACACACCCACATGTTACAAGTACACCTAGGACACAAATACATGTGTCTCTCCCTTTTACTCTATGCATATATATATATAAGTGTATATATATATATATATATATATATATATATATATATATATATATATATATATATATATATATATATATATATATATATATATATATATATATATATATACATATCTATATGTAATATTATCATAATGTAGCCTATATATGTATGAATGTGTGTTCATTATATTAAGTTAGATAAATATTAGATATATACTTAATATGTGAAATGTGTGGAATGTGGGACTAGCCTATGGCCTATAGCCTATGGCTCATAGCCTGTGTTTCTGGCTTGAATGCCAGTTAAAGTGTGTAGTTGGCTTATATAGCCTAGATACTATGTGTGTATGACTAGAGTTGACTTTTTGAACCTAAACTTGACTTACTAAGCCTAGATTAGACTAGTCGATCAAGATTTACCAAACCCTAACTAGTTTGACCTAACTTGACTAGAGTTGACCAGAGTTGACCAAGAGTTGACTTTGGTCCAGACCGACCTAGAAACATGTAGATGCATTGTAGCAGTCTATTTCTCTATTTTAGACATGTTGTAACTTGTGTTGCTCTGATTTGGAGACAGACACCTCTCCTCAGGCAGTACACCCTCTTCGGACATTCAGTTATCAGGCGAGTACATTCTCTGATCATTTCATATCCTGCTTAGAATTATTTTCCTGCTTTAAATTACTTTACTTGATACTGTCACGTTGGTCACACGGATTGGTACTATATGGATCTTTTCATGAGATGTTATCCCCCTCGGGAGCATCGGATACAGCATGTTTTGTGCGTTTCACGAACCATCACGTATCTCTATGCTTCCTCTGATTCACGAACCGCCTGTGACACATGTACTCTTATGTTCACAGAGCCCCCATGAATCACCTTCACGTACCACTCATTTTATGAGCCATGTGAAGTTTCACGAACCTTAACATAACTTGAACGGATCCTTGTGTATTGATTGGGGTTGGGGGAGTAGAAATAGACATGTGAATATTATCCAAGTAGCTGTAGTCATGAACCACCCTCTTAGCTGTAGTCATGAACCTCCTATGCCATTCACATGTTTATATTTTACTCTGACTCACTAGTCACTATTAGCTCTTTACTTATAGTAGATATTTCCATTACAGTTTCTCTCTCTGTTTACATACTGCATTTATTCAGTATCTATATCTTACTTTACTGCATGATTATATTTTCTAACCTGCTATGAACTGTTGAGATGTACTGTACTCGCTCCTGTCCTGACTGGACCTGTTGAAAATATTACAGAGGACGAGGAGGAGGCCTGGGAGGATACCTTCTTCGGATAGCTCTAGCTGAGGACATCACCCCACTGCCTAGACTAGTTTAGTTAGGCCTTATCTTATCTTCATGTTGTCTTGAGACTGTTTAGCTAGATTTTACTTCTGTTCAGAGATGTTGAGTTGTATATATTCTTTCTTATTCAGTAGCTGAGATATGTACTCTGGATATTGCTGGGATATTATCCTAGACTTTTCTATATTCAGTATTTCTTTGAGTTCTATATCATATCGTGTTTTCTTCCTCCTTAGTTGTGATTGAGTTCATTTACTGCTTATTATTATATTGCTAGATGCATGTTGACCTAGGACAGCGTTCTACCGCCGACACTGCGGCGTAGGCTGGGCGTTGTTACGTTCTCGTACCCTCACAGTGGGTGCGGGTCGTGACAAGGCCGACCTAGATAATACCTTGACTAATACCTATCATATTTCTTCTTTTTCATTTTTGTTTCTCTCGAAGTCCTATCTGATAATTTTCTCAAATGTGTAAGTTTTTTAAATTTTGTGGTCTATTTGATGTGATAATAATGCTTTGATTTCAATATTTATGATTTATTATTTGTCAAACCATTTTATATTTGTAAGTTATATGAGCGTATAAGGTATTGTTAGAGAGGACACCAATATAATCTTTTTTGGAGGACTTTTGTTTGTATATGAATATATAAGTAATTTTATTGTTTTATTTTTCTTAGAACTGTTCATTAATAAAATACCAGACGTAGGTTAGATTGGTTTAAAAATAATTTTTTAGAAATGTTTGTTAATAAATTACCAGACATGGTTAGATTGATTTAAAAATTGCTACTTAAAACTGCTCAAAATCAGCTCACTCATAGCCAGTACTTTAAAACATATGCTACTCAACTATTACCAAGCAGACCCTTAACTAGGGGTGATCATTCAGTTTCATTTGAACCGAAACTGTCAAAACTAAATAAATCAAAATTCTAAAAATTGAAAATCGAAACCAAATCGAATTAGCCAATACTGAAATCGAACCGAATAATCAATTCGGCTTAATCGGTTTCGCTATTTCTATTCTTCAATGGGTTGAGCCGAAAGTTGGGATTGTGGTTAACTATATTAAAAATTATAATTTGTATACATATTTGTTGAATTTTAAAGTTGCCACAAAATTTGAACTCCTTATTAAATTACAAAGTTGTACTTTAAAACACACATATAGAATTGTTATTTCTAAAATATACATATTTTTTTATTACAAAATATGCATAGAATTGAAGTACTTATATAATTTTATAAATTTT
Source organism: Iris pallida (assembly GCA_029216955.1). Lineage (NCBI taxonomy): Eukaryota > Viridiplantae > Streptophyta > Magnoliopsida > Asparagales > Iridaceae > Iris > Iris pallida. The sequence continues at coordinate 3,338,243 of JANAVB010031019.1, read as the reverse complement.
AGTCTGTTTTCGGATCAAAACTAAAATCCAAAATAAAAGCCGGATAAAAAATTTTAATATTTCAAAACCCAACTGTAATTTTTTTTTTTTTAAATGGAAACGAATCTCTTTCAGTTCGGTTGGTTTCTATTTTCGTTGATGCTCACCCCGGGATGTCTTTTTAGTGTACATATCAGATACCTGGTTAATTTAGATTGTAAATTTTAGATCACAGAAACAAACAAACAAACTCTCTTTCTTGTTAATGGCGATGCCGGCGCCGTTTCCCCAGCAGATGGCGGTGGTGGGCCCGCAGTACTGCGCGCCGTACCCGGTGGACCTGACGGTGACGCGGAAGGCGATCAGCCTGACCGACGGCGACTTCGCCGTCACGGACGCGAACGGTAACGTGATCATGAAGGTCAGGGGGAAGCTCCTCAGCCTCAGGGACCGCCGCGTCCTCCTCGACGCCGCCGGCAACCCCATCATCTCCATGCAACAGAAGGTCCGTTTCGTGTCCTAGTACACGCGTCGCCATGGTGTCCTAACGTGTCGTGTCGTATTATCCGTGTCGACAGCATTAAAAAAATCCTTTTTTTTTTTTCCCCTTTCAGTGACAGAATTCAATAGATTTAAAACCAAAAAGTCCAAAACTGATCAAGAAAATTACGGGTCGAAAGAAAGGAAAAGGGAAAAAAAACTGCGTAATCAACATTTGAGAGTCCAGAACTATGTCGCATGGACACGGACACTACACGACACGGTAAGGACAAGGCGACACGGACACGGCATCCATTTTGGTGTGTCACAGTATATTTTGGAGTATCCGGAATGTGTCCAGTACGTGTCCGACACGACCCTAATTTTTTGGGCGTCCGCCTCCTAGTTTCAGAAAGAAGAAGGTGCGTTGAGGAAAGGAGTTCCGAGAAGACAACGGGGGTCTGGCGCACGTTTGGGAGCATTTTGGAGTTTGGGTAAAAAAAAAAGGAAGTTTGCTAAAGTTGGAGTTAGGTTTTGAGGTTTTGAAATGAAGAAACTCCATTGACAAAACTGGAGGACCTTGGAGTTTTGTAAAAGAGTATAAGAAAATGGAGTTTAGAGTGGAGTTTCACACAAAAAATAACTCGGATTTGAGTTTTGCTAACTCCAGTTTGAAGGTGTTTTGGGGTTCCGTAGCTACAAAAATACTCCCAAACGCACAACGCCACACCACAATTTAGTTATTTGGAGTTTGGACTTTGGAGACCAACTCCACAAAACCCCCGTTTCCTTTTCAAAACTCCGCTCCAAACGAATGTCATTTGAGACTTAAGGAAGACGCCCTTATAAATTGCAGTATTAATGTAATTCCCTTTCTGACCTTAGCTAGAAATTTTCAGATATTTTCTGCGCACAGGAGATGGCAAGCATACAGGGGTGACAGCTCCAACTCCGAACATCTCTTGTTCAGTGTCAAGAAGTCTTCGCTCCTCCAATTCAAGACCCATCTGGATGTCTTCTTGGCTGCAAACACTAGCGAGAGCACTTGCGACTTCAATATCAAAGGAAGCTACTTCGAGAGGGCTTGCACGATTTTCCATGGAAGCTCCAATAATGTTATCGTGGCCCAGGTAAATAAGAATATTGCATAAGCTTATTAGCAATTTCTCAAACTAGGTTAAAGAGTTTCTAGCTCATATTGACCATGAATATGTGCTTAAGTCTTGTCGTTCAAATGGAATGGTTAAAGTCATTCACAAGGATTGTTAATGGTTCCCATATATGCAGATGAAAAAACACCACACACTACAGAGCATAGCACTTGGAAAGGATACCTTTGGGGTGACAGTGTATCCTTACGTAGATTATGCCTTCATCGTTGCTCTTATCGTCATCCTCGATGAGATTAACAAAGACAGGGATGACGATGATTAACAGCCAGGAAATTGAAACCTTACTTTGTAAGTACTGTGTGGGTACTTCTTTTAATGGAACTTGTATGGGTATGTCGTCGGTAGTATATTAAGGTTTTATGTTTACCATAATCAATACATGGTTGAATCTTTATCCTGTATGACTTTCTCACGATGCTGTGTGAAGAAAATAACAAGTTGTCCTGCATTAGTGTTTTCCACATACTTTGCTGTCTTTTGCTTTTTCTACTGCATTGCTATTTGGCACAATGTACAATCCATTTGCTAGTTATTTGCTCGTACCATGCAAACTCACACATAGAAAGGGTACGGGCATATACTTGTGTGTTTGGCAAACCAAAATTGGCTGAAAACCCAGTGGAAAGGCTACAACTATTTTGATCTCCATTAGTACTAACTACTAAGGCGATTTGTCTTTACTAACTCCCCCTTCTATCGGGTGGAAACATTACAGCACTAGTAACATGGCCTAACATCATGGCTATACACTACGAGACCATAGCTGGAATCAGGAGAAGTTCTGATCAAGATAGGGGACAGCCCAAAGATGGATTGAAGATGAGACAACTAACAAGAGTATCTAATGTGGCTCTTGACTGATTTTTTTGGGGGTGAGGGTGGGGGTGGGGGAGGGGGTGTCAAACGTTTTTTTTCCGTGGAGGAGAAATTTAAAATGGACGGAATGTAGGAATAATTATCTTAGAAGAAGGTATCCACTAATAGGCATGCTCAGATTTCTGGTTTGGAGGGGCGTTTTGATGATGGAGGACGTGCTGGAGCTGTTACAAGTGGTAAACGAGAAAACATAGAATTGGTGCAATGTATTTGGCCTGGAATCAGGGTTGATAGAAATACTAGGAGGTGAAATACACACTAGACAGTAAGTTTACAGTGAATCCCTGCTACGACTGGTTAAACAGTTCTAGGATGTTCCAAAATTCTCATGTGGCTGAAATGGGAACAACCGCTTATGCCATTAGATATAGGCGCTCTCCAGAGGTGGAAGAATGATTATTCTTCCTATTTGAAAAATAAAATGCTGAAGTGGATAATGTGAAAAAAGGAAAATTGAAATGTGAAATATGTGTTTCTCATTAGCAATGAGTAGGAAAACGTTGAGTATCTATTCATACCATGTTATAATAGAAACTAGTTTCTGATAGACTGGAACACCATGTAGAATTCTTTGGTAGGCCTGATAATTTGTTTTGATGCTGGTGTACCTTTGAGAAAGAGATGGCTTTATTCTAGGGTTTGTGTTGGTGAGCAAAGAGAGAATTTTTCAAAGCATTGCTAACTGTAAGTAGGGAGTAGGACAGAATTTTTCAAAGCATCGCGTGATACTAGAATCCAAAACCTAAAAGTTCACCAAAAATTGAAGATGTAATAAGGGCTTCTAGACAACGACTAGAGTCACCTTGTGTGATAGTTGGATGCCACAGATTCCCTACACAACGGCAGAAGGATATGCTGGCTTCTCTAGGGTTAGGCATACATCCTTATTTCTTTGTAATACATTCCTCTATATACTTATTTCTTCATTTTGTGTGACTACTTCGATAGATATTTGATTTATCACTTTATTAAGAGAGTGATTGAAAATCTTGGCGAACTTCCTTAAAAGTGTTTGCATAAATAACTCAGAGATGGGTTAATGATTTTCTTGTAAATCTTTTTTTCTTTTTCCAAGAAACGTTTTGATGTCACATGAATATAGTTGTTCCAGAATATTTTCTGCAAAGGGAGACGATGAGAAAAATCAAAAGAACACAACAATTATATAGGGATCCTAAGTTTATGTAAACGTACAGGATACATATATACAAGTAGGGGTGAGCATCGGTTCAGTTCGGTTTAACCCGAACCGTGTATACTTAAACCGACTGGAACCGAACCGACCAAATTAGAAACCGGACCGAACCGAACTGGTAAGGAACCGAACATGAACCGAACCGAACAGGTTCGGTTCGGTTGGTCGGTTTTTCGGTTTATGGGCCTGGGCCGGCCTGCTATAATTTTTTAGTTTCAAAAATCCAAATAAAGATGCAAATCTCTCAACAGGCTGCACCAAATTTATATATGCAGACTGCAGAGTGCAGTATTCAAATATAGAGAACACAGAACAGTATTCAAATCAAATTAATATATGCAGATGAAATAAACAACCAAATGTATATATGCAGTTGCAGACTGCAGAGTGCAGTATTCAAAATCAAATTTTCCTGTCAGGATGTATCAATTATACAAAGCAGTAAGACCAAATATAGTTACACCACATTTCCAAATTCAGTTCCAAATATACAGTTCCAAACTCCTGTAGTTACACCAAATATACAGTTCCAAACTCCTGTAACCAATTATACAGTTCCAAACTCCTGTATAGTTACACTATCAATTATACAAAGGAATAATGCAAAACCAAATATAGTTACACCACATTCCAGTAAGACTACAATTTCAAATTAAATTATACAGTTCCAAACTCCTGTAAGTCCGACAGTCTGTAACCTTGTTCCAGCCTCCAGGCTTGGCTCATGGCTGAATACTCTCCACTCCTGCATTGCACCAAAGATAGAAGACAAGGAAAGAAAGTATAATATGGCTCAGATGGCTTATTTATGCATCATAGAATGAGTATGATGCCATGTAGTATCCATTACACACTTTCTCAAGCCGTAATCATCATTGCCACTTTCTAGTTTAATATGTTAGTAAAATTTTCAAGAAAACCAATAAATAACTATTCACAAATGGCTGCAGTTCATGCACAAATGGCTGCAACAATTGCCTCGCCACTAGCTGCATTGAATGCCATGCCACTGCAAACAGAGAGCATGTCATGCACAAATGGGAAATGGCTGCAGTAACATACTGCTAGTAGCAGCAGTAAACTAAAGAGTATGAGCATATCATGCACACAATTTTATAGCAGTAAACTAAAGAGCATATCATGCATAGTGACACAACACAAGACAACAAGAGCATAGTAAATAAAAATTATGGAATTACATACTGGCATACTGCTAGTAGCAGCAGTAAAGAGCACACCAGGAAGGCAGTAACCAGTTCTTTGACTCCAAAATTAACAGAGTAAAGTAAAGAGCATAATTAGGTTTTTCCACCAAAATGACAGAGCAATCAGTATCCAGCATAGAGCGTAGCAGACAAAAAAAATTCCCACAAAGTTCAAATAGAATATTACAGACATTTGACATTTGTTCCCAAGTGATCAAACATTCAAACCTCGCTTGTTGATGTTGACGCCACAATTAACCTACCCAAATCTAATGATAAGAACAAAAAAATGAACAAGTTAAAACACAACTACTACGAAATTGGAAAATATAATACAAGTTAAAAAAATTAAATTACCCATTTCAAGTTTGTTGACGTCCTCAAAATCCTCTTCAATAATAGACACAACGGGTCGATCTGAAGGCCCCCCTAAACCAATCTTGGCAACAAATAAGTGCTTGAAAAATTTTGGGAGTCAAAGAGCTCCTATAAGCATCAAGGACACGACCACCCGTACTAAAAGCCGACTCGGAAGCTACGGTAGATATGGGAACGGCCAAGACATCTCTAGCCATCTTTGAGAGGATCGGAAAACGAGGATAATTAAGCTTCCACCATCCCAAAAGATTAAAATCATCACTTTCATCATCATCATCATCCACGGTACTCTCATCTAGATAACGGTCAAGCTCCGATTTAGTATCACCACCTCCCAATTCCATCTTATGCTTCTTGAATTGGACCTTCATGAACTTTTTCAATTGCAAGGATGCCACCGGCTGATTTTCACTAGGAGTTTGAACTCTATCACTAGAAGTGCCACAAACTTGAGAAGTGCTAATGTTTTTGTACTCATTAAACATAGAGTACGCAACGATTTTCACTTTCTTTTTCATGGAATCGCTCTTTTCCACACCATATAGTTGATCAAGAGCATACTCCACGTACTCCAACTTATGTCTTGGATCAAGAATTGGTGCAATAAATATAATCATATTCATCTTTTCGATATCCCCCCAATACTTATCATACTTCTCCCTCATTTTATCGGCCATGGTAGCTAAGTCAAAGTCACTACTCTCTTTTGAAGTGCGCAATAGAATGTCAATTGATGTGATTTCATCAAAGAAGTTGTTGCAAGTGACATACAAGGAACCGGAGATACGCTTTGTGAGTTCATAAAAGTGTTCAAGAAAAGTGCATAATCTTCTTGCATTAGACCAATCTTCATCAGTAGGATACCCACCATGCTCTGCTAGTTCTACTTTGAACCATGGATCAATAGATGCAAATCTCTCAAAGGCACTCTCAAACCTTTGAGCCGTGTCTAACATAAGAAATGTAGAATTCCAACGGGTGCTAACATCAAGACACAATAGCTTCTTGCTTTGTATCTTTTCGGCTTCAACACACTCCTTAAATTTCTGGAATCTACTAGGAGAGTGTCTCACATATCTTACTGTATTTCTAACACGAGATACGCTTGAAGACATCAACTTCAAACCATCAACCACAACGAGATTTACAATATGAGCGATGCATCTTATATGTAAATACTTGCAATGAAGAATGCTATTTCCCAATTTTGTATTTTCTTGCTCAAATAAGAAATAGCAACATCGTTAGAACTAGCATTATCAACTGTGATAGTAAATACCCTATCAATACCCCAATCAAGCAAACATGTCTCTACCGTTTTCCCGATGGCCTCCCCTTTATGACTGGAAATTGGACAGAAATTTATAATTTTTTTCTTCAATTCCCAGTCATCATTTATGTAATGTACTGTAAGACACATGTAATTTATCTTCTGTAACGATGTCCATGAATCCGTAGTTAGACAAACCATTTGTTTAGACTCTCTCAAAAATGTTTTGAAATTACTCTTTTCAATAGAGTAAATATCGAAACAATCTCGTGCCACGGTCCACCTCGATGGAATACGAAAGATTGGACACGCAACACTCATAAAGTTTCTAAAACCTTCACATTCAACCATCCGAAACGGAAGCTCATCAATAATCACCATACGTGTCAAAGCTTTTCTGACTTCATCTTGATTAAATTTCCAACTAGTTAGTATCTTATCCGTGCCCTTTGCATTTGGTTGCAAGTTTAGTATTGACTGAGTAGAGTCATGGTTTCTTGGATTCAAAGGACATGCAATCCAATAATTTTTCACAGTGGTTGTCCCGTTTAATTTGCTATGACAATGATATTCTTTCTTACAATGCTTGCAACTAGCTTTTGGACGACCTTCCGCATCCAAAAAACTATTAAAATCTATCCAAAACGCTGCCGATTTTTTGTTAGATTTTCTAGTAACCCGAAGACTCGGATTAGAATTGGAGATTGGCTCATTAGTGGCCTGAGAACTAACTGGTGGCTGAGGTGGATCAACTTCGTGCGACATCTAAAAAATAAACTATGCTATCAAAATAGGAACTACAAATATGAAATTGGCAGCAAAAATGTAGAAATACGCACATTGCACGAATATGAAGTTGTTGCCATTGATGGAAGCTACCTAACAAACATCACATAATTAAATTATAACCTGTCTAACCTTTACCTAACCCTAACAGTTGTGATTTTAAGAAGAGTTGTAAACATCAAACTTCAACATCTAGACAAACACTGCAAACTGCAAGTGCAAGCTAAAATTATACTGTAAACTTATTGTCCCTGTGCACTAATTAACTATCCTGACATGTCCCTGTGCACTAAACCCAGTAACAAATTGTGAAACTGATTTATGAAACTGCTAAAATTATAAAACACATGCAAAGTGCAAAGTGATTTATAAAACACATATTATTAAACTGCTAACAATGCCAAGTGCAAACTGATAAAATTATAGTGCACATAATTATAAACTTGCAAACTTGTAAACTGCTAACAATGCAAAGTGCTAACAATGCAAAGTGCTAACAATGAAAAGTCCAACACATGCAAACTGCTAACAATCCAAAGTGCAAACTGATAAAATTATAGTGCACACAATGCAAAGTGCAAACTGATAAAATTATAGTGCACACAATTATAAACTTGCAAACTTGTAAACTGCTAACAATGCAAAGTGCTAACAATGCAAAGTGCTAACAATGAAAAGTCCAACACATGCAAATTGCTAACAATCCAAAGTGCAAACTGATAAAATTATAGTGCACACAATGCAAAGTGCAAACTGATAAAATTATAGTGCATACAATGCACATTGCTTTCTTTTTCCCTTTTTTTTTGCATTGGCAAATTTTGACAGCTAACAGAGAATTTTTTCTCGTTTTTTTTGCATTGGCAAATTTTGGCAGCAAACTTAGCAAGCAACCCTGCAACTTTTCCATATTAAAGACTCGGATTCAAGTTCGAGAGACTGGTAAGGAAGAAAATAGCTTACAGTGAGTGAGTTCGACTTCGAGAGACTGGTTATAAATAACCAATATTTCAGATAGCACAGCAAGTGAGCAAGACACCAAGTGAGCACTTTTCCTGAACAAGACATGAGCCATGAAAAGAAATCTAGGTTAGATCTGTAAAAAATTAGGGAAAAAATTAAATTAAATCAAAAATTTACTGTAAAAAATTAAAAACGAGAGACAAAGTAAAATTTTACCAGATCTAGGTCAGATCTGTGACGAACGGCCCCCTTTGAGAGATCTAGGTTAGATCTGAAAGTTCTAGGTCCGATCTTTACAGATCTAGGTCCGATCTTTACAGATCTAGGTCCGATCTTTAGAGATCTAGGTCAGATGTAGACGAGAGAGGCAACAGTTGGGTAGAGAACTGGTGGTTGACCAGTAGAGAGAGAGAGTGGCAACGGCGAGCCGGCGACGAGAGCCTCGACGAGAGCAGGAGAGAGAGAGACAGAGACTCAGAGAGGGTTCTTCTCTCTCGACGAGAGCAGGAGAGAGAGAGAGGCTCAGCCGCTCAGAGCCTCGAAGAGGCCAGAGGGTTCTCGAACAGGAAAGTGGAAACGAAGCGGCGGTGTGAATGAGTACATGAGAGGAGAGAGAAACGCTCACTTTTATATTTAGGATTTTTTGTAAGGGTATTTTAGTAATTTACTAATTAATAAATAATAATAAATCGGTTTTCGGTTTGGGTCGGGAACCGTTTTTCAGACCCGTAACCCGAACCGATAAACCGTTTTTTTTCTTTTATTAGCACCGATCCCCGACCCGTTTGCAATAAAACCGACCCGATTGCTCTAAACGGGTCGGGTCGGGTCGGTTTCGGTGGAAAAACCGAAATATGCTCACTCCTATATACAAGTCCTTAAGTTATAGAGAATGAAGTTATTGGAATCGTTAAAGGCATCCTTGAATTTGTCTGTACCTTGGTAAATATGGTTATTGGAGAATTCTTTAGAACTAACCCAAAAAACCTATAAATTGAGAACTTTCAACAATTTATTGATATCATGACTTTAATATAAACACGAGTAGTCAAAGTAATCTATTCTTATAGGCAGTTAAAAAACATCAGTTCAAATCCTCCAAAATTAGAAAAATATAAGAAAAGTGGCAATCTAGTAAAAAAATAATTTCAAGCATTTGCAAGTTTAGACACCAGTGTGAAAGGCTGAAAGCATAGTGATAAGGTTGCGTCCGGTACAAGGTAATTTGTTTTATTTCCTGGAATATAAGGGTGGTTAAATAATGACTATGTTTTGGTTGTGTTATAATTTTTTTTCTCGGGCATATCTAATTCTTGGATTTCCATTTCCCTACAAATACGGTAAAGTTACTCCCTTCGAAAAATGTGGATATTCTTATTTCTCATGTGAATAAGTAGTCTTTGGTCATGTTTGGGTTAGTCATATCAGATCCGAAAGTCGATTTCGTCTCTTGCTTCGATACAATAGATCACACACTACTAATAGTTCATCAAGTTCAAATTGGGTTCGAATCCCATGGGTTGTCAGAGTCGGGGTCAGATTGGATACGGTATGGGTCAAGTGGGTCGGCTTCGAGTCCAGTTTGGTCGTGTTTGGGTCCAGTCTGGCTAGGTCCGGACCCACTCGGGCCGAGTTCGGTCCAGTTTGTGTCTGGTTCTGATTCTTGTTCAAGCCGCCTAGAGTTTGGTCCAATTTGGTTTAGAACTAGACTTGAAAATAAAAACCAATATCCAGAACACAATGATATCAATGAAGTGGAAGAAATTCTGATGGGAATCGGACCCGGCAGAGAGTGCGAAGTGAAATTTTTGATGTCAACCACCTATAGTACATATATAGGTACGATGACACCTACATGAGAGCCAAGATAGATAAACACAATGCACATATGTGTTTGTCTCATGTACAAATCCCAATACCGTGTCCATTAATACAAGATTGTCAATTTAAACCGATTCTTTTGTCCAAAAATCGGCCCCTTACAAATCTCAAGAAGAGAAGTACAGGATCACAAACCCCCAACAACCTCTTACCTAGCAAGCGATTGTCCACTATCCAACGGTGATGATCTCTCTGAACGTAGTTGACTGAACCACGCTCATAACCTCCTTCTATCTTGAAGAGTAAGTCCTACGAGCAAGCCACAGACCTCCTTGTAGATTGGTAGACGTCTTCTTGAATCTCCTAAATAAGCACACAAAATAGCAGCCCCCCTAACCTCCATAAATAGGATAAGAAACCCTAATTAAGGATTAGAAAATCCTTAAATTTGTCCTATCATGAATCATGGTCGTTCATCACAAATCCAACCAAACATGTGCTAACAATCATCCAAATTTTACAAAATTTCCGGGCGGTATATTATCAGTACACAGGCATTGTACTACCAGTATACTGTGGGAACAACCACATAAGCTGTTGGAATTATTGACGGTTTTCGATATACTGGTGCCATGATTTTGGCTTTGAAACGAGTTCTGGTCATGCCACCGATACTCTTTCTACGTCGCCACTCCGTTGATGCTTCAGACTTCCCCAACTTCTTCGAAATGAGGTTGGATTCCTAACATACTCCCCCTCCAGTTTGACAGAGGCGTTGGCGCTATGGTTTCTCAATCGGACTCCATGCCTATCGCCTTTGCGATAGAATTCCTACTCTCCTTTGTCATCGATCTCTAATCCCTCAGGATGCTCTACATCTCCTTCCGTCTCTAGTTCCCATGTTGACACTAGCTACCATGCACACCTCTCGAATAATTGAGATTTTTTCGAGATCAATAACTCGACCAAGACTAAAGTCCCTGACTACCAACCTCACTTTGAGTTGGCTGGTTGTCTTTGACTCGTCTTCCATTGGAATGTGCTCTCGTTTCGTTGAGCTTTTTCACCCTTGGTTGTTTATGCCAAGTGGGCAATACGGTTACCTCAAGATTCAAGCTCCTGAACATTGTCCACATTCGTGTCCGACACTAAAGCTCCCCCGTATATCTATTATGCACTGTGCACACCATTGATGAGCCACAGCTCTTCCTGAACTGTGCATATGAAAGTGTACAAGCCGCGTCTTGAGTTGACTGCACCCTTTCATCTCCTTTCTGGTTTTGAACTGCTGAAACCAATATCGTTCTGTTATGTTTTAGCGTACCTTTTGTCACCAAAATTGGATGCATAGAATAATCCCCACCTGAAGACTTATCAGTTGTCATGGGACCGATAGACTGACCATTACAAATCGCAAGAAGGGGGAGTACAAGTTCACAAAACCCATGGCAAGCAATTGCCTACTGTCAAACGGGGATGATCTCCCTGACATAGTTGACGGAACCATGATCATAACCTCCTTTTGTCATAAAGAGTAAGCCCTATGAGCAAGCCACATATCGCCCCATAGATTGGTAGATGTCTCCTTGAATCTCCTTAATAAGCACACAATATAGCAGCCCCTTAGCCTCCTTAAATAGGATAAGAAACCAAATTTTGGATTATAAATTCTCTAAATTAGTCCCAACACGAATCCTGGCCGTTCACCACAAATCCAATGGCCAAAACTGTGTTGAATATCATCCAATTGCACCAAATTTATGCGACGATATATTGGCAGTACACTGACAGTGTATTGTCAGTATACTGTGGGAACATCCAGATAAGTTGCTGGAATTGTTGGCACTTTCGGGTATATTGGTAGTATACCGCTGATATACTGTCAATAATATCGATGACATATTTGAAGAACAGATAGGCAACTCTAGAGGGGGTGAATAGAGTTTATAACAATAATGATCAAATAAAATTAACTATTTTCACCAACAGTAAATAATCAGAGTAGTAAATACGAAAATAAAAAGATCAAGAGAGCATACGCAAACACAACAGATTTTTAACCTGGTTTTTTTCGTGGAGGACTAGTCCAGGCCTGAGAACTCTAGCTCAGGATTAAATCCACTATTTGTGAAATAGTAGTTACACCCCGTGCCTTTTCTTCAGAATAGCACGTCAATTTCTTACAAAGATCGCTGTGGCAAAACTTAGAATTTTCCAAGCGACTTTCTTGACTCTTGCACAAACTTCTAACTGAATAGCACTGAGCACTTTTAGGCTTAGGAAGCTTGTGGCTAGTAGATGAGATGGTTAAGGCTTGTATGAGGCTTATAGAGAAGAGAAGAAAGGATAATTGGATGATTTGAATGAGAGAATTCAAGGCCTATTTATACTAGTTGGGATAGGCAGAATTCGGCCAGAATTCTGTGTCACGAATTCAAATTTTTGGCCGTTGGACAACTAGCATACAACAAACCCTAAAAATTAGGGGACAGAGTTCGGCCCAAACTCTGTGTTGGGCAGAGTTCGCTAACTCTGTCTCCATAGGACAAAATGTTCAGATGGGCTTTGTGGGCTAAGTTTGGCTTTTGGTTGAGTAGAGCTGTAAATTTGTTTGGGAATAAGGTTTAAACCAAGAATACCCAGTGCTACTTAGTTTATATTTTACTAGACTCAATAAATGTAAAATAGTACAGACTCTGAAAATGAGTACGCTGCAGGAGAGAGACGACGTCCGTCTTGCACTGAGTTCTGTCTTGATGTGTCATATTGAATTATGACAAGTATCATATTGTCAATTTGTCAATATTTGGTTGACTGTGATCCAGTTTGGGTCAACAATCTCCCCCATATTGATAATTGATAAAAATAATATTTGTATATTCAATGTTCATACCTGGACACAAGTTGAAAGGGGTAGACAAGCATAGAATGCAGTAGCTCCCCCGTAATAGTAGCTTCTCCATAAACATAGCTTCCCCATAAACCAATGTGCCTTATCCTGATATATATTATCTTCTCCAAAACACAGATATCACACAATATGATAGGGGTATAAATATCAAATAGATCTCCCCCTTTTTGGCATTTATCAAAATGAACACAATACAGACAGGCAGAAGACTGTATAAAGGATTAACTGGCAAGCACTCAATAATATAATAACTGCAGATAAAATCTAAAGATGCACATAAACTGAAAATGTACTCATACAATAAAATGAAACTACATAAGCATAAGTCCATAAAGCATAAAAGTAAAGAAGATCATCAACAGTAGCATCAGCAGGTACGGAACCACATCCATCATAGAGCACGAGATGGTCCAGCGGTGTCAGATGGATCCGTATCAGAACGACAAGGATCCACAAAAGTTGCATCCGGATCCAAATATCGTATGACCCAAGGGTCGTCGATACGGTAACCGGCGCGAGATGGATCCCGCTCCACAGGAAGGGGCATAGTGGAATGCCGAGACATGGTGTACCGGATGTCATGTAATGAGTTACTGATGGCACTCATTTGCAAAGTGATACGATAATCTAGCTGGGTCCAGCGGTCGTCTTCCAATATAAAGCAATCGCACACATGGTCTGAATAGACTCGAGAGTAGCAGATGGCTCGGGCGCAGGTAGCGCAAGAGCAGGTGGATCAGCCTGAGCATCAGACCCGGAATGCTCGGACTCAGCAGGAGACTCAACAGCTGCTAGAAGCCGTCTTGCCTTAGACAGATTGGCAGGGGCTGGAAGGAACTGTCACTCATCAAGAGGAACGTTGAACGCACGAAAGACCATTGGCAAATATAGGGCATAGACCAATGATCGAGGTCTCTTTCGTGCACTAATCATCCAGTCCATCATAGTGCGCGGAAGGTTAAACGGGACATGGAAGTGAAGATGATAGAGTGCAGAGATCTCAAAATAAGAGACTTCATCAGTCGATCCTGCTTTGGGCAAGATTGTGGTGAAAACGATACGATGAAGTTCATAGAAATATGGGTTAAGAAATTTAGCAAGTAACTTGCGTGGACGAGTGTTGGGAGTACACAAATCATCCTTGAAACTCTCAAGACGATCCATCGAAAAATTGAAACTTGCGTGCATCGACAAATTTCTTCCAAGAATTAGGCTCCGGAATCTCGAGATATTCTGCAAGTTCAAAATCATCAAAAGTGATGTCAATTCCGGTGACACGAGAATAGATTCGTGTATCGTCAAATGTGAGATTACAGTAAAACATTTGGATAACATTCAAATATATAAGAGATGATGTAGATACTAACTCATCTAGACAAAGGTCATGGAACAATGAGTCATATCGAGAAAATATTGTGAAATTGATAGGATGACCCGCATACACACTCCTTGAATGAAAGTTATTGAATCATTCATTGGAAGCCTCCAATGAAACAAAAATTTGTTCATTGAATGTGTTGGAGTCATGAGGTGGTGGAGGATTAAAAAGTGGATGAATGGGTTGAACATCTTGAGGAGGAGGGTTAGATGAGGAAGCACCCTCGGTTCTAGCCTTCTTTCCCCTATTGAACAATCTAGGTGCCATTAATAATGAGAAGAATTTGAAATTTGAGAAGGAGAAAAGAAGAGAGTATACCTCAAAAGAGTTGTAGAATATGGAAGAGAATGATCCAAATGCTATGCTCCTTGAGTTTGGGGAAGAAACCTCATTAAAATAAGAATTCTAGGGTTAGGGTTTGGAGATGATGAACTTGGAGAGGGTTTAGAGGAGGCAATGAAGAAGAAAGAGAAGGAAATCCCGAAATATGAATGTAGGGTCGGTTGGTCGGGTAAAATATGGACCATTGGATCAAAAGAAATGGAAGGCTGAGAGCGCACTAGGGTTCTGGAAACAGAAGACCGAACTCGGTTCGAACTCTGTGTGAGGCAGAGTTCGGCCCGAGTTCTAGGTGCTGGGGCTAGAACTCAAGACAGAAAAAATTGTCAAGTGTTGGTAAAGATTGAATATTTGCAAGTGTTTGATGAAAATCAAAAGTGTGATTGGGAAAGAAACCATAAATGGAATTGAATTTAGAAAATTTTGAATTAACTAAGTTACAAATAAAATTAAACCATATAATAAACAAGGATTTATGACAACGATCATTACGATGATACTGTCATGGGGTAGCTGTAGGGGCCGGATCCCAGCTAACGGTAGTCCGAAGACTAGTGCACCGTGTCGCTTAGGCTTTTACGCCTTGTTGTCAGAAGGACCCTTTCGGCTTGTACCCATAGCAAAGGCACCATAAAGATATATGTCATTGTAACGCCCCAGAACCAAAATATTGGAGAGCGGGGGCATACATAGCCAGCTACGTATAATGAAATGGAATCCACCCCACTATACGGTCACGGCTGTCTAGATACATGAGGGTTTAACTACAATCCATCAGTCTCCTATGGTCAATAACAAGCCTAATTGTCTCAATCTCAAGCAAGCAAGTAAAGTTACAAGATGTAAGATCACCAAATATACAATAATAAGGCGTCCCAAATATTACATATCCAGCTGATCATGAAGCTAGTCGTTACAAAATGTGAGGACTAGCAAGAGTTTAGTCATACATGATCAACCCTAGGATCTGTCAATCATGTTACAGCCCGTGGGCAGACAATAATAAGGAATGCAATACGAGCTAACAAGTGCTCGCCGGCTAAACGCCTAAAAATAAAATTTTTACAATAGAGTGGGAGAGCAAAAATAAACCCACTCGTTGCCCTGGTCACGCCTGATGGTCACCATCGGGCTGGAAGGTCGGTGGATCCTCTGAGGTAGCTCCGAAATCTGGCCACACAAAACCAGCTGGATCAGATCCCAGAAAGAGCAAGTGCCACAAAGGAGGCTTCACTTAAGAACTAAAACCAGCACATCAGAAAATGATATTTAAAGCAATTAAAGAACTTGAAGTAAAAGAATAACAACCATCAAAGTGGAGCACGAGGGAACCATTCAAGTAGCCGGGTCACAACCCTTAAACCAAACAAGGACCGGGGTTATAACCCTTCACTTGAATAGAACTCCGTCTCCAACTCTTGTTGAGAAGGTAAAACTTTACAAGCATGACGTGGGGTGCAATGATACAATAAACGAAGAGAGGACTTAGAACTGCTCCGGGAGCCAGGTTACAACCCTTAAACCAAACAAGGACCGGGGTTGTAACCCTTCGCCTGAACCGAACTTAGCCTCTGATCGTTATTGTTAAGAGTGACAATCATGCGATCAAGCTTACAATAATCGAGCACTGAAAACCATACCATACAATCGATCCCGGCCAATCAGTGACTACGGCTTTCTACATTAGCTAACTAAATTGCCACAACATGCAGTGAGATATTCCTCCAGCCACAAGCCCTGCAGCTAATCCAGGTTATCCAGGCGACTTGGGTTCGTTAAACAGTGCATCGTTCTTTTTCACATATCAGTGAATTTGGACTTGTGCCCTACTCGTCGGCAGGCTGCAAGTCCCACAATGGTGGCCGAGATAACGGGATCGCCTGTAGCTGGGGAAATCTCTCATGACTATTGAATTATTCTAGTTATTAGTCTTAGCCATTTACAGTGGGTACCCCTGACCGTGGTACTCAGGGATCCCTGTCCTAAACATGATGCAAACATTATCGGTTCCATTGTACAAACACACTCAACCACGGTGTCCAGGCCGTTCAATTTTGTCATGTCATATTCACTGTCAGGAGTGCGCCACGTCGGACCACTATCACATCATGTCAAAAGTACACCACAACGGGTCACCATCGTGTTAGGGAACAATTAATTTAGCACAAGTATACATTTAATAATTAAATATTAGAAGGGGCAAGGGCTGTGGGGGACTCATGCGGCTCGCAATCACTTGGCCATATGCGGCTGAGCAAAAGATATATAAACATGCATGCTAGCAGGCAATTGCGTTAAATACATTAATATAACGTATTAATGTAACGCATTAAATAATGCACTAATACAATAAATACATTATATTAATATATTTAATATACAAAATATATTAATATACACTATATAATATTTTAATATATAATTTATGTATGCTTTGTGTGCATTAGCATAATGCATTAATACATGCGGCTGACTTGTTCCCATGTTCCATATGCGGCTCACTTGGCAAGGCAAGTCGTATGCGGCTCGTTCCTTAAAGAATGTAACCATAAAATACATTAAGGAAACGTATTAATAATGCATTGAAGAGAGGCATTATCCATGCATTAAGAATGCTATTAGGAGAGGAATGCATTTGGAAAAGACATGCTTTAATTAATGCCTAAAAATTCATTTGGAAAAGGATGCATCACATGCATTCCTTGGGGGGGGGGGGGGGGGAGGGGGGCTATGCGGCTGAAGTATGAATAGTGCATCAAAACGCATTAAAAGCATTAAAATATAAAGTATAAGACCTTAAATGCATAAAGCATTAAGTCATAAAAACAAGGACTAAATACATAAAGCATCAAGTCATAAAAGTAAGGACTTAAATGCAAAAAGGCATTAAGTCATAAAGTAAGGACTTAAATGCAAAAAGGCATTAAGTCATAAAGTAAGGACTTAAATGCAAAAATGCATTAAGTCATAAAGTAGGGACTTAAATGCAAAAAGGCATTAAGTCATCAGAGCCTCCGCGGCTCATAAATTATCAAGGCATGAGAATGCCTTGATTAATAATGCATTGAATGCTTCAGTGTGAATGTATTTATTTAATGCATTCCATTGAAACATATGCGGCTCCTTAATGAAGCAAGCCATATGCGGCTGTGAATGCATTCATTTAATGCATTTCCATTGAAGCATATGCGGCTCATTTGTGAAGCAGCGGCTCCTTACGTGAGCTTGCATGCTTGCTCATGCAAAAAGGCATACAAAAGCACTAATGCATTAATTTATTACAAACATGCATTAATATGCATCAACTAAAAGCATGCATTAAAATAGGTTAAGGAAATGCACTAATTAAATATTCCTAAGCTATATGCGGCTGGCTTTTGCATTTGTATGCTGCCAAGATTTTAAAAGGTGAAATGGCCATGCGGCTGAGTGCTGAAATGCCCATGCGGCTCAGCAAAATTCCCATAGGTCGAATTTGGACCAAACGAAATTTTCTGCAATCATGGGATCCTCAACTAGCAAATATGCAAGTTTGATAGATCCAAAATTATGGAAACCGAAAATACCACAAAGCTAGATCTACAAAAATTTAACCATGGAAATAAAAAATGCCAAGTACTAAAGTGGGTTAAAAACAATGAGAAAAACAATGGAACAATAAAAAATAGACTTTCTCCATGAAGCAATGTGCACTTGCCTAAGCTCTCTCTCTCTCTCTCTCTGGTGGTTGAAGAAGTAATGGTGGAGAAGAAGAAGTAATGAAGAGAGAGAAATGTTAGTGGGATATTTAATAAAGAGGGTGGTAGGTGGGATATTTAATGAAAGTGGTGGTAGGTGGGAGTGGTTCACATAAAACCGAACCATGCAACCAAGCCGAACCAGGTCAAGTTGGGCCGAACCAACCAAGGAAACATACAATACGGGTCTAAATACGTACACGTATACCGAGATACGTGATACGAACAATGGTCATTACAACTCTATCCACCTTAAAAGAATTTCGTCCTCGAAATTTAATCAAGTGGCTAGAGATGCAAGGACAAGCTATACTACTCACAGGCAAGCTATATTAGTTAAGTAATCAAACAATCATTCATGCAAGCAAGGAATCGAAAACATGAGGCATAAGAAGGATATTATACCTCACGAGCCAAACAGGTCGGGATATCGCGATCGGATATCATCCTCACGCTCCCACGTTGACTCTCCCAAAGAGTGATGACCCCAAGCAACACGGACTAACTTTATAGTCTTGTTCTTGAGTATCTTCTCTCTTTGGTCCAATATGGATACGGGCCTCTCCTCATACGAAAGGTTGGTATCCACGACCAATTCCGAATGATCCAGGATGTAGCCCGGGTCCGGGATATACCGTCGTAGTTGGGACACATGAAACACGTCATGCACCTCACTCAGAGACGGTGGAAGAACGAGATGATAGGACACGTCTCCTACTCGCTCCAGAATGTCGAACGGCCCTATATACCTAGGACTAAGCTTTCCCCGTATGCCGAAACGAATGACGCCACGGTTAGGCGAAATCCTCAGGAATACAAGGTCGCCGACAGAAAACTCAAGAGGGCGTCGATGAGAATCGGCCCAATGACGCTGGCGATCTTGGGCAACTCGAAGATGATCTTTGACTCTTCGGACCACTTCAACGGTCTGAGCGATCATCTCTGGACCAAGCATCTGCCTCTCTTCCACATCGTCCCATGCTAGTGGGGATCTGCATTTCCTACCATACAGTGCCTCGAACGGTGCCATTTGGATACTAGCTTGGAAACTGTTGTTGTACGAAAACTCCACCAGGTGCAGGTAATCTTTCCACGAACCACCGAAGTCGAGTGTACAAGATCTCAACATATCCTCAAGAGTCTGGATCGTGCGTTCTGACTGACCATCTGTCTGCGGGTGATATGCTGAGCTGAACTGGAGGCGAGTTCCCAAACTCTCTTGCAAGCTACGCCAAAAGTGTGACGTGAATCTTGAATTCCGGTCCGAGGTGATACTGACTGGTACACCGTAGAATCTGACAATCTGCCGAAGATACATCTCTGCTAGCCAAGCTGTCGATTGACCCACTCTGAACGGGAGAAAGTGAGCCACCTTCGTGAGCCTGTCAACTATAACCCAAATAGCATCTCTACCTGCTGGGGATCTAGGTAATCCAGTCACGAAATCTATGGTTATATGCTTCCACTTTCATTCTGGAATTGGTAAGGGCTGAAGAAGTCCAATTGGCCTCTGATGTTCAGCCTTGACTTGTTGGCAAACCAAACACCGAGAGACAAACCGAGCTATCTCCCTCTTCATGCCATTCCACCAGAAGTGCTGACGGATATCACGGTACATCTTCGTGCCACCGGGATGAATCGAATACTGAGAACTGTGAGCTTCCGCCATCACCTCCTGTCTAATATCTCCACTAGGTACACAAAGACGCTTACCATGTCGAAGTATACCGTCTTCATGAATGCATAATTCTGGTCGTCGTCCTGCTTCATATTCCGCTCTAAGCCGCTGAAGCTTAGAATCGGAGGACTGAGCTATCTTGATCCTCTCAACTATACTGGACTGAACTTGTAGGCTGGCCATCAATGCCACGTTGGTAGGAAGGACAACTTCTATACCCATCTTCTGAAGATCTGCTAACAACTCTGGTTGCGCTGTCAGAAGGTAAACTTCGGCTCTTCTGCTTAATGCATCTGCCACAACGTTGGCCTTCCCAGGGTGATACTGCAGGTTGACATCATAATCTACAAGTAGCTCTAGCTATCTTCTCTGACGCATGTTAAGGTCCTTCTGGGTGAAAACATACTTCAGACTCTTGTGGTCGGTGAATATCTCCACCTTATCTCCATACAAGTAGTGTCTCCACAACTTAAGTGCAAACACTACTGCTGCCAGCTCTAAGTCATGGGTTGGGTAATTTCTCTCATGATCACGAAGTTGACGTAACGTATAAGCTATTACCTTCCCATGCTGCATCAAAACACATCTTAAACCCTTGCCTGAAGCGTCACAGTACACTGAAAATCCTCCAGTCCCATCTGGAAGTGTGAGAACGGGTGCCGTCATCAAACCTCGCTTCAGCTTCTCAAAAGATTTTTGACACTCTGCTGTCCAAGCAAACTGCACATCTTTGCGGGTCAACTGTGTCAATGGCGCTGAAATCCGAGCAAAGTTCGAAATAAATCTCCGGTAATAGCCGGCCAATCCAAGAAAATTGCGAACTTCTGCAACTGTGCGGGGCACTGGCCATGTTTCGATAGCCACTATCTTCTGGGGATCCACTTCTACTCCGCCTCTGGTAATGATATGACCCAGGTATGAAATGTGATCGAGCCAGAACTCGTATTTACTAAACTTGGCATACAACTGGTACTCTCGGAGAATCTGGAGGACAACTCTGAGATGCTGCTCATGCTCCGCTTCACTCTTACTGTAGACCAGGATATCGTCTATGAACACGATCACGAACTGATCCAAATAAGGCATGAAGATACGATTCATGAGGTCCATGAATACTGCCGGCGCATTGGTCGCTCCAAAGGGCATAACAAGGAACTCCCAATGCCCATATCTAGATCTGAAAGTTGTCTTCAGGATGTCCTGCTCTCTGACTCTGATCTGGTGGTACCCTGATCGCAAATTAATCTTATAGAATGCTGTCGCTCCTCTGAGTTGATCAAACAAGTCATCTATCCTGGGGAGAGGATATCTGTTCTTGATTGTCACTGAGTTCAAGGTACGATAGTCAACACATTATCTGGACGTACCATCCTTCTTCTTCACAAGAAGCATCGGGGCTCCCCAAGGCGATCCACTAGCACGAATGAATCCCTTGGTTCTGAGTTCTTCAATCATCTTATACAATTCCTCCAATTCTGACGGCGCCATCCTGTAGACTCTCTCTGACACTGGTGCTGTCCCGGGAATCAAGTCGATGGTGAACTCGATCTCTCGTTCTGGCGGCATCCCTGGAAGCTCTTCCGGGAAAACATCTGGAAATTCTTCGACTATCCGGGGTAACTGCACTGCTGCTACGGCCATCCGCAGTACTGGAGGAGAAGGTTCCACTTCGCCTCGAGAAAAGGAGAACTCCGGCTCGCCTAGAATGCTAAAAACAACTCTGCCAATATGGCAGTCTATCCTAGCATACTGGTCTCTCAACCAATCCATCCCTAAGACCACATCATAATCGGCCATCGAGAATTCTATCAGCCTAGCGGGAAACTCTCTACCGCTAACCACGATTCGACACGAGGAAAACACTCTATCTACACCCACAAGACCGTTACCAGTAAGTATATTGAGCCTTACTGATAACGACTCGGACTCCAGTCCTATCCGTGTCGCAAATCGTGCAAACATAAATGAATGCGATGCACCAGAATCAAATAACACTGAAGCGGGAAATGTGTTGACAAGAATAGTACCTGCCACTACCTCACCTGGTGCCACTCCTTCTTCTCCCATGGTCAAAGCCAACACTTGACCATGTCCTCTGGGTGCCGGCCCTCTCTGCTGGAATCCTTGCTGCCTATTCTGGGCTTGCGCCTGGGCAAACTGCTGAGGCCTTTGCTGATGAAAAGCCTGGGTCTGCGTCGGCAACGGCCTCGGGGAAGGAAACTGCTGCTGGACTGGTACTGGGGCTGGTCCCCTCACTGATGTACTGGTCCTGGCTGGTGATGAGTCAGTCCTGAACGGGCAGGTCCCTACCTTGTGGTCCGGCGCTCCACAAAGCAAACACAATCCTCGAGCCTTGCGACACTCTGAAACAACGTGTCCAGGCTTTCCACAATAAGAGCAGCCCAGAACCAGAATACTGGAGAGCGGGGGCAGACATAGCCAGCTACGTATATAGAAGTGCAACCCACCTCGCTATACGGTCACGGCTGTCTAGGATACATGAGGGTTTATCTACAAGCCAGCAGTCTCCTAAGGTCATGAACAACCTATTGTCTCAATCACAAGTAAGTAAGTAAAAGTTACAAGATGTATGATCATTAAATATACAATAGTAAGGCGTCCCAAACATTACATATTCAGTTGATCATGAAGCTAGTCGTTACAAAATGTCAGGACTAGCAAGAGTTTAGTCATACATGATCAACCCTAGGATCTGTTAATCATGTTACAGCCCGTAGGCAGACAGTAAGTAAGTACAATCGAGCTAAACAGATGCTCGTCGGCTAAACGCCTCAAAAGAATATTTTTACAATAGAGTGGAAGAGCCAAAAATAATCCACTCGTTGCCAGGGTTCCGTCTAGTGGCCGCCATCTGGCTGGAAGGTCGGTAGATCCTCTGGAGCTGCTCCGAAATCTAGCCACACAAAACCAGCTGGGTCAGACCCCAGAAAGAGCAAGTGCCACAAAGGAAGCTTCACTTAAGAACTAAAACCAGCAATCAGCAAAAGATATAAATAAAAGTAAGAACTGGAATAAAAGTAGGAACTGGGAATAAGAAAATACATTAGGATGATATACGACGAGATAACCATGGAACTATTCAGATAGCCAGGTTACAACCTGTAAACCAAACAAGGACCGGGGTTGTAACCCTTCGTCTGAACAGAGCTTGGAATTCCCACCATTTATCGGTAAAATAAATACAAGCATTCTGGTCATGCAGTAATCTGGAACAGGATCAGGACAAGACTAGACAGGTTAGACTCCATCCAATCACTTCACGGCCAAGCAAGAATTACGGCTTGATACTTTAACTAGTTAGGGTTGTCACAAGCCTAATTACTAACAAGATGCAGTGAGATTATTCCACAGCCACAAGCCCTGCAGACCATCCAGGTTTCTCGGGTTAAAAGATTAGAGTTGAATTCAGGTGGGTACATCGTCCAGGAAACGAATATACCCTTAGGTAGCTTGAAGGGTGCAACACATGACAGTGTGCTGGAAATGTGTCCTACTCGACGGCAGGCAACAGATCCCAAGGCGTGCCCAGGTAACGGGATTGCATGTAGCTGGGAAATCTCTTCATGACTAATGTATTAATCTAGTTATTAGCCCTTAGTTTATTTCAATAGGTACTCCTGACCATGGTACTCAGGAGTCCCCTCCTAGACATGATGCAAGACAAGACTGGATTATTTATACAAGCACAATCGCCCACTGTGTCCAGGTTATTATACAGGTCATGTCATGTCAGGTAGCCGTCGCAACAGCTTATCAAGGTATAACATGTCAGGTTATCAGGTCAAGTGTACTTGTCAGGAGTGCGCCACGACGGGCCACTATCAGGTCATGTCAGGTTACTCATGTCAGGAGTGCACCACTACGGGTCACTATCAGGTCATGCTCAATTATCAATTCCAAACATATCAAGTAAATTCGCAATTATCAAGTTCAGGACAAAAGGCGTAAGGATATAAAATGGGCGTAAAATATCTAATAAAATATCAATATACAGGGCTATAAAAGAGCCAAGCTTAAGGAAAATAAAACCAAATCTAACACGCTGACATAAGGCCAAGTCAGCCAAAGACCATACGCTCAGTGCAAGCTACGCTCAGGCCAGCGTACACCTTGCTCGCTTAAGCTAGCGTACCAAGGCACGCGTACGCTCAAGCTACAGGTCAGCGTACGCTCAACTAGCGTACCAAAGGGTCCATACACTTCCAATGGGAAGCGTACGCAAGGGTCAGCGTACACAAGGGCACGCTCAAGCTACAGGTCAGCGTACGCTCAAGCTAGCGTACGCTCAAGACTGCGTACGCTTGAGCTAGCGTACGAAAGGGTCTAGGGCACGCGTACGCAAAAGACACGCTGCCAACAGGCAGCGTATCAAGGCTAGCGTACGCTCGCTAAAGAGCAGCGTACCAAGGCTAGCGTACGCTCGCTAAAGAGCAGCGTACCAAGGCTAGCGTACGCTCGCTAAAGAGCAGCTCAGTGGCGTAAGCTAAAAAGCTAGCTCACTGTTCATTGTCTTCTCCAAATGGCAAGAACAACAAGAACACTAAAGTTGGATCTAAGCTTCAACAGTCCATATCTTGGTCAAAACAAGTCCGAATCCAACTTTCTAAAGGTCAAAATTGGGTAGAATAAAATTCTCTACAACATGGAACCATCAAAACTCGAAAACAAGCAAGTTTGATAGATCAAAACACCAAAATCCGAAAATAGTAAGACTCTAGATCTACAAGAATTAAAGCCTCAAAATGGAAAATGATAAGTTCTAATGTGGTTTAGAATCATGAGGAGAAGCTAATGAAACCATAAAAAGGGGTTCTCTTGTGGAAGCAAGTTGCACTTGCCTATGGTGTTCTTGGTTGGTGGAGAAGAGTAATGGTGGGGGAAGGAGAAGTAAATAAGAATTATGGAGGAGAGAGAAGGTTGGTGGGGATAATAAAGAAGGGGGTTGTGGTGGAAATGAAGGAGAAGCATAGGCTAAGGTGTTCCACCCTTGGCCCATGATGAACCAAGCATTGGGCCGGCCGAACCAAGCCAACCCAAACCGAGAGTTAAACCAAGCCGAGAGCTAAACAAGGAATTAGGCAATACAGAATAAAATACGTATACGTATCCCAAAATACGTAATACGAACACAGGCATTACATACATGATCAACCCTAGGATCTGTCAATCATGTTACAGCCCGTGGGCAGACAATAATAAGGTATGCAATACGAGCTAACAAGTGCTCGCCAGCTAAACGCCTCAAAATAAAAATTTTACAATAGAGTGGGAGAGCAAAAATAAACCCACTCGTTGCCCTGGTCACGCCTGATGGTCACCATCGGGCTGGAAGGTCGGTGGATCCTCTGAGGTAGCTCCAAAATCTGGCCACACAAAACCAGCTGGGTCAGATCCCAGAAAGAGCAAGTGCCACAAAGGAGGCTTCACTTAAGAACTAAAACCAGCACATCAGAAAATGATATTTAAAGCAATTAAAGAACTTGAAGTAAAAGAATAACAACCATCAAAGTGGAGCACGAGGGAACCATTCAAGTAGCCGGGTCACAACCCTTAAACTAAACAAGGACCGGGGTTGTAACCCTTCACTTGAATAGAACTCCGTCTCCAACTCTTGTTGAGAAGGTAAAACTTTACAAGCATGACGTGGGGTGCAATGATACAATAAACGAAGAGAGGACTTAGAACTGCTCCGGGAGCCAGGTTACAACCCTTAAACCAAACAAGGACCGGGGTTGTAACCCTTCGCCTGAACCGAACTTAGCCTCTGATCGTTATTGTTAAGAGTGACAATCATGTGATCAAACTTGCAATAATCGAGCACTGAAAACCATACCATACAATCGATCCCGACCAATCAGTGACTACGGCTTTCTACATTAGCTAACTAAATTGCCACAACATGCAGTGAGATATTCCTCCAGCCACAAGCCCTGCAGCTAATCCAGGTTATCCAGGCGACTTGGATTCGTTAAACAGTGCATCGTTCTTTTCCACATATCAGTGAATTTGGACTTGTGCCCTACTCGTCGGCAGGCTGCAAGTCCCACAATGGTGGCCGGGATAACGGGATCGCCTGTAGCTGGGGAAATCTCTCATGACTACTGAATTATTCTAGTTATTAGTCTTAGCCATTTACAGTGGATACCCCTGACCGTGGTACTCAGGGATCCCTGTCCTAGACATGATGCAAACATTATCGGTTCCATTGTACAAACACACTCAACCACGGTGTCCAGACCGTTCAATTTTATCATGTCATGTTCACTGTCAGGAGTGCGCCACGTCGGACCACTATCACATCATGTCAAAAGTGCACCACAACGGGTCACCATCGTGTCAGGAAACAATTAATTTAGCACAAGTACATATTTAATAATTAAATATTAGAAGGGGCAAGGGCTGTGGGGGACTCATGCGGCTCGAAAATTTTTTTATGCGGCTCGCAATCACTTGGCCATATGCGGCTGAGCAAAAGATATATAAACATGCATGCTAGCAGGCAATTGCGTTAAATACATTAATATAACATATTAATGTAACGCATTAAATAATGCACTAATACAATAAATATATTATATTAATATATTTAATATACAAAATATATTAATATACACTATATAATATTTTAATATATAATTTATGTATGCTTTGTGTGCATTAGCATAATGCGTTAATACATGCGGCTGACTTGTTCCTATATTCCATATGCGGCTCACTTGGCAAGACAAGCCGTATGCGGCTCGTTCCTTAAAGAATGTAACCATAAAATACATTAAGAAAACGTATTAATAATGCATTGAAGAGAGGCATTATCCATGCATTAAGAATGCTATTAGGAGAGGAATGCATTTGGAAAAGACATGCTTTAATTAATGCCTAAAAATTCATTTGGAAAAGGATGCATCACATGCATTCCTTGGGGGGGGGGGGGGCTATGCGGCTGAAGTATGAATAGTGCATCAAAACGCATTAAAAGCATTAAAATATAAAGTATAAGACCTTAAATGCATAAAGCATTAAGTCATAAAAACAAGGACTTAAATACATAAAGCATCAAGTCATAAAAGTAAGGACTTAAATGCAAAAAGGCATTAAGTCATAAAGTAAGGACTTAAATGCAAAAATGCATTAAGTCATAAAGTAGGGACTTAGAGCCTCTGCGGCTCATAAATTATCAAGGCATGAGAATGCCTTGATTAATAATGCATTGAATGCTTTAGTGTGAATGCATTTATTTAATGCATTCCATTGAAACATATGCGGCTCCTTAATGAAGCAAGCCATATGCGGCTGTGAATGCATTCATTTAATGCATTTCCATTGAAGCATATGCGGCTCATTTGTGAAGTAGCGGCTCCTTACGTGAGCTTGCATGCTTGCTCATGCAAAAAGGCATACAAAAGCACTAATGCATTAATTTATTACAAACATGCATTAATATGCATCAACTAAAAGCATGCATTAAAATAGGTTAAGGAAATGCACTAACTAAATATTTCTAAGCTATATGCGGCTGGCTTTTGCATTTGCATGCTGCCAAGATTTTAAAAGGTGAAATGGCCATGCGGCTGAGTGCTGAAATGCCCATGCGGCTCAGCAAAATTCCCATAGGTCGAATTTGGACCAAATAAAATTTCCTGAATCATGGGATCCTCAACTAGCAAATATGCAAGTTTGATAGATCCAAAATTATAGAAATCGAAAATACCACAAAGCTAGATCTACAAAAATTTAACCATGGAAATGAAAAATGCCAAGTACTAAAGTGGGTTAAAAATACATGAGAAAAACAATGGAACAATAAAAAATGGACTTTCTTCATAAAGCAAGGTGTACTTGCCTAAGCTCTCTCTCTCTCTCTCTGGTGGTTGAAGAAGTAATGATGGAGAAGAAGAAGAAGTAATGAAGAGAGAGAAATGTTAGTGGGATATTTAATGAAGAGGGTGGTAGGTGGAATATTTAATGAAAGTGGTGGTAGGTGGGAGTGGTTCACATAAAACCGAACCATGCAAACCAAGCCGAACCAAGTCAAGTTAGGCCGAACCAACCAAGGAAACATGCAATATGGGTCTAAATACGTACACGTATACTGAGATACGTGATACGAACAATGGTCATTACAGTCATAATCGTTATTTACGCATGCCAGTTTAATTAATAACCGTTTCATCCAAAATTCCTAATTCACGACAAAGAAAGTTGAATCGCTCTTCGGCTAGTGGTTTGGTAAAAAAATCTGCTAGCTGATGATCTGTGTCGATAAATTCTAAGTTAATGGTGCCGTGTTGTTGATGATCACGCAGAAAATGGTGACGAATCTTAATATGTTTCGTACGTGAGTGACATACTGGGTTCTTAGTCAGATTAATTGTCACGCCCCGATCCCGAGGATCGAAAACTAGCCACTGGACATAATGTCGTACAAGTCTAGATTGCACTTGTACAAGGCAAAAACCATTACAGTTCCTGGTATTTCTCAGAAAACATCGACAACGCAGCAAAACCAAGCAGATAAATTAAAGTCACACAAGATATGAAGAAATGTATCTCTCAATTGATAATCATAATGGATTACAAGACTTCTTTGCATTGAACTTGCCAATTTGGCTACAATCTCACTGGTACAACTGAGTTACACTGTTCCATACATTATGTCCCGTATAGCAGAAGGCATCGTCTTGAGAGAAGAGCTTCTGCACACCCATCCGATTCATCGATGCCAAGTACTGATTAAAGGATTTCCCCTATAAGCAAGTACCTGAAATATTGCCCACAACGTGGGTCAGTACATTATCAATGTACTGGCGAGCGGTGCTGGCCCAACTCACCTAAGAGGACAACACTAAGTAATTATGTTATAGCACATTATTAACAGTGGTCTTTCTCGTTGCCTTAGGATCAATTTCATGTTATAGCCGACAAGAAGTAAAGCATACAATTCTCATAGCCAACATAATTTAAAGCATGCAGTTATCACCCTTTGGTGATACTTATCCACGGTCGTATAGCCATCCCTGTACATTTATAATACTTACTCTGCCTGCACAAGACATTGTTAGGAACAATATCATGATTCAATATAAATATCACCATTCAGGTGATTCTTACCAACAGCCGACATCCTTCCCTGTATCTGAGTAATAACTTACTCTGCCTGCATAAGACATCATTAGCATTGGACCTATCTATATGAAGGTCACTGGCGACACGCCATCTTGGATCATCTTACAGGTGAACGGCTAACTCCGAATGGGGTGCGAATCCATGGGAGGTTTTCGAAACACCGTGCTACTACTTCAGCACCATAGAATTTCAGTATCCTTTCAATGGGCGGTAGCAAGCCCCCACTGCAAGTCCTGAAATCTCGATGTCAGTACGTCGACACCATCCTTGTTCCCCCTAGGACAAACCGGATTCCATGGCCCAGGAATACCGTTCGAGGAACCACCTTGTCGACAAGTTGTCCATGACCATGCAACTATATGCAACTTATCTAAAAAGAAACATATAATGCATGCTAAGAAAAACTAAGTAATAATCCATCTTTCTCATTCGTATTGCCATCTAGCCATCTTGCCTTGAGCCAACGCTCACATCATCATCTGCCCAATCCAGGGTCTTAGTAAAATCAACATTCTACATCGGCACAGGATAATAGAATGTTGTTACCCAATCTCTTTGCCACATCTTTGACACCATACATCTTTTCAACCAACTCAATGTACTCACCGCCCAATTTCTGGGTCTTAGCATCTGTTTAGCATACATTCATTCGAATGTAATTCAAGCATACTCACTGCCCAGTTCCTGGGTCTTAACATCTGTTTTACCACCTATTCATTGAGCCAAAGCTCGATATACTCACCGACCAAGTATTTGGGACTTTGCCTTCACCTGTCATGTAATTCATCGCAACATCGTACAAGCATACAATTTATTTAGCCACAACAGTTTACGTTCAGGTGATTATTATCTTTCATTATCTTTCTGAATTCCATGCAAGGTGTTATTGAACAACTCAATAAGAAATATAGCATACTATCCTTATTTTAAGCGTGAAGCTAAAGGATCTTTGAAGGGTTCAACACTACTCACATTCAAAGAACGATTCCTGCCACGATCGTATAGCCTTCCAAGCAATCCTTCGCATATTCCCAAGTCCAACAAGGCTTCATCGAACCAACCATCCAACATAAGACATCTTGCGGGTCGGGGGACTACAATATATACCACCCAGAAAAAGTTTCGTCCTCGAAACTTAAAACAAAACTCATCCCTAAAACTTCAACCGACTTTTTATGAAACTTCTCAACGATCAACTTACACCATTTAATATTTCTCCGCAATCTCTCGATTGATTTTCAAGTAATGTACCGTCTCGTTACAGCATCCCAATTGATTCAACATAGTTTACCATCTTTTTGATCTTTCCTCCAACACTCGTGCAAATCCTTAGCACATGATAATCCCCGTGGCTTTGCCACTTAGTTGGAATCATACACATATTTTAGGCGTCCCAGAAATACATGCATTTCAGCCAAGTTCAGTGATAGGGAAGACGGACGAGCTACGGTATAACTTTTCTTCCGAACATCAGTAATTCTTTTTTTTTGAGCATCTCGTATAATCCCACTTGTTTATTCAATATCCCAACCAACTAATAACACAATAGATGTTATCAATTCCAACTCGAGAAATTTTCCTCAACCGATCCAGAAATTTTCCAAAGTATTCCGACTTAGATGTATCAAGTATTCCTTTCAAGTTCATTGCCATCCATGCCACCAAAGTTGATAAATCCTATCGCCACATTTTATTTTGATACCCCGATTCTCGTCGATCAAATCTTATACTCATCATCGTTCGCATCCATACACTTTGTTTGCACTCGTAACTTTCTCGATCATGATTCATCCATAAAATTGTACCATCATTGCACTCTAGTAACATTTTCCCGTATAGATCAAGCCAACATATTATCCTCTCGCATAAGCAACTCTCATATCCCAGCAACATCAATCCCGAGGGTCATTCCTATTCACCTTCACTCTCGCCGATCTCGGCTACATGCATTATCCAATTCCGTCGTACACTTATCCTCAATTCTGATCCGATCAATGAAATTATTCCAACTGTCTCAAAGCACTACCATCAATTTTACGCAGCTCAATATTAATCAACCAAATCCAACCAGTTCTAACAGTTTCCAGCATTCCAACAAAGGCAACTCAATTTCCGAAACCAATATGATCCGTCATCCCATCCAATAGGGGTACAACTCGGGCGGGTTGGGTCGGGCTTGAGGTCAACCCGAGCCCAACCCGATGAATCATAAGTCTAGCCCGAGCCCAAGCCCGGCCCGACCTCGGGTTAAACATATGAAGCCCAAGACCAAGCTCGGAGGATC
Source organism: Iris pallida (assembly GCA_029216955.1). Taxonomy (NCBI): domain Eukaryota; kingdom Viridiplantae; phylum Streptophyta; class Magnoliopsida; order Asparagales; family Iridaceae; genus Iris; species Iris pallida. The sequence goes on along the minus strand of JANAVB010031019.1, from coordinate 3,306,647 downwards.
GGGTTTAGCTCGGGTTGAACTCGGGTTGGGTCGGGTCCATCGAGTTTATCGGACTCTAATATAATATTTAGAATAATTTTAAACAAAAGTAATATTAAACACATAATCAAATAGCAATAAAGTCTTGATCATTGAAAATTACAAACTAAATTAAGATTTATGATAAGGAGTTGAAGAGTTTGGGTAGAAAATTTAGGATTTAAACTTTTAAGAAATATAAAACAATATATATATATATATATATATATATATATATATATATATATATATATATATATATATATATATATATATATATAAGTCGGGTTTCGGGTTCTTCGGGTAATCCGACACATGAACCCGAGCCCAACCCAATTTTTGATCGGGTTCAAATATTTTAACCCATATCCGAACCTGAACCCGAGTATCTTCAACCCTAACCCAACCCATTAACGGGTTTACCCGATCGGGTTCGGGTTTAGCCCGCCCAAGTTGCACCTCTACCATCCAACATTATAACATCAAAATTTTATCCAATCTCCATTCCATTCCAAGTTTACCTTCCGACACATCTTACTCATTTCGACTATACTCACGCAACATTAATAGGGACATCCTACGATTTTCCAACAGTCAACTTAGCATTCAGTCAAGTCTCTACGGTCAGCTAATCTAAGCTAAACCAGACATTCAGCTAACTCATATGAGAAGGATAGCTATCAGGGACATACTTATCTGTTATCTTAGAGGCAACCAATTCTTATCATAGGGACAACTCTATGGTCTGACCAACTTAGGGACATGGGACACCACCCCAATCCTATGAACTTATTTCCAACACGGACAACTGAAAAGACATAGCCAACCAATCTAAACTTAGGCAACCAACCGATACTCTAGGCAACCAACCGACAATCTAGGCAACCAACCGACAATCTAGGCAACCAACAAACATTCTAGGGTCATGTCTTTCTACCCTTACTCATACTCGGGCCATACCCATCATTCTAGACTTACCCGCAACCGACAAAATCTATCCGACAATTCTGTCCAGCAATTCCATCCCACAATTTTGTCCAACAATTCTATATTCCACCAAACTTGTTATTCATGCGACAACATCATTTACCGACATGGTCTATTACATATCGCTGCACCTCGATACTTACTTATATCCCAGCCATTCGACTCTCATAAGGAACATCTACTCTTTCATGCATTAAGGGACAAGTATCTATTTTCTATGCCTCAAAATAGTCGAGGGTCATAACTTGTTAATTCGGGACATCGATTTCTCTCAAGCACACTGCACCACGTGCTAAGATCATCTATTCCTCAATCTCATTCTTAATCTTTTCGGTCGTTGATGCAACTCTCTCTGCATCGTCTAAATCATTCGCACATCCCGATAAGCGCCTAACATTACCATCAATTCTGTCGATATCCAGCATGCAATTTCTTTTACTCAATTCCGACATCGTTTTATATTCGGTCCATCTTATTCTTCCAAATTTTTCAGTAGCAACACCACACCCTCGTTACCAAGCCTATAATCCTTTTACCCAACATAATGCTAACCGTCAAGGTCTAGCGATGGTTCATCCGAACACATCAAAATCTCACAACGAGTCGTCCGACTTTAATCATCAAGGGACACGCCTAGCCGTCATGTATCAACCGTAATCTCAGCTACGATTTGATACCACCCAATACCTTATAGGTAAAGCAATCACTAAATTATGAACACATCAAGGGTCAAGGGACATCTAATCACAACAAAGGTATATATAATATACCACTCAGAGTTCAAGCCATTCTCGACACAATATTCCTTCGCATCAAACTAACATCCAATCTGGACTATCCATCCTGCAGTGGTTATGCTGACCACAAATATCGACAAGATTCTGTCGATTCCCATTCACTGAAATCCATGCACATTCAGTTCCAACATACCATGCCATCACCCACGGTCGATTGCTGCATAACAATCGATCTCAAAGAATCCTACGCATAAGACATCCAGCATACATCACAAACTTATTATCACATCGCATCATTATTATTCTTTTTGGTATCGTTTTAGAAATTCAACAAAGCACACATATCACAGCCCACATATTTAGACTTATTGTATGGAACACCCAGTGAGCAACTAGAAGGATCAATGGACTTTCAGTCAAGGGAACAACATAGAATAGTTTGAAAGCAATACAGAATAATCGCAGAAGCACTATGAGTCATCATAGAGGCAACTTTGATTTCATCATGGAAGCAACTTTGAGTATTCACGGAAGCAACTTTGATTCACCGTGGAAGCAACTTTGAATAATCACGGAAGCAATCTTTGAATCATCGCGGAAGCAGCTTAGAATCATCTTAGTAGCAACATTGATTCGAAACAAATCGAATAGGAATCTAAGGACGTAAAGCCGTATTCTGATAATGGTATGTCACGCCCCGATCCCAGAGGATCAAAAACTAGCCACTGGGCATAATGCCGTACAAGTTTAGATTGCACTTGTACAAGGTAAAAACTATTACAGTTCCTGGTATTTCTCAGGAAACATCGACAACGCAGCAAAATCAAGCAGATAAATTGAAGTCACACAAGATATGAAGAAATGTATCTCTTTATTGATAATCATAATAGATTACAAGACTTCTTTACATTGAACTTGCCAATTTGGCTACAATCTCACTGGTACAACTGAGTTACACTGTTCCATACATTATGTCCCGTATAGCAGAAGGCATCGTCTTGAGAGAAGAGCTTCTGCACACCCATCCGATTCATCGATGCCAAGCAATGATTAAAGGATTTCCTGCATAAGCAAGCACCTGAAATATTGTCCACAACGTGGGTCAGTACATCATCAATGTACTGGCGAGCGGTGCTGGCCCAACTCACCTAAGAAGATAACACTAAGTAATCATGTTATAGCACATTATTAACAGTGGTCTTTCTCGTTGCCTTAGGGTCAATTTCATGTTATAGCCGACAAGAAGTAAAGCATACAATTCTCATAGCCAACATAATTTAAAGCATGCAGTTATCACCCTTTGGTGATACTTACCCACGGTCGTATAGACATCCCTGTACATTTATAATACTTACTCTGCCTGCACAAGACATTGTTAGGAATAATATCATGATTCAATATAAATATCACCGTTCAGGTGATTCTTACCAACAGCCGACATCCTTCCCTGTATCTGAGTAATAACTTACTATGCCTGCATAAGACATCATTAGCATTGGACCTATCTATATGAAGGTCACTGGCGACACGCCATCTTGGATCATCTTACAGGTGAACGGCTAACTCCGAATGGGGTGCAAATCCATAGGAGGTTTTCGAAATACCGTGCTACTACTTCAGCACCATGGGATTTCAGCGTCCTTTTAATGGGCGGTAGCAAGCCCCCACTGCAAGTCCTGAAATCTCGATGTCAGTACGTCAACACCATCCTTGTTCCCCCTAGGACGAACCGGGTTCCATGGCCCAGGAATACCGTTCGAGGAACCACCTTGTCGACAAGTTGTCCATGACCATGCAACTATATGCAACTTATCTAAGAAGAAACATATAATACATGCTAAGGAAAACTAAGTAATAATCCATCTTTCTCATTCGTATTGCCATCTAGCCATCTTGCCTTGAGCCAACGCTCACATCATCATCTGCCCAATCCAGGGTCTTAGTAAAATCAACATTCTACATCGGCACAGGATAATAGAATGTTGTTACCCAATCTCTTTGTCATATCTTTGACACCATACATCTTTCCAACCAACTCAATGTACTCACCACCCAATTCATGGGTCTTAGCATCTGTTTAGCATACATTCATTCGAATGTAATTCAAGCATACTCACTGCCCAGTTCCTGGATCTTAACATCTGTTTTACCACCTATTCATTGAGCCAAAGCTCGATATACTCACCGCCCAAGTATTTGGGACTTTGCCTTCACATGTCATGTAATTCATCGCAACATCGTACAAGCATACAATTCATTTAGCCACAACAGTTTACGTTCAGGTGATTATTATCTTTCATTATCTTTCTGAATTCCATGCAAGGTGTTATTGAACAACTCAATAAGAAACATAGCATACTATCCTTATTTTAAGCGTGAAGCTAAAGGATCTTTGAAGGGTTCAACAACATTCAAAGAACGATTCCTGCCACGATCGCTTAGCCTTCCAAGCAATCCTTCGCATATTCCCAAGTCCAACAAGGCTTCATCGAACCAACCATCCAACATAAGACATCTTGCGGGTCGGGGCACTACATTAATAGCACTAGTGTTATCGTAGAAAATAGGAATGTGCATAAAAGATAGGTTATAGTCTGCAAGGGTTTGCTTCATCCACAGAATTTGTGTACAACAACGACCAGCTGCGATGTATTCAACTTCTGTTGTGGATAGTGCGACAGAATTCTGCTTCTTGCTAAACCATGAGACTAGAGCCTTGCCTAATAAATGACACGTGCCGTTCGTACTCTTACGGTCGACTTTGCATCCCACAAAATCAGCATCCGAATAACCAATAAGGGCAAAGAATATGGATTTGGGATACCACAAGCCCACTGTAACAGTACCTTTAAGGTATCGAAAGATACGCTTAACGGCGAGCATGTGTGATTCCTTATGACTAGCTTGATAGCGAGCACACAGACAAACACTAAACATGATATCGGGACGACTAGCAGTTAGGTAAAGTAGACTACCAATCATACCTCGATATTTACGTTGGTCAACAGGTTTGTCGCTTTCATCAGGTTCCAGCTTGGTTGTAGTAGCCATGGGAGTGCTGATTGGTTTGACGTTGTCAAGATCAAACTTCTTCAGCATATCCTTTGTATATTTTGACTGGCTGATGAATGTTCCTTGCGAAGTTTGTTTGACTTGCAGTCCGAGGAAGTAATTGAGCTCCCCCATCATGCTCGTCTCAAATTCGTTCTGCATACACTTAGCAAAATCTTGGCATAGATTTTCATTAGTGGACCCAAATATGATATCCTCAACATAAATTTGAACTAAAAGAATGGTGTTTTGAAAAGTTTTGATAAAAAATATAGTGCCAATTTTTCCTTTTGAAAAACCTTTATCAAGTAAAAAATTGCTTAGGCGTTCATACCAAGCTCTGGGGGCTTGTTTGAGGCCATAAAGTGCTTACGTGAGCTTAAAAATGTGGTCGAAAAATTTGTGATTTTTAAAACCAGAGGGTTGTTTTACAAAGACTTCCTCTTTAATAAAACCATTCAGAAAAGCACTTTTCATATCCATTTGAAAAAGTTTAAAATTTTAAAAATTTGCAAAGGCACAAAGCATTCGAATGGATTCAAGTCTCACAACTGGAGCATACGTCTCATCGTAGTCGATACCTTCCTCTTGGTTATATCCTTGAGCTACTAGACGTGCTTTGTTGCGAGTGACTGAACCATCTTCATTTACTTTGTTACGAAAAACCCATTTAGTACCAATAATCGAATGGTTAGCCGGTTTAGGAACAAGTTTCCAGACCTGGCTTCTTTCGAATTTGTTGAGTTCTTCTTGCATAGCAGAAATCCAAAATTCATCATTAAAAGCTTCTAAAACATTTTTAGGCTCAATTTGCGAAATGAAAGCAGTGCTAGCAATAGAATCTCTTAAAGATGATCGAGTACTTGTTCCGTGTGATACCTCACCTATTACCAAATTTTTTGGGTGTGACGGCTTGAACTCGAACTTCTTCGGTAAGCCCTCCAGAGGATTGGTTTCAGGGGTGGTATTCATCGGTGTAGAAGTTTATGGTTCAACATCATCGTCGGGGATAGCCGCTATACTATTTTCCTCATCAAAAGACACATTAGTAGTTTCTTCTACAATCATTGAGCGTTTGTTGAACACTCTATATCCCTTACTCTTGGCAGCATAGCCATGAAAAATACTATCGTCAGCTTTGGCATCAAATTTGCCTAAGTTGTCTTTGGTATTTAGGATAAAACAGCGACAACCGAACACTCTAAAATAAGAGACATTAGGAGTCCTACCAAACCAAAGTTCATAGGGTGTTTTTTTTCGAAATAGGTCGAATAAGCACCCTATTTAAACATGTCAAGCTGTACTGACAGCTTCTACCCAAAAAATATTTCGGAAGTGAAAATTTATTCAACATGACTCTAGCCATATCGCCAAGAGTCCTTTTCTTCCGCTCCACAACACCATTTTGTTGAGGAGTTCTTGGACAAGAAAATTCATGATCAAAACCATTTGTTTCACAAAACTTTTCAAAATCAGAATTTTCGAATTCACCTCCATGATCACTTCGGATTCGAGTAATCATGTAGCCTTTTTCGTTTTGGACCTTTTTGGCAAATATTTTAAAAACTGAAATAGTATCGCTTTTGTTTGTAAGGAAGAAAGCCCAAGTAAATCTTGAAAAATTATCTACAATAACAATTGTATAGAGTTTTCCACAAAGACTGGCTACTCTACTGGGACCAAATAAGTCCTTGTGTAGTAATTGCAAGGGTCTAGTAGTACTTACAGTGTTTATGGATTGAAATAAAGATTTGGTTGCCTTATTCAGTTCACATTTAGCACATACCGTGTCCTTCTTGAATGTGATGTTGGGCAGACCTCTTCCTAGCTTCTTTGTCGATAGTCTGGATATAGTATCCATATTGGCATGACCAAGACGCCGGTACCACAAAAGTCTTTCATTCTTGTGGGCGTAGAGGCATCTTTCTGCACTGTTAGTATTTCTAGATAGATAGAAAATATAACTGTTATATTCTCTTATCCCTTTAAAAGCAATGTCTCTAGTTGACTTATCATAAATGTAGCGTTTATTCTTTCCAAAGTTAATATCATATCCATGATCAGCAAGATGACTTATACTGAGCAGGTTATGCTTTAACTCGGTCACTAAGCAGACATCCTTTATTACAGGAGAAAGAGGATAACCAATAGTACCATTAGCCATTTAAATTGTTACCGAAGGATACATATCCTTCCCTCTTCATCGATAGTGATGCGAAAAGATTTGCGGCTTCAGTCATATATCGCGAGCATCCACTATCGAGAATGCACTTGCTTTTAGTTGAAGAAGGAAGGTCCACCTACATCACGAGTAGATGTGACCTTTGTGTAATGCCTGTGGTTCGTATTACGTATCTTGGTATACGTGTACGTATTTTTGACTCGTATTGCATGTCTTTCTGCTTGGTTTATTTGGCATTTTTATTGCTTGGTTCACCTTGGGATTGGTTCAGCTAGGCTTGGGTTTGCTTATTTGGTTCATCATGAACCAAGTGAAGAACCCCTACCTACCACCACCATCTCCATTTATTAGCCCCAACCACCTTTTTCTCTCTTCATTCAATTTCTCATTACTACTCTTCCTCTTCTTCTTCCTCACCGAACCCCCACCGTAGGCAAGTGTAACTTGCTTCATGGAGGAACTCACATTTTATTGTTCCATTCTCTTCTCCACAAGATTCTAGGCCTCTTTAGTACTTAGTGTTTTCAAATTCCATGGCTCATTTCATGAAGATCTAAGTTTCTAGTATTTTCGACCTTCTTAGTTTTGATCTACTAAAATAGCTTGTTTTCGAAAATTAAGAGTTTCATGTAGTAGGCCTCATGATTTGGCACAAGTTTGGTTTTGGGATGGCCGAATTTCTCCAAGTCCTGGCTGAGATGGAGTTTCCTCGAGTTCCTGAGCTTTTACGCATGTTGACCTTGCCATATGGAGAAGATATAGTTCTACACACACGTTTCACGTGCCAGCGTATTATTCAGCCTTTACGCTCACGTCTTAACGTGATTAGCGTAGTGCCTTTTACGCTCACGCATCGCGTGCCAAGCGTACTCGTTTTACGCTGAGCTAATCGATTTTACGCTCGGGACTCTCCCGCTCGCGTAAAATCGAGCTAGCGTAAAATTCCTAGCTCGAGCCGGCTCTCACGAGCGTAAAGTTTGCCGAGTGTTCCTCGCGTAAAGTTTCTCTCGCATAAAGCTTTGATCGAGAGTTGGCGTGCGTAATCTTATGAGCGTAAAACCCGGCGAGCGTAAACCCCGGCTAGCGTAAAACCCACCCGCATGTACCCTTGCTCGCGTAGAGCTATCTTACCTTGCTCTTGCTAACGTAAGCCACTTTAAGCTTGAAGGCCCCTCGGTCTAGCGTAGTAATACGCGCGTAGAGACTTGAGTCCCTATGGGGTACACCTTCACACACACACACACACACACACACACACATATATATATATATATATATATATATATATATATATATATATATATATATATATATATATATATATATATATATATTACGCCCATTTTATATCCTTATGCCTTTTTATCATGAACTTGATAATCACGAATTTGTTTAATATGTTTGGAAATGATAATTGAACATGGCATGGTATGACAAGTATACCTGACATGATTATCTCGAATTGCTGTTGCGACGGCTAACATGACATGACACGACTTGACAAAAATGATTGACCTGGACACCGTGGACGATTGTATTTGTACAAATAAACCAGTACTGTCTTGCATCATGTCTAGGACGGGGACCCCTGAATACCACGGTCAGGGGTACCTACTGAAATTAACTAAGGCTAATTAACTAGAATAATTCAGTAGACATGAAAAGATTCCCAGCTACAGGCAATCCCGTTATCTGGGCGCATTCAGTGGACTTGTAGCCTACCGACGAGTATGGCACATTTCCAGCACACAGTCACGTGTTGCATTCTTCATAAACGGACACTCGACCTGGATAACCGGATGGTTTACAGGGCTTGTGGCTATTGGGATAATCTTACTGCATCTTGCTAGTAACTAGGCCTGTGATAACCCTAGTTAGTTAAAGTATCAAGCCGTACTCATTGCTTGGCCGTGATTGATTGGATGGAATTTAGCCCAGCTTAGTCTTGTTCCGATCCTGTATAAGATTGTTACATGACTATTTATGCTTACCTTGACAATAATGATCAGGGGTCCAGTTCTGTTCAGGTGAAGGGTTACAACTCCGGTCCTTGTTTGGTTTAAGAGTTGTAACCTGGCTCCCGGAGCAGTTCTGTGTCCTCTCTTCGTTTATTGTCTTATCGCAACCCTATGCCACGTTCGTCTTGTTTTACCTTACCTTAATACCATGACTATTTATGCTTACCTTGACAATAATGATCAGGGGCCAGTTCTGTTCAGGCGAAGGGTTACAACTCCAGTCCTTGTTTGGTTTAAGAGTTGTAACCTGGCTCCCGGAGCAGTTCTGTGTCTTCTCCTCGTTGTTGTCCTATTTGTATCCCGTGTCATGCTCGTCCTATTTTACAAGAATATGACATGACAAGGTTTTCTATGATTGCCTTAACAATAAAGATCAAGGGCAAGGTTCTGTTCAGGCGAAGGGTTACAACTCCGGTCCTTTTTTGGTTTAAGAGTTGTAACCTGGCTTCCGGAGCAGTTTCTTACCCTCTCTTCGTTTATTGTCTTATTTTTACCCTATGCCAAGACTAATCATGTTTTACTTACCAATAGTACTGAGACGGGTTTCTATTCAGGTGAAGGGCTGCAACCTCGGTCCTTATTTGGTTTAAGGGTTGTGACCTGGCTACTTGAATGGTTTTTTCGTACTCAGTTTACTGTTGTTATCTCTATTATTATCAGTTCCTTATTTATTATTTCTCTTTAATACTCTATTGTGATATGCTGGTTTTAGTTCCTAAGTGAAGCCTCCTTTGTGGCACTTGCTCTTTCTGGGGTCTGACCCAGCTGGTTTTGTGTGGCCAGATATCGGAGCAGCTCTAGAGGATCCACCTGTCTTCCAGCCAGATGGTGACCACCAGGCGTAACCCTGGCAACGAGTGGGTTTCTTTTGTCCTCCCACTTTATTGTAAAATTATTCTTTTGAGGCGTTTAGCCGGCGAGCACGTGTTAGCTCGTATTGCACCTTTATTTACTGTCTGCCTACGGGTTGTAACATGATTGACAGATCCTAGGGTTGATCATGTATGACTGAACTCTTGCTAGTCTTGACATTTTGTGCGACTAGCTTCATGATCATCCAATATGTAATGTATGGGATGTCTTGCTATTATATATTTGGTGCTCTGACATCTTGTAACTATTATTGCTTGCTCAAGATTGAGACAATAGGCTTGTTCGTGACCAAAGGAGACTGTTGGCTTGTAGTTAAACCCTCATGTATCTAGAAAGCCGTGACCGTATAGCGAGGTGGGTTGTACTTCAATATACGTAGCTGGCTATATACGCCCCCGCTCTCCAGTATTCTGGATCTGGGGTGTTACACTTTGGTACCCAAGTTCTTGTTGTTTGCAAAAACAAAAGTATGAAACTTTATTGATACAAACTTTGTAAAGATTACAAGAATTCTGGGAAAGATACAACTGTAGGAATCCAATCTAGAAGACGATTGCTTTATCCCTTGGACGATGTGAACTTTGAAGACGATAGCCTCTGAAGTTGACTTGAAGGCAAAAGCCTCGGAAGAATGCAGCAACACTTGGACAAGAACTCCTGAACTCTCTGAACTTTAATGTCTGATCTCTGATTTATGATCTCTGATCCCCTTGAATGGAGACTTGAAACTCTATTTATAGAGTTTTGGAAATAACTAATTTTCAGTTATTCTGGACTGCGCATGATGGATTGTGCATGGATTGGATTGCGCAACAGTGGACTGCGCAGGCAGTTGTTGGATCATGGGCCAACTGTCTTGGATACATGGCATCTTTTGACTGAAATGCGCATGATCGTGCATAAACAGTTGCCACATAGTGAGCAATTGATGGCATGAGTGCCACGTGTACTTTATCAGTTATCATGATGGAATGCGCAACCTGGATTGCACAGGCATTGGCTTGCGCTGGAATGGATTGCGCATCATTTAGACAGGCCGATTGCGATGCCTCCGATTGCGCTGCCAGCTGTCAGCCGTTCTCGAGCGCTGTGCGGCACAATAAACGAACAGTCTCCTTGATCTTCGTGCTGTCAGCGGTCAGAAAGATTTGATTTTGTCAAATAATGATGACACTGCCACGTCAGCCTGCGCAGTTGAAAGTGTGCGCAGTCTAGTCTGCGCAGTCTGTATGATGCACAATCTGATGTCTGCGCAGTTTACTTGAAAGTTGAATTGCTTGATTTTCTGACTTTGTTGATGTGTGCAACTTGATTTTCTAGGACCTACAAGACCCCCTTCAAAGTTTTCGAAAGTTGAATTTATTCAAAATTTCGAAATACTTTGAATTTTGAATTCTCAATCAAGTTGCGCACGTGATGATGCTGTCTGCGCAATCGGAGGGATTATTCCTATTTATTCGGCGCAATCTAAGGCGGCCGTTTCTTTTTGAAAGGCTATAAATAGTTTCCTTCGTCCTTCATCTTATTCTTTACTTGTTTTCATTGAGCTTGAGAGAGAGATGAATATGCTGCAGCTCACCAAGTTGAAGTCACTCGCAGACTAGTAACCCTACCAACCTTCGATGATAAATCTGGGATGGAAGAAGCTAGGAAACGAGTGATGGAATCTTGTGAAGAGCGACTACAAATTTTGAAGCAGCAGATGACCAATTTGATGACACCACCGGCTGAGTAGAAAGATCTTTTGTATCTTCTTGTCTTTTCATGATATATATCTTTGTAACGTCTTTCATCTTTGATCAATAAAAAGACATTTTTGTGGCTCTATTACTTGTTGCATATCTTATTCAGATATAACTAATAGAGATAGAAAATATATTCAGAGGTACAAGACATGATATATTTCTTGATTTTGGAAAATAATTATATTCAATTATATCTGCTCAGAGGTAATATGGACGTGGCAAATATAATTTATTGAATATCATTATTTCAATAGACAACTTAATCAAAGATGACAAGTTGCTGATAAGAACGAACTGGATGATTCGTCAAGGTAAATGAACGAAATGAATCGTCGGATGAAATATAGTGAACGGGCGAGCCGTCAAATGAATTAAATGAACGGATGAACCATCAAGTGGATGTGTGAACGGACGAACCGTCGGATGATGAACGGACGAACCGTCAGATGAATGAACGGATAAACCGTCAGATAATTGTGGAATGAACGGGTAAACCGTCGGATGGATATGATGAACGGACGAACCGTCAGATGAATATATGATGAATGAACGGGTAAACCGTCGGATAATGAACGGGCGAACCGTCAAATAATTGTGGAATGAACGGGTAAACCGTCGGATGGTTATGATGAACGGACGAACCATCAGAGGAATATGTGATGAATGAACAGGTAAACCGTCGGATGAATGAGAATGGACGAACCGTCAAATGATATGATGAACGGACGAACCGTCAGCTGAATGTGATGAATGAGGTGAACGGGTAAACCGTCGAATAATGAACAGGCGAACCGTCAAAAGGATGTGATGAACGGGTAAACCGTCAGATAATTGTGTCGCTTGGTTGTCTTACGACTCTCTGTCTATAAATAGAACAAAAAATCAGATGGGATGGTCACTTTCACTTTTCAACATAAAGATGTCGTCCGGAGATGCATCCAAGAAGGTTGAGATCGCCCCGAAGGTGAAAGCGAGTACTGAAGATCGTCCAGTCGAGCCGGCTCAGCAGATGACAGCGGGTGAAGGTTCATCTGCCCCCAAACCGCCAAAGGACATCTTGGACTTCCTTCTCGAACCAGGAAAGACTGAAGAAGAAGAAGCTATGAGAATGGCTGCTTGCAAGTTTCTGGTGGGTTCCAGCAAGAATGTTCTCGACTTTTTTGCTGATGATGTCTTTGATAAGGACGGCAGTGGTTCGCGTCCCAATTTTGAGAAGGATGATAGTGACCTTCCTTGATATTATGTACTATCATTCATGATGAAATAAAATTTGAATTTATTTATGAACTTGAACTTGTCTGATGATGTACAAGCATTTACATTTATACATACTACTTTTTAAGGAATTTGCCATTGATAGGCATCATAGCAACTCGACCGTCTAACTTTGAGAGTTGATAGGCTCCATTTGAAAAGACTTTGCTTACAACATAGGGCCCTTCCCACTTTGCGTCGTATTTGCCTTTGCTCATATGAGTCATTGTCATAGGACGTCTGACCGTTAGAACAAGTTCTCCTTGTTGGAAGGCTCTGACTTTGACTTTACGGTTGAAAGTCTTCGAGATGCGGGCTTGATATAGCTCAATGTGCTGTTGAGCCATTAGCCGCTTCTCGTCGAGTGCCTCTAATTCTTGAAGTCGAAGAAGATCGTTGTTCTCTGTAGAGAGTTCATTAGCAATGGCAATCCTTAAAGAAGGAATTTGAAGTTCCAGAGGAAGAACTGCTTCACAACCGTACACCAGAGAGAAAGGTGTAAAGCCTGTGGGATTGCGGACCGTAGTTCGATAGGCCCAAAGACATTCACCAAGCTTTTCACTCCAATTTCGTTTGTTAGTAGATACAAACTTCTTGAGGAGCTTGATGATGGTTTTGTTAAAAGCTTCAGCTAATCCATTAGCAGCAGGATTGTAAGCTGTCGAAGCGATATTGTCAATTCGGTGATCATCACAGAATCTTGTAAACTTCTGGCTGATGAATTGTGGTCCGTTGTCATGGATGATTCGTCGAGGTACGCCAAATCGATAAATGACATGATGCTTGACGAAGTTGATGACACTGCTGGTCTTGACTTCAGTCAAAGGTATAGCTTCAGCCCATTTGGAGAAATAATCGGTTATTGCCAGTATGAACCGATGTCCTCTAGAAGAAGGAGGATTGATAGGACCGATGATGTCCATACCCCAAGCTTCAAAAGGCCATGAAGCAGTCGTCGGATACAGAAATTCAGAGGGTTGATGAATAAAATCTGCATGGATTTGACAAGCTCGACATTTCCTCGCATATTCGATGGCATCAGAAACCATAGAGGGCCAGTAATAATTCATGCGTCGGATGCGATCCTGTAGCTTAGGACCGGGTTGATGTGCTCCACAAACGCCATTGTGAGCCTCACGTAGTACTTGTTTTGCTTCCTCACCAGCAAGACAGCGCAAGAGTAAGATGTCATAAGTTCGCCGATAGAGAGTTTTGGTGGTCTGATTGTAATAGAATCGGAGAGACCGCCGACGAACACTCGTAGCTTCTTTGGGATCTTCAGGGAGTATGTCGTGAACCACAAAGTCGATGAAGGGAGTTCTCCAATCTTCACTGATAACATTGACTTCAGTAAAATTACTGAACTCAATATTACGATTATTTTCGACACAGAATAGTTCTCGATTAGAGATAACCACCACTTGTTGTCTTCTGATGGGGATGGCTAAAACTGCTGCAAGATTGGCCAAAGCATCTGCTTCAGTATTACAAGCTCGACGTACATATTCAATGAAGAAGGCTTTGAATGATGTAGCCATGCTGATTGCTGCTTCATGATAAGGCACTAGATCTTGATGGCGAACTTCATAGGTTCATCTAATTTGATTAACAACCAACTTAGAGTCACCGTAGACTTCGAGATATTCGACGTCAAGTTATTTGGCTAGCTGGAGGCCGATGAGTAGAGCATTGTACTCTGCCACATTGTTGGAGCAAGGCTCATCTAGGGAGTAGGCTCTTTGAATAACTGACCCGTCTGGAGAGACAAGGATAACTCCAACTCCTGCGATAATGGCACCATTGGGTCCGATCCTGGACGCACCGTCAAAGAATAGACGCCAAGTAGGAAATTCTTCAGAGACTGTGTTAGATTCCAATGTCTCGTCTGGAATTTCATCATAAAGTTTCGATGTTTCTGGCACAGGATGAGCTGCTAAGAAATCCGCTAGTGCTTGACCTTTGACAGACTTTTGTGGAACATATACCATATCATATTGGGCTAGCAGAATGGCCCATGTAGCCAGCCGAGAGTTGAGTGTGCTAGGCTTCTTCATGAGTACCCGAAGAGGATTAACTCGAGATATGACATGAATAGTTTGGCCAATGATGTAATGCCGAGTCTTCTGAACAGCAAATATGAGAGCTAAGCATTCTTTTTCAACCGGACTATAACGGTGTTCAGCACCAATCATAGTACGACTGAGATAGTAGATGGCTTATTCGTAGCCTTCCTTGTTCTTTTGGGCAAGTAAAGCACCCAATGAATGATCCATAGCACGGACATACATTAAGAATGGTATGCCAGAGATTGGTGGCACCAAGACAGGTGGGTTCATGAGATACCGTTTGATATCTTCAAATGCTCGTTGACATTCTTCAGTCCAAATGAAAGATACACCCTTCTTCATTAGTTGAGTGAATGGTCTGCAACGTCCAGACAAGTTCGAAATGAATCTCCTGATGTACACAAGTCGACCTTGGAATCCTCGTAGCTCTTTTAGGTTGCGTGGAGGACACATCTCTTGAATGGCTTTGATCTTCTCGGGATCCACGTGTATACCCTTAGAGGTAATGACAAAGCCGAGAAATTTGCCACTAGAGACACCCAAGAATGACTTGGTGGGATTCATTTTGAGTTGATGTTGTCGCATAAGATTGAAGATAGTTCTCAAATCTGGAATGTGATCTTCCTTCAGACGACTCTTGACAGCAATATCGTCAACGTAGCATTCAACAGTCTTACGTAGATGATCTCGAAAGATGGTACTCATTGCTCGTTGGTATGTTGCACCAGCGTTCTTGAGACCAAACGGCATCACAGTATAGCAATAGACTCCACGAGGAGTATGGAAAGAAGTATGTTTTTCATCTTCATGATGCATCCGAATCTGATTGTATCCGAAGAATCCGTCTATAAAAGATATTCTTTCGAACCCACAGGTATTGTCGATCATGACATCTGTGATAGGGAGAGGAAATTCATCTTTTGGACATGCTTCATTAAGATCCCGGAAGTCGATGCAGACTCGAACTTTGCCAGTTTTCTTTAGAACTGGGACAACATTGGCTACCCAATCAGGATGCTGTTCTTCTCGAATAAAGCCACAAGCGATGACCTTCTTGACTTCATCGTCGATTGCGTCCATCATTTCTGGTTTGAAGCGTCGTTGTTGTTGTTTGACCGGTTTTGCATTCGGTAAAATGTTTAGTTTGTGAGTAGCGACTTTATGATCTAGTCCTGGCATGTCTTCATAACTCCAGGCAAAGACATCAATGTATTCCTTAATCAGAAGAATTAATTCTTGTTTATCCTCTTCTGGAAGGTTCTTGCTGATGAATATTGGATGAGGTGACCCGCTCTCTCCTACATCAATTTGAACTAATTGATCTTCAGTAGGAGGTTCTCGTTGTTCAAATCGGAGTTCCCATTGGGTATCCATTCGTTGAGCCCAAGGATATGTTTCAGAACTTTCTTCAATATCCTTGTCATAACCTTCTGGAAGTTCGACGGAGACCATGTTAGAAGATACAGTCAGCCGATGAATTTGTCCAATGCTGGTGTCAGAATCCCACGATCTGGAATCAGAAGAGTTAGAACGCTCCTCGCTATCAGATTCAGAGACTGCTGGGGATAACATCGGAGGAGAAGCATATCCGAGACCTCTTTTGGTCTTGCTGTAGTACATATCTGACTTTTCTTTAGGAACAGCCGTACGGATAGGAGTTCGTCTACCTTTGCCGTAGTTGAGGCCGCTCTTGAAGTCGTAACCCATCTTTCGGACGATGTCTTTTGATTGTTGACTGTAACGACGGAGTTGAAGATGTCCCGTGTCGTTAACTTTGCTATCATCCGTATAACTAAATTGTTGTTCCGGTCCTTTACTAAAAAGTATTGGACGTTCGCCTTTCTTACGAGCAGGAACAATACGATATGAATCCTTTGGGTGTTCACATGAAACTTCTGTCTGAAGAGATTGCACAACTCCCATTGTAAATGACTGATAGCTATCTACCATATCCAAATAGCATTTAGCATGATAAATGACATCAGTATACTGGAAAGTAGGTGCTTTTTCATTGATTTGTATATTGGTATTTATAGCTGGACTTTTAGCCTTAGCAGGCTTAGTCAGATTAATTACAAGAGGAGGAGAAGAAGAACGTGGAGGAGGATTAGCCTTGTTACGACGGAGGTCGATAACAAGCGGCTCAGAGGAGGTGAGCTCCCTTTTCTCCTTGTTATGAGATAGATCTATAACAAGTGGCTCAGAAGAAGCGAGCTGCTTTTTATCCTTGTTACGACGTAAGTCGATAACAAGTGGCTCAGAAGAGGTGAGCTCCCTTTTGTCCTGATCATCATCAGTAGATTGTTTCTGGACTGGCAAGTGAATAGCCAGTGGTTTGGAGGATTGAGGACGAGAAACACGCCCTTTGACAGGAATAATGAGGGTATCTTTAGGCACTGTTTCTTGCTCTTCTTCAGTGTCCAAAGACAGGATAACCTTCATGAATTCGTCCTTGTACATACGTGCATCATTACAGCATGCTTCAATGCCTTTGAAAGGATAGAGATCAGCAACCTCCTTTTGTACCTCTCCATTGTCATCAACATATTTAAAACATTGATGGAGAGTCGAAGGGACAATGTTATGCTCATGCAAAAATGGTCTTCCCAGCAATGCATTGTAGGAGCAACCATGATTGTCAATGATATAGAAGGTAACCTTCGTGCGAAGATTGCCTATTTGGAGTTTTAGACGAATCTTGCCCAGAGGTTCACTCCTTCCCTGATTGAACCCAAGGATGGTGGTGATTGTACTGGAGAGACTATGCACTGGAATTTTCAGCGCATCCAACATTGTCTTCGATATAATGCTGAGAGCAGACCCTGGATCTATCAGGATACCATCGACTTTCATTGAGTCGACATATCCTGTATAGTAGAGTGGACGGTCGTGCCTGTTATCTTTCATCAACATGTCATCTTGTGTAAAAGTTATGTTTGGAATTAACTCCAACACACTATGACAATGAAGACAAGAGACTGGTTCTGCTTTTGGCTTCTTAAGCAGGGTAGACAGGTTTCTGCCTGCATGAGAGCCTCACTCAGAGTTTCCCGAGTCTCTTTGGATAGGCATAAGAGCTCAAAGATTGACAACCGAGCTGGTGTATTGGCCAACTGAGCCAGGATGTCAAAGTTGTAAGGCTTCTCAAGTCCAGAAGGAGATGACTTCTTCAAAGGTTTGTCAAAACGGACTTGTTGTTTGCCTTTGTCAGCGATCGTTGGCTTGGGAGGAATGGGTATCACAACCGGTGAGGAAGCAGTAGGAACATCCTCATTAGAAGCAGACTGCACTGGAGCAGGCTCAGAAGAAGAAGAAGCAGGATTCTCTTGAGTTTCGGGGTAATCCTTCAGATAGGCTTTCCCTGATCTGGTGCCTAACAAGATTTCTTCATCAACTATGGGGTCAAAAGACACCATATTGCAAATCTTTGTCTTGCCCTTGGAACGATCTTTCCTCTTGAAGGAAGAGGGAACTTCAAACTCTGAAGCAAGATCTGGATGAATCCACATAATCTCGCCATTGTCAAGAGACAAGGGGACAAGACCTTCACTTTGTGGAGGGGGGAGATTCTCAATCTCAAGAGTAGTCTTGGGGATAGGAATGATGCCATGTTGCACCATCTGTGGTGGAAAATCACCGAACTGAACTGTTACCATATTTGCAGTAACAGTCTTCTCGTCTTGTTGCAGTGTGACGACGCCAGCGTTGACCAGCTCCTGGATTTTGCCTTTGAGCACATAACATGCTCGAGTGGGATGTCCGATGAGCCTGTGATAGACACAGTACTTGGGATGATCAGTCTTACCGACTTCATCGAGCTTCTTAGGATCTGGAAGTTGAATTTTATTGCTTTTGAGTAAGCAATCAAAGATACTAGCAGTGTCATTCTCGTCAAAGGAATATTCTACTTTAGGACGAGGTTCTCTTGGTGGAGGTGCTGAAGGAGTAGAAGTGGACGTAGGAGGAGCTACGTTGACCGCCAAAGATTCTTTGTTCTTGTTCAGATTGATGTTCAAAGTATCTTTTGGTTTGCGGTTGTTCTGGCGGTTGCCACCACCTAATGTCTGATGTTCATCCCGGTCGGAGTTAGACATTTGTACCCCCAACTGCTTGAACTTCTCAGCACTCACTTCTGCAGCTTTAGCGTTGACAATGAATGAAGGCCAGTCCTGGAACTGAGTTGATCCTGTCCACATACTGATGATAGGTAAAAGATTTGCCTTGTACGTATCAATAGTGACAGCAGCTGGAGTTCCGGAAGGCATCTTCAAGGCTTTTCGGCGAAACCGTTTGATAAAACTCTCAGCAGTTTAATTGTGTTTCTGTTTAATTTTGTTGAGAGCCGACATAGTCATGTCATTGAATCCCTCATAGAACCGTTCCAGGAAAATTTGCTTGAGACCTGAGAAGGAAGTGATACAACCATCGGGCAAACTTCTGTACCAGTCGTATGCTACGCCGGCTAAACAATCGACGAACACTCTGGTAAGAAGAGCATCATTTGGCTGGAGTTGAACGGTCATTACCTCAAAGTGATTGATGAACTGGCTAGGAGAAGTGCTGCCATCAAACAAAGAGATCGTTGGGATCTTGTACTTTGGCGGGAACGAGACTTCTTTCCATTCAACTGGATAGGGCTGCTTGATCTCCAATCTTTGTAAGTTGCCTTTATCTTTAAAGGCTTCGAACTGGGTTCGCAAGAGTTTGACAGCTTTATTGGCGTCTTCAGATGATGAAGAAGGAGCAGGTTGAGTCAGAGTAGTAGGAGGAGGAACAGCGTTGTAAGCACTACCCCCAGCCCCTGACTGACTGGGTGTAGTTTGAACTTTTACTTGTACAAGAGGTATTTGAGGAGACACTACCCCCAGCCCAGCATTGACAGGTACCGAAGATGCTATGATCTCCGAACTCGCAGCAGGTACAGTCGGTGGTGTAGCATGTTGTGCCACAATAATAGAATGCATACTGGCAACCATTTCAGCCATAGTTTTTAGCTTGTCTTTAAGTGCAGCAATTCGCTGTTCTTGATTTGCTGAAGTTGAAGCATCTGGATCCTCATTGACAACGTAAGCCGTGACTTTTCTTGGTACAGTGGAAGACACTGTCTGTTCAGAGCTTTTGCTGTATGCATCATAGTCGGAGAAAGAGTCATCTCCTAACTGAGAAGTAGGAAAATAACCCGAAGGATCTTGAGGAAGATTCCTTTGACCGATTGTATCTCGGCTTCGGGATCGGATATGTCGAAATACTCCTTCAGAAGATTCTTGAAGTAAATCTAGATACCGTTGACTAGGACGACGAGGTTTGTCGTGCTTGGAGCACTTTCTACCCCCAGTGTCTCGGGAAGTCATGTTGACAGAAGTGTACAAGACTTCGTCTTCCTCTGACACTACTTCAGAGTTTGCAAAAGTCAAACGATCGAAGACAGATCGTTTTGTTGTTTGACAACAACATTGGATGATGACTTTGTGGTTGCAATGATGATCAGATAGTTGAACTGGAGGTGTTGAGACGTTGCCCCGCTTTTGCCTGAGATGTTCTCGGAGATCGGGAACAACAGCAGGATGAAAAAAACTCTGAGGGATCTGTTCTTTGATAATGTTCGGAATATGATTCCGATTCTTTAAATGTTTAATCCCTTGAGTGTACAGGGAAGTGCTCACTTCATTGGCATAAGTGTCGGGATCTTTGACCCTGGAAGTTTGTCTTTGATGTTTGATCTTCGGCATTGGCTGTTTGCGTTTCGCCGAAGTAGGCCTGTTAAGATAAGTCCTTAGATCTGCAAGCTCACCCCCAGGGGTTTCTGTTTGAGACACCAACAATTTTCCTTGTCTTGAGAGGGATATCTTGAGAGTTGGGAGATCCTGGAATTCTGCTACCGGAGTCGGCAGAATACCTCTCTGGTCAGTACAAGTTCTTGTAACATGGAGAGAAGAATCCTTGTTTGAAAGAGTTTTTGTACTGACTGATGCCGGAGCACATTCAGATTGATCTGTAACGGTAAAAATCGAGGAAGATTGAGAAAAGACCAAAGGGCCATTTTCTTTGTTCTAGAAAGAAGGGTTAGCTAAAGAGCGTTTTCCTCTGTTGTCTTCCAAGTCATGGGACGAGGAAGTTTGAGAAAAGACCAAAGGGCCTTTTCCTTTGTTCTGGAGAGGAGGAGGAATAGCCGAAAGACTACCCCCAGTGGATTGTGCAGGAGCAGCAGGGTGTTGGAGAGGAGTAGCATTCTTCTCTTTGTTATGAGAAGAAGAAAGATTAGCCAAAAGGCTGTCTTTCTTGGATTGCGCAGACATGGTTTGCGCATGAGTGGATGGCGCACTGGCAGGTTGTGCAGGAGAGTCCTTGACAGAGAACTTTTTGGTTCTGGCCACAGACACTGTGGTTTGCGCATAAGGAGTTCTGGCCACAGAGTGTTTAGGATACACTCTAGTTGCTGGAGCATCAGTTTACGCAGGAAGATGGGCAGCCAATTGCGCCAGAGGTAGAGGAGTCTTGTATTTTGACAAGGTAGCATAAGAAGTCTTCTGTGCACTGGCAGCAGCAGATTGCGCAGCTTTCTTGACAGAGACAGAATGTGCAATGGTCTTAGTGGCAGCAACTGTAGACTGTGCAACAGATTGCGCAGCAGGCTTCTTGGCAGACTGCACAGCAGTCTTGCTGACAGAGTTGATAGACTGCGCAGCAGTCTTGGA
This sequence comes from Iris pallida, assembly GCA_029216955.1. NCBI lineage: Eukaryota > Viridiplantae > Streptophyta > Magnoliopsida > Asparagales > Iridaceae > Iris > Iris pallida. The sequence continues at coordinate 3,285,021 of JANAVB010031019.1, read as the reverse complement.
GACCGACACTGGACGTACTTTGCTCGTGGCAGAAGTGGTTGCAGTGCGAGGAGTAGTCTTGGAATTGATCATGGCTTCATAGGCTGTCTGGTTGACCTTTACAACCAGCGTCTTCTGTCTTCCCGTTAGACGCTACGTCACATTGAGTTGTCACTTCCTCGTCGGAGGAGAAAGTCGTCTCCAGCAGAGTCGCCATTTTGTTTGCAAAAACAAAAGTATGAAACTTTATTGATACAAACTTTGTAAAGATTACAAGAATTCTGGAAAAGATACAACTGTAGGAATCTAATCTAGAAGACGATTGCTTTATCCCTTGGACGATGTGAACTTTGAAGACGATAGCCTCTGAAGTTGACTTGAAGGCAAAAGCCTCGGAAGAATGTAGCAGTACTTGGACAAGAACTCCTGAACTCTCTGAACTTTAATGTCTGATCTCTGATTTATGATCTCTGATCCCCTTGAATGGAGACTTGAAACTCTATTTATAGAGTTCTGGAAATAACTAATTTTGAGTTATTCTGGACTGCGCATGATGGATTGTGCATGAATTGGATTGCACAACAGTGGACTGCGCAGGCAGTTGTTGGATCATGGGCCAACTGTCTTGGACACATGGCATCTTTTGACTGAAATGCGCATGATCGTGCATAAACAGTTGCCACGTAGTGAGCAATTGATGGCATGAGTGCCACGTGTACTTTATCAGTTATCATGATGGAATGCGCAACCTGGATTGCGCAGGCATTGGCTTGCGCAGGAATGGATTGTACATCATTCAGACAGGCCGATTGCGATGCCTCCGATTGCGTTGCCAGCTGTCAGCCGTTCTCGAGCGCTGTGCGGCGCAATAAACGAACAGTCTCCTTGATCTTCGTGCTGTCAGCTGTCAGAAAGATTTAATTTTGTCAAATAATGATGACACTGCCACGTCAGCCTGTGCAGTTGAAAGTGTGCGCAGTCTAGTCTGCGCAGTCTGTATGATGCACAATCTGATGTCTGCGCAGTTCACTTGAAAGTTGAATTTCTTGATTTTCTTACTTTGTTGATGTGTGCAACTTGATTTTCTAGGACCTACACTTGTGGGTCCTAAAATGTTAGTCTTCGGTACCCATGCATATAGATTAATATCAACTAATTTGCAAATTCTACACTGTGGTAAGATATGACCATGTAATCCACAGTATGTGCAAGTAGCATACCTATTTGTGTTAGGAGCAGGTTGATGGTGATGTCTATATACAGTATGGTGATAGTTGTGTAGAACAGAAGGATAGTGACTATATGTAGCAGCAGGATGATAGTTATGTCTATGTGCAGCATGGTGATCGTTAGCAGGATAGTGACTATGTGTAGTAGCAGGATAATAGTTATGAGTAGATTATGAATGATGTCTATGTGCATGTGGTTTACGTGCTGCATGGGAGTATGTGTACATATAAGCATGGTTACATGCTGCATGTGTTTTACTATTGTGAGTGGTCTTGTGTTTTATGTGTGTTTTATGACTGTGTGATTAGGCAGACATTAGCAGTTACCTTATCGGATGTTGCCATTAGGCAGACATTAGCAGTGTCTCGAGGAGAGTCATCTTCTTCATTAAAATTACTAGCTTCGCTTTCGTGCCAAATACTAGTATTGGCGTACTTTCGCGAAGAGGGCTTCTTGTAGGGCTTCTCATATCTGTTACCTTTCTTTGCAAAGGGACAGTCCTTTCGAACATGTCCAATCTTTTTGCAGCCGTAGCACGTTGGTTCTTCCTCGTCGTCTTCTTGTTGTTCCTTCTTCTTTCGATTGAAACGAAGGAACTTCTTGAAGTTACGGACTAGAAGAGCTTGATCATCACCTTCTGAATTGTCGTCGTCAGTCTCTTCAGGATCAGCCCTTCGACGATGAGCTTTTAGGACAATCTCTTTTGCCTTTGGAGCAGGTTCGTCGAAGTCTTTGAGGTCGAGCTCGTGGGTCATCAGCTTTCCCATCAAAGTTTCCATAGACATTTTGGCGAGATCATTGCCTTCTATAATTGCTGTTACCTTAGGGTTCCAGATCTTCGGTAGTCCCCTAAGTAACTTGCGGATCTTCTCATGATTGGAGTATTATTTGCCAAGAGATGACAGAGGATTGATGACGTCAAGGAACCTTGTGAACATTTGAGTGATCGTCTCATTCGATTTCATCTTGAATGCCTCGTATTCTTAAGTCAGACGACTGATATTAGATTCATTGACTTGAGTGGTTCCTTCATGCGTCACTTCCAGAAGCTTCCATACTTCGTGCGAGGTGGTGCATGTTGTACCCTGTTAAATTCATTCCTATCTATTGCACAGAAAAGAGCATTAATTAATAGCTCTAGCATCTAGACTCGTCTGTTTCTTTTCCTCGTCTGAATACTTGTCGTTGGGTTTTTCGATGAGATCTCCCTCGACAACTATTCTGGTGGGCTTTTTGTAACAATCGGTGACAATGGTCCACAGATAAAAGTTTAGAGACTTGAGATAGAAACTCATCCTAGTTTTCCAATAGGTGTAGTTGGTTCCATCAAATAGGGGTGGCCTATGAGTGGACTGTCCCTCACCGTGGTTGGAAAACATAGGTTGTGTGGTTGCCATGGATCAGCTCTAGGATGTTAGTCCTTGTAAGAGAACAGTGCTCTGATACCAATTGAAGAATAGATAGACAACTCTAGAGGGGGGGTGAATAGAGTTTATAACAATAATGATCAAATAAAATTAACTCTTTTCACCAACAGTAAATAATCAGAGTAGTAAATGCGAAAATAAAAAGATCAAGAGAGCATACGCAAACACATCAGATTTTTAACCTGGTTTTTCTCGTGGAGGACTAGTCCGGGCCTGAGAACTCTAGCTCAGGATTAAATCCACTATTTGTGAAATAGTAGTTACACTCCGTACATTTTCTTCAGAAGAGCACGTCAACTTCTTACAAAGATCGCTGTGGCGAAGCTTGAAATTTTCCAAGCGACTTTCTTGACTCTTGCACAAACTTCTAACTGAATAGCACTGAGCACTTTTAGGCTTAGGAAGCTTGTGGCTAGTAGATGAGAAGGTTAAGGCTTGTATGAGGCTTATAGAGAAGAGAAGAAAGGATAATTGGATGATTTGGAATGAGAGAATTCAAGGCCTATTTATACTAGTTGGAATATGCAGAATTCGGTCAGAATTCTGTCGTGAATTTAAATTTTTGGCCGTTGACAACTAGCATACAGCAAACCCTAAAAATTAGGGTCCTGAAAATCAGGGGGCAGAGTTCGGCCCGAACTCTGTCTCCATAGGACAGAATGTTCAGATGGACTTTGTGGGCTAAGTTTGACTTTTGGTTGAGTGGAGCTGTGAGTTTGTTTGGGAATAAGGTTTAAACCAAGAATACCCAGTGCTACTCAGTTTACATTTTACTAGACTCAATAAATGTAAAATAGTACAGACTCTGAAAACGAGTACGCTGCAGGAGAGAGACGACGTCCGTCTTGTACTGAATTCTGTATTGATGTGTCATATTGAATTATGACAAGTATCATATTGTCAATTTGTCAATATTTGGTTGACTGTGATCCAGTTTGGGTCAACAATATTTTTGGTTCTGAAATGAGCCCCGACCACGCTATCGATACTCTGTCTTCATCGTCACTCTGTCGACGCTCTAGACTTCCCTAACCTCCTTGAATTGAGGCTAGATTCCCAACAAATTCGTAAATAAATTAATTTTTCAAAAAAATTAGGTATAATCAATCTTCCTTGGAAAGAGAATATGAAGATGGAGTATTCTTAAGAGTAGTTATTCCCTCTAAATGCATATTGTTCTTGTGGTTGCTTGTGGTTGCTTCGACTACTATTTCTATATGAAATAGCCGCGTCTCGTCTTATCATAAATGGAAAAAAGAAAAAAAGAAAAAAAACCAGACATCATTGCCCAATTGAGAGCTAAATTGGTGTCTCTAAATTATTCTCCCGTATTGTTGTATGAATTACTCACATACACCTTCTTCTACAGTTGCAACCGAGTCGAGCTCGAGTCCGAGCCAAGTCGAGCTCGAGCTTGTAAGAAGATATAAAAGCTCGGTTCGTTTTGCTCTGATTTTGCTTGAACCGGAGCCGAGCTCGAGCTGCTGGCTACCGGCTTACGAGCTGTTCGAGCTCGAGTCACTTAAACACATTTAAAAGGTAGAGAAATAAAGAAATAAAAACAAAGAATTGAAATGAGTAACGAGGGTTAGAACTCATGAAAAAGAAAAAAAAAGGAAAAAAAACATGGACTGCGCGTACCTGATCCTAAACCAAACGCCAACCATTCATAATGTAGAAAGCTGTTCCTAAAGCAAATTCTACAAGAAGTCTTCCCATAGAGACCATAAATACTTTGGTAGGGACATAAATCATAATAGTCGGAAATTAAATTCATCAATGAGATAGAACTGGTTCTTGATTCATCTAGCTGATCCTCTTTGAATCATCTTCCATCGTCACAAGTAGATCACCATGACATGTGAGGACCTCAACTGGATGATATGTATATGAAGCATTGGATAGACAATGTTGGTGTTTTTTTGCCTTTGGACTAGAAAAGATAGTCCCATATCGGCTATACCAATGGTGAGTATCTCAATATAATGCATTGCTTGTATTGAGGTGTGCACATGAGGTGTAGTGGGGCACAAGTTTGTACTATGTGGGAGTATTTTCCTAGAAGGAAAAATGATTAAATCCAACAAGGATGCAAATTAATTTTTGTTGTGCGGACTCGGACTCGGACACGGACTCCATGATGTCTCGTGCATGCACGGGAGTGTTCGGGGGGTAGGCGTGGACTGGCACACTTCTATGCTGATATTGGGATGATCTAAAATATCAAACTCTATTTTTGAGTATTGGTATTTTAGTCCCACATCGGATAGGAGAAGAGGTGAAGTCTCAACTCCACTCTATAAATAGAGCCCCTTGGCCTCCTTTGAAAGATGCACCAAGAAGAGAGTTAAGGGAGTCTGTAAAGTCCAGGAAGCCCGTTCAAGTCTCAAATATTGACTTACGAGCGTTCCAGAAGTTCTTCGTGAACTTGCTGGTTCCTGGGAGCAGATCGTGTTGGGGCGAATCTTGCTTTGAGCAACGGTGATCTTAATCACCCCAGCAAGAACCTTTCCACTTCTTCTTTCTTCTCCTTCATCTGAGTTGTAACTCAGTTCTGTCCGTCTGCAACTGCGATTGCAAGGAAGAACGTGAGATTTATTTTCTGAACTCAGTTCTGTCCGTCAGCAACTGCGATTGCGAGGAAGAACGTGAGATTTACTTTCTGATTATTGTTGCTTTTGTAATCAGATTTATATTATAGTGTTCCTCTTGGATCTCGAGAATAATTAGAAGGTGAACGTTTGTTGAACCTCTGATCTCGACATCGAGTCTACCATCTTTGATCAAGCCCCGGGTCTAACAATCTCAAAGCAAGATCCTTGTAGATGGAGAACTCTCGTGCTTCTCTCATCGATACCAGCTTTAACAAGTTGGAGAAATTCGACGGAGAACATTTCCAAATCTAGAAGAGGAAGGTCACCCTTAATCTTCAACTCGTGGACATAGACCATGTGTTGATTGAGGATGAGCCGACGATTCCAGAAGGAGGAACTGCCGATGCTATTGCTGCTGCACTCGTCAAGCAGAGCAAATGGAAGAGAGAAAACAGCATCTGTAAACTGCTGATTCTCAATTCTATGAAAGACTCTCTGGCAGAGTCATATTCCAAGAAGGTGAAGGCCAAAGAGATCTGTGATTCTTTGGGTAAGCTATATGAAGATGATGAGAACAGTTCCAAAATCTTCATCGTCGAGAAGCACCACAAGTGGCTCTTCGAAGACGAGATGGCGATGCTACCTCAAGAAAAGGAATTCCTGAAGTTGCGCCAGAAGTTAGATGACGAGAAGATGTCCCTCGTCGACAAATTTGTCATTGGAGGGATAGTCTCGAAACTTCCTGCTGGTTGGAGCAACTTCTATGCTAGAATGCATCAGAAGAAGCTGGACATTAGCTTGGAAGATCTTCTACAAGAGATCCACGTTGAGGACGAAATACGATCTCAACAGAAGATGGACTCTCTGTCCAAACAACTGGCTAAGGCCAACTTGGTGCAGACAAGAGAGTTCAAGGGGAAGTAGGTGGCTTCTCATCACAAGAAGAAGGACTCCACTAAATCTAAAAGTGAACGGTCCTTCGTTCAAGCAACAGAAGTCCAAGTCCTACGTGACTTGCTTCAACTGTGACAAGAATGGCCACTACATGAGTGAATGCAAATCCAAGGCCAAACCAAAATAGTATGTATAGCTAAACTTGGTTATTTTGATTACTTAACTTGGTTGCTATTGTTGCACAGGTTGAGTTATCTAGCGTGGTAGCTGACTAGTGGTCTGACACTAGTGCATCTGATCACGTGTGCTCTCAAAGGAGCTTTCACCAAGGACGAGTCATGTTATGACGAAGGTCTCGATGGAGAACATATATCTAGCAGAAGTTCTGAAGATCGAGACAGTGGTTATTAACCACCGACAAGGACACTGGAATGCGTGTTGCACGTACCAGAGATTTTTCGGCGATCTGATCTCAGAAAGTCTGTTATCTGATACAGACTTGAAAGATGGACATTCGTACTAGCCAAATGGTAATTTCTTGGCGAGGAACATGATTCGAAAAGATGTTCGGTGCTGAAGGAATGTTCGAACTTTTGCTGATGGTTGAGTGGACTGAGAGTTGTTCTATGACATAAGTAGACTCAAGCTGTCCTATCGGGACCTTATCTTAGGAATATGGGGGTAAGGAGGTGGAGGAGTTTAAGGTCTGTGCAGATACAAGACTGTTGGGAAGCTGCTCAGATGATTGAACTAAAGTACTGATCATCTGGAGTTAGTACACTCAGATATTTGTGACTTTTATCAATTCTCCACAGAGGCCGGTTCGAAGTGTTTCTCGAAGTACACATTCGTATGACTTCTCAAGTAGAAGGATGCAGCATTCGAGTAGTTCAGAGACTTCAGGGCTGAAGCTGAACGTTAAACCGATCTACAACTACTCAGAAGTGATCGAGATGTAGAGTAGAGGTCTCATGAATTTACATCGTTCTGCAAAGAACATGGAATCATCAATGAGACTACTGCTCCGTATTCTCCTCAATCTAACGGGATAACGGAGAGGAAGAACAGAACGTTGACAGAAATGATAAACTCAATGCTGCTAACTATGGGTCTTCCTAAATTCTAATGGAGAGAAGCTGCATGGACGACCACTTTTATTCTAAATAGAGTGCCGTATGCAACTTCGGACGTAACTCCTCATGAACACTGGTTCAAAGTCAGACCTAACTTGAATGTCATTCGAGTGTGGGGGTCTCTGGCTTATGTGAAGCTCCCAGATCTGAAGATTCAAAAGATGGGGACTAGGACTACGAAGATGATCTTCTTGGGGTATACCGAGAAGAGTGATGCTCGGAGATTTCTTGATATTGAGTCAAATCGTATCATCGAATCTCGTGAAGACAATTTGCAAGGCACAAGAATATTGTTTTTACGGATAAACCGGAGAACAATAAGGGTGCGCAAGAAACTGAAGTTTTCAATAAAGAAGTAGTCCAAGAAGATGTTGTTGTTGAAACAACGGTTGAACCAGAACTCGCTGAGCCGTCGTCGAAGCGAGCGAGGAGGCCGAAGAACTTCTGAGATGACTTCATCACCTATCATGTGGAAGCAGATCCGCTTACCTATGATGAGGCGATAAAGACCAGAGATGATATCTTCTGGAAGGAGGCGATTGACAATGAAATTGATTCCATCACCTCAAATAACACTTGGGTGTTGGTTGATCTTCCTGAAGGAGCGAAACCCATCGGATGCAAATGGATCTTCAAGAAGAAGATGAAAGCAGATGGAACTATTGACAAGTTCAAGGCCAGGTTAGTGGCCAAGGGATTTTCTCAGAAGCAGGGGTTCGACTACTTTGACATGTATGCTCCAGTAGCCCGGATGACCACTATCAGAATATTGATTGCTCTCGCAGCGATATATAAGATGGTGATACATCAGATGGATGTGAAAACGGCATTCCTGAATGGCGAGCTGACCGAAGAGATCTACATGCAACAACCAGAAGGGTTTATCGTCAAAGGTCTTGAAGACAAAGTCTGCAAGTTGATAAAATCTCTGTACGGCTTAAAGCAAGCTCCCAAAATATGGCATGAGAAGTTTGACAAAGTCATAAGGTCAAATGGCTACAGGGTCAGTGAAACAGACAAGTGCGTCTATTCGAAGTTTGCTGACGGAAGAGAAGTCATCGTTTGTCTATACGTGGACGACATGCTAATCCTAGATACGGATATAAGCTGTGTCACGGAGACAAAGAAGTTCCTCTCGACGAAGTTCAGTATGAAGGACTTGGGAGATGCTGATGTTATCTTGGGACTCAAGATCATTCGGACAGACACTGGACTAGCGCTGTCACAGTCTCATTATGTTGAGATGATGATCGCTCGTTACGGGTATCAGGATCTTCCAGGGATCGATACGCCGTACAAGTCTGATATAAAACTGAAGCCTAATTTAAGGGAAAGCGTCAGGCAGCTGGAGTATGCAAGCGTAATCGGGAGTTGATGTATGCTACTACTGCCACAAGGCCTGACATAGCTTTCGCTGTGAGAATGCTGAGTCGTTTCACGAGCAACCCAGGCATTGAGCACTGGAAAGCTGTAAAATGGGTTATGAGATATCTCAAGAAGACTCAGACATATGCACTGCACTACAGCGGAGATCCGCCGGTAGTGGAAGGCTTCAGTGATGCCAGCTGGTACTCAAAAGTGGAGAGCGAGAGGTCCACATGTGGATATATTTTCACAATGGGTGGAGCTACTATATCGTGAAAATCGAAGAAGCAGACTATGCTCTCGTGATCATCCATGAAATCTGAGTTCTTTGTACTTGATACCGCAGCGGAGAAAGCAGAATGGCTTCGGGAGCTCATGAATGATCTTCCAGTGGTTGGGATGCAAATACCAGGGATACCGATATACTGCGACAACCAGGCGACTGCGGTGGTGGCATCAAATGACCTCTTCAACAGGAAGAAGAGGAATATGCGGTTGAAGCACAGGACAATACACGATCTCATCAAGAGGGGTGTTATTGCAGTGATTGATGTTTGGAGTCAGAAGAACCTGGCGGATCCGTTCACCAAGGGCCTCAAGCGCCAGCTGGTCGATGACACAGCTTGTAGAACGGGCTTGAAGGCATTCTGATATTGTGTTATTACAATCCTACCATAAAGTTTTATGCTATTAGTTCAAAGAGAAATCTACTAGGCATCTAGCTTTTGGTTCAAGGGAGGACTATTAACCAGAAGAATATCAGGAACGGTGGGTACTTGTCCTCTATGACATGGAGAGGTTATGGACCTACAACCACTGTTGTCTACTGTTATTTTCTGCAGAAAACGGATCCTGTGGGAAGGTTGGCTTAAATGCCTTAATGAGTTCTCAGGCAGAGTGAATGCCTGGAGTGCTTTACAGGAAGCACGGTAGTGCAGCACTACAAGGAGTGTAACTCCATGCTACAGTGAGGTGACTTCACCATGAGATTCTCAGGTAGGGGTAATGCCTCGGCTTTGCAAGCCAAGTCACAGCGGAGTAGCACCGCAAATAGGCAGGTAGTCTAATGCTGTATGATAATCGTAATAAAGAGAGGTAGACAGCACTACAAAGATGATGATGTCCTCATGTTACAGTGTCATGACACCACGAAGAGGTACCAGGTAGGGTAAAGCCTCGGCTTCGCAAGCCATGTCATAGCGGCGTAACACCGCACGAAAGCGCAAGGCTTCATGCTGGGTAGTTTGGCACTACAAAGGGGCTTGTGACCTCATGCTACAGTAGTATGACACTACGATGAGGTACCCAGGTGGGGTAAAGCCTCGGCTTTAAGCCATGTCATAGCGGCGTAGCACCGCAAAGAAGTGCAATGCTTCATGCCATGACTCTTTATAAAGAACTCACCTATAGTGTATGGACAGAGATATCAGGCCGTCTCTTGAGGGTAAACTTGTAGACGCCCAAAAATTATACACTGAAACCAGGCTGGCACAAGGCCTTCAATGTGCAGCCAGAAGCACAGTTGATGTCATTATGTGAGTAGGAAGAATTGCAGTTATGGTGCAGAATTCAAGGCTTAGTCCATTCTTGTATCATGCTGTTATTTAACCTATGCGGGAAGATTCAAGTCGTAGCGACATCTCTCCTAATGCATGATGGGCAGTCACTGTGGGGAACGCTCAACCCATATATTGAGATATGTGGGGGATTGTTGGTGTTTTTTTGCCTTTGGACTAGAAAAGATAGTCCCATATCGGCTACACCAAATAGTGAGTATCTCAATATAATGCATTGCTTGTATTGAGGTGTGCACATGAGGTGTAGTGGGGCACAAGTTTGTGCCATGTGGGAGTATTTTCCTAGAAGAAAAAAGGATTAAATCCAACAAGGATGCAAGTTGATTTTTTTTGTGCGGACTCGGACACGGACTCCATGATGTCTCGTGCATGCACGGGAGTGTTCGGGGGGTAGGCGTGGACTGGCACACTTCTATGCTGATTGTGGGATGATCTAAAATATCAAACTCTATTTTTGAGTATTGGTATTTTAGTCCCACATCGGATAGGAGAAGAGGTGAAGTCTCAACTCCACTCTATAAATAGAGCCCCTTGGCCTCCTTTGAAAGATGCACCAAGAAGAGAGTTAAGGGAGTCTGTAAAGTCCAGGAAGCCCGTTCAAGTCTCAAATATTGACTTACGAGCGTTCCAGAAGTTCTTCGTGAACTTGCTGGTTCCTGGGAGCAGATCGTGTTGGGGCGAATCTTGCTTTGAGCAACGGTGATCTTAATCACCCCAGCAAGAACCTTTCCACTTCTTCTTTCTTCTCCTTCATCTGAGTTGTAACTCAGTTCTGTCCGTCTGCAACTGCGATTGCAAGGAAGAATGTGAGATTTATTTTCTGAACTCAGTTCTGTCCGTCAGCAAATGCGATTGCGAGAAAGAACGTGAGATTTACTTTCTGATTATTGTTGCTTTTGTAATCAGATTTATATTATAGTGTTCCTCTTGGATCTCGAGAATAATCAGAAGGTGAACGTTTGTTGAACCTCTGATCTCGATATCGAGTCTACCATCTTTGATCAAGCCCCGGGTCTAACAGACAATACCTTAATGTATCTAATTTGTATGTGAATATAACACATACAAACTAGAATCTACTATCAATTTAACCACACAACAGTACACGAACAGTTATTGAGAAAAGAACGAAAAAATGTGGATACAACACCCACCCGCGAAAGATAAGGAACCACAAACACTACGCAAAATCTCGCCAAGTAAAAAACACATCGTATATGTAGTGACTTTGTCACCTGCACAAATCTCTGTCTATATCTTCATGAATACAAAATTGATTACAATATAGTAGTATGTTCCTTTGTCCTAAGAATCTCTCTATCACAAATCTCAAGAAGACAAAATATTACAATATAAAATTGTTCAGCACACCCTGTGACAATATTCCTGAACGGAGCATACGACTTTACGAATAGATCTTCTTCTCCTACTATCTTGAAGAGCAAGCCTACAAGCGAATAAGGAATCCTCGTATATTTTAGTGGACTGCAATGAGCACACCGCAAAGAGCACACCCAAAGAGCAGCCCCCCTTAGCCCATAAATTGGTCTAAGAAACACTAATCTAGGTTTAAGAGAAACCCTAAATTAGTCCAAGTCCAATTATAATCGTCGATCCTCGATCCAATGGCTCAAAACTGTTGTTGAAATTCCACACTGCACCAAATAACACTTAGGTGATATACAACCACTATACCCCACTGTACTGCCTAGGTTATGGAATGAAATTGACAAAACCAATATACTCCCAAGCATACTGTTGCTCTGCTATTTTGGTCCAAAATGAGCCTCGGTTCAGCCTCAATCGATCCGTCGTCTTCGCCACAGCTTTCGTCGAAGTTGTACGATATCCCAGATTGCCCCCCTACTTCGAACCGAGGCAAGGATCCCGACAATTATGATATTCACATGAAAGTGAGAACCGCATAAATTAAAATTAATTTGCAATTAACCTTATTCTAATCAATGTATGCATTTGATTAATATGTCACCAACAATACGGCGACTCAATTCTTAAGGAAATTCATTTGCGCAAGAATAGCTTGGAGAGTCATATTCTTCTCCGCAAGTTTGTAAGACATTTTGACTGTCAAATAATTGAATGATCCATTTATCACCCTGAACACGACTTACAACTTTCATCACAATGAGAGTTGGTAATGACAATTGGAATGAAATTAACTCATATTTATTTATAATCTGTCAACGTTAGACGTTCTATGGGTATAAACTATTCGACGTCCAAGACTCGAATTTTATGGAATCTGGATAGTCATAGTATTTATATGTAGGAGATAAATATAGAAACCAACAGAACCATCATATTTTTTTCTTCTTCCTATAATAAGAAAGGAAAGGTGGTAAATGAATCATTCAACGATTTTGACTTTCAAATAGAACACAGTGAAGGTACTGCGCCTCACTTCATCCACAGATGAAAATCATCATGAATAGTTTGCAAAGATTTAACGTAAAATAACAGTGGAATTGCTGCAAGAATAACGAGATAATTAAGGAAAATTAGAGGATAATGTGTCATATTCATGCTTTAAGAATTTTGCTCCACTGAGAGAGATGTATATGGTTGGTAATGTCCCACAGCACGAGAACAATTAATACAAGGATAGAGAGTCCACCATTGAAGAACAATCAATGATATTGGCATTTGTTCTCAAAAGTCATAAGATTCGAAACACCAAAACTATGGAGACTTTCCATAAAGGAAATGTGAGTTTCCTAGCAAATAAAACCCAAAAGTCTAAACAGTTGGTTGACTAAGACTGATCGACCAACCTACAAATATTTGCCGACAGTTTATCAAAAAAAATATCCGGTTTTCCTGTGTCAGTTGATGTTAAGAACTGCTTCATACTGATCAGATTCTGCATCGACATGAGTGGTCATTATGCTGCTCTTGTTGCTATCCTGCAGAGAATGGACTGACCATGCTATCATATGATCCACAGATCTGCCAAATGGATGGTGCACAAGACCAACATAGAGTTTGAGTATTTATGCAGTGGGACGGGCTCACAAAGTGGCATTGGTGAATGGTCAGCCCGTCCAATGGTAATATCGTACTAATTTTTGTAAACCTATATTAATGATATTTCGCAATTGCTTGATTAGATTTTTTTTTTTTCGCCTTTTGATATTATCATGTGTTATTATGCCGTTTGACGGGTTCACCATTCATCAATGCCACGTGGTGAGTCCGTCCCACACACACACACCACCATCCGCACTGCTGATGAGGCGCTAACTGTGCTCAGCCCACATTATTGTGTTGATTACCCTGTCGATCTGACCATAACCCAGAAAGCCCTCAACTTAACATATGTCGACTATGGCATTATTGACATCAACGGTAACATTATATCCCTGTTTCTATTCATAAGACATAGGTGACAAAGTTGAACCTATTTGAAAATGTCTATATCCTGTATCTGTATCTGTATCATGTCTTATCCATATCCGTATCCGTATTAAGTCTGAGTGTCGTGCAACATTATCCAGCTAAGGTTTGCCTAAAAATGTTAAGAATGGGTTTTCTATATTAAGTCTATTCAAGAGAGAGATTTGAGAAATGTATGAAATCAAATGGAACAATTGAACAAGTTCAGCTAGAAAATTGGTGCTGGATTAGGTAGTATATATGCTACATGTCTGTATGATGCAAAACATAACCCAGTAAGGTCACTGCACATTCGTCCAGTTAGAATAGTTTCATACTAAAAATTATTTGTTGCTTTCTTCTTTTTTTCTCCAGACATTACTATGTTAAATTGAAATTTTGATTCCAGTGGGAACAAACTACGGGAAGAATTTGATCTTACATGAAGATGAACAGTTGTTTCTGTTCCTTCGATGAAAACTTCGTCAAACTCTTAAACAGAAAATAATGCGACGACAGGATACCGAAACTAAAAGAAATTAAGAACTTTTCCATTTTCCAGACTTGTCACCATATAGTGGAAGTTTTCTTGGCTATTTTAAGAAGGTAAATTATTGTTGGAGTTTGGTCTTTTTCTAAGTGAATTTTAGTCCCACATCGGCTAGACCAAAGGAATTGTATCTCTATATAATAGCTTTCCTATTTTAGAGATGCACATGTGGTGTGGAGGTGCACATGGGTGTGCCATGTGGGGTTATTTTTCTAATGGGAAAATGACTAAATCAACAATAAAAGCATTCATGCTTTTTGCTCTTGGAAAATTCATTTCCATGGGAGCTAAGTCCCGTAGGGGCTTAGCGACTCGGACTCGGACTCATGGGCTCATGAGGCGTTTTGTGTGCGTAGTTCAGTGCGCGCTCTGTCGCGCAGAGTGCAAAGAGTGCTGGGTGTACGCAGTTGGCAGCAGAACGTGCGTTTGCATGTTCTGGAAGGTTGCTACATGTTCGGGGTGGTTATTACCACGTCCCTAACTTTGTGGCAACCGACCAGTTGCTGCAGGGCCTATATAAGGCATCATCTCTCTCAAGGCTTTATACAGAATAGAAAAGAGAAGCTACCACAGAAAGTTTATGAGTGTTCTTTAGCACAAGTAAACAGAGTATTCAGACGTGTTCTTTAACACAGTTCTGATCTTCCAGTAGCCTTCGAGAGAGATAGGAAAGGCGCCGCACCAGCATTGCGAGCCTTCGAGAGAGATAGGAAAGGCGCCACACCAGCATTGTTTTTGCACGGGAGTTCGTGTCCGTCCGAGGAGTCAGAAGAGCAGGAGTGTTCCAAGTTCTCCGACGAACTTGCTGGTTCCTGGAAGCTGTTCGTGTAGGGCGAATAAAGCTTTGAGCAACGGTGATCATTCACCCCAGCAGGCCATCTTCCATCTTTCGCCTGTCACCTTCTTCACTGCTGTGATTACGAAATCTTTTTAGATTCTCGTATATCATACGTTGCTGTGGATTACGAAATCTTTTTAGATTCTCGTAATACTTATAACGAGATCTTTTTAGATCTTCGTTATACTCGCGCAACCTTCCTAGAAGTGTTGCGTTGGAACATTGTTTTTACAATTGTTTCATCTTCTCAGTTTTCTATCGAAAAATTGTGCCCCGACAATAACAATTATAAGGACACAACATATTTTGATCGGGACTGTCCAAGTGTTAGTTTTTTATTATTTACAAGTTTGTCACTGAAAAAATTACTTAGAGCTATCCAAGTGGTAGGTATAAAAGATAAGTCTTACAATTTTTGTTTTCTTCCTCACTCTCCATTCCTCACAGAAAGAAGAAGAAGAACAAGAAGAACAAGAAGAAAAAAAAGAAACAAGAACAATAACATCAATTTTTACAAACCTAGTTTATTTTGATTTTTTGCTCTCTTCTAATTTCTCAGATCTCTTTCTCCAAACCCTACTTTATTTTTCTTCTTCATGTTTGGGCATTATGGATGAAACCCTAGTTGTAGAAGTTATCAAATCTATCAAATCTATTAGTCTATTAACCAATTTTTCTTTATTAATAGAAGAATTATGCATGAAATCCTAGTTGTAGAAGAAAACTTTGGAAGAAATCCTAGTTGTAGAATAATTGGGTTCATATCAGGACTGCCACAATTTCTGACAGTAGTAGAAGTATTGAGGACTGCCAGAAATTGTGGCAGTCTTGAAATAGACTCGATGTACAACAGGACTGCCACAATTGCTGGCAGTCCAAGAAGTAATGAGGACTGCCAGAAATTATGGCAGTCTTGAAATAGACTCGATGTACAACATAACTGCCACAATTGCTGGCAGTCCTAAAAGTAATAAGGACTGCCAGGAATTGTGACAGTCCTGAAAGGGATATGCTCCACAACAGGACTGCCACAATTTCTGGCAGTCCTAGACATATTGAGGACTGCCAGAAATTGAGGCAGTCCTGAAAGATACTTGCTGTACAGCAAGTTCCTTTCAGGACTGCCACAATTTCTGGCAGTCCTAAAGTCGACATTTCCGAATGAAAAAACATGTTAGGGTTTATTTCAATCTTGATAATAGAGTGAAATATGTATTTTAGGATTTATTTTCATGCATTCTTTGTGAGGAAAGAAGTATTTAACCTTTATTTTCATACATTTTAGGGTTTATTTAATTTTTTGGGTGCCATCGAAATTGGGAAAGAGAAGGAAACTAGGGTTTTGATGGAGATAGTGATGATGGAAATGGTGGAGAAGAAGAAGATGATGATGATGAGAAAAAAACTAGGATTTTGATGAAGATGTGAGAATGAAAATGGTGGAGAAGAAGAATATGGATAGAAGAAGAAGAAAGCTAGGGTTTGTGAAGAGAGAGAGAGAGTGAAATTTAGAAATGAGAGTGATTTTTTGGTTTTGGGGGGCTGTGGGCTTTGGACAACCCCCTGAGTGAAATATTTTAATAGTCCTAGTTAAAGTTCCTCCTAACCTGACTAGTCCTAATCCTGACCCTTGTTAGCAATTCGGCAAACGGAAAAAATTCGGGACGACAAAAGTACGAGTATTAATCGGCTCAGTGCAAATAAAATACGTTCAAAAATTCAGTCAAATGTTCGAAAAATAAAAATATTGAGGTTAGAAACTTTACATTCTTAAATATATTGTCAAATTTGGTTAATTAAACAGGTTCCTAGCATGTTTATTGTATCAAATTTGTCAATAATTTATACAGAACATGTTTAAAACTTCGCATGCTTAAAATTTATGTACTGATTTGGATCTGTCAAAAGTACGCAAGTATTATACGTTTATGAAAGATACGAAAAAATTCGCGTATAATACGAGTTTTATTCGGGTGATTGCTAACAAGGATCCTGACTAGTTCCGATCAAAGAGATACGTGCCATTATAATTAAATCTGTAGGAACTTTGTGAATTATGACTTTTTCTTGTTCCAACAGAGCATATTCACAAGCTCAAATGATTACTCCATTCAACTTGGACACTTGGTTTGGCTACAAGCTCTTTTCAGATAATGTCGATGCATGACAAATGTAAGATACTTAGGGGCGAGAGCACTAAGCCCAAAGATTGCATAGTCAAAAGATTATCTTGGTGTGACACGTGACGTTTGATGTCTACCCTTTATTTAGGAAAAAATAAACAAAATATTATTTAGAACATCATTAGTAGGTTGTGTTCAAAAATTTTATCTTGAGGAACAATATTTTAAGAATAGTAAAAAATAATAAAATAAATTTTGGTCAAGATAGTCAAAATTTAGAACATCAAACGTCACGTGCCATCCAAGATATTCTTTTGATTATATTCTTTTGAATCTAAACAATCAATTTTTGGGCTTGTTCAGATTCAAAAGAATATAGTCAAAAGAATATCTTGGGTGACACGTGACGTTTGATGTCTCCCCTTTATTTTAGAAAAAAGAAGAAGGGTTATTTAGTAATAGGTTCTCACATATATATGTAAATTAGAATTTGAATTTCGAAAATGACCAACATTAGAATTTGGATGTCGAAATCACTGTTCATATAGACTAATGAACATTGATTTTGGGACCCAAAATCTAACATTGGTCATATTCGAGACAAAAATACTAAATTATGTATATATGTGAGTACCTATTACTAAATATCCCCAAAAATAACTATGGGTAAAGTAAAGGAATAATTAAGTGTTTAGACTCTGGATTTTATACTAATCTAGAGTTTAAGTTCTGACATGTCAAATTGGTCTAATTTTTATTTTTTGTTATATTTTTTTCATTATGCCCTCTCTAACATATATAGAAAAGTTTCATTATCAGACATGAGAAGGAGGGCGTAACGGAAAAAAAATAAAATTTCAGGACCAATTGGACATGTCAGGACTTAAACTCTAAACTGTTGTAAAATTCAGGATCTAAACAATAATTAGCCATAAAGTAAATAACCTAAACTTTATTTTGGCTAATCAGCGTTTAGATTCTGAATTTTATATCAGCTTAGAGTTTAAACTTTGACATATCCAATTGGTAATTTTGGGCCCAAAATGACTAAAATGTCCCTCCCAACGTTTTAAAAACGGCCATATGGGAGGGACATTTTGGTAAAAGACTCCCCCCCTCCCCAACGGTCGGCTCATTTTTTTTAAAAAAAAATTTCGAACGGCTCACCCCAACGGTCGGCTGGACCGGTCCAACCGGGCCGGGCTTCGGGCCGGTCCATCCGGGCCGGGCTCCGGGATGGGCCTAAAACCAAATTAAAAAAAAAAAATTTATCGGACCGGGCCGGACTCGGGCTGGGGGGGGGGGGGGGGGAGGGGTGGGGGGGGGAGGCATGACCCGACCCGTTGGGGGGTGGGGGGCCGGGCCGGTTCGGGCCTCGGACGGGCCGGGCCGGTTCGGACCTCGGATAGGCCGGGCCGTGCCGGGCTGATTTGACCGCTGGCCGGTCCGAGCCTGGGCTGGGTACCGGGCTAACCGGCCCACCCTACACCTTGAACGATGAGGAGACTACACATAGGCCTGTCAATGGTAGACCGAAAATCCATATCCGATCCGTATTCGAACCGAAAATATCCGAAATTTCGGATACGGATACGGATTCGGATATCATATCGGATATTTATCGGATATCGGATGCGGATACGGTAAGGGTCATATCCGAACCAATAATATCCGAACCAATAATATTTAAATTATTTAATAAATTTAAAATGATATTTACTACAAATTATGTTTTTCAACCAAAACTTATTGGAAAGTGTAGATACTTCAAACTATATTTTTCAGCCACTTTAAGTGGTTTAGATCGGTACCATAGGGTTGAACTTAAATTTCCAGCAACGTATATACTATAATATATTTGACATATCATATCTAAAGAGTTCAAATGTTTTGGTTGTCACCTTGCAAGCGGCTGAAAAACATAGTTTGAAGTATCTACCCGATCTAAACCAGCAAGGTGACAACCAAAACGTTTTAACTCATTTTTTTTCTTCCCTTTTTTTTAATATTTTTTTAGTAATCTTATTGGTTCGGATATTATCCGATATCCGTTAAAATTATTGGTAACGGGTATGGTAGCCAAAAATTATATCCGATCGGATATCGGATAGTTATCGGATATATCCGATAGTTAATAGTTCGGATATGGTAATGCCAATATCCGACCAATAAGCTACCATTGACAGGCCTAACTACACAGTGACAGTTGTATGAAGAGGGTGTACTTGGCCTGGACATGTCCACTCCCATGTGCAATGGCGTGGAGCAATTGGCTTGCCACGATGCTACTGGTTTGGTTACTTTGCTGTGCAAGTTTGGCCATTGAGATGGTGATATGGTTGCTGTCATTATTTCGGCGCTAGACATTTATAGCATCTATGTGAAGAATTTTATTTTTTTCCACAGATGCTTTTCATTTCCTATCAACTCAATATCATGTAGTTTGGTTTCAACTCTCTTGTCAATTTTTGTTGTGCTATTTTTTTTTGGCAAGCATGCTTCAAACTGTTCTTGTTGGCTCAAGCAGTTGGACATCTTCATTTGATATGTGGATTCATTTTACTGCTAATACGATGCAAGAAAGTGTTTTCATTGTTGGATTGATTATAAGATTACATTTTAATCCAACTTTAATTTGTTAGAAATACATAGTTAACTAAAAATGATGTAAATATATATCTATTTATATTTTATTTTTGTAGGTCATATCTTTGCCTTCCCTTTGCTCTTGTATCGAACTGCACATATCAAGAAGTAGCCGAAGTTGAGCAGCACCACCGCAGCCAACATCCAGTACACATTGTCGAATCTCGACTCGTCTATGTCATCCCGCCACCAATCCGTGAACCTCTGAATCAACGTGATGGCCGTCGTGCTCAAGTAGCAGCCGATCCCGGTCATCAGCGCGGTCATGCCGGCCGACGAGCTCCTCAGCGATTCCGGGAACTCTTGGAAGTAGAACACGAGCTGCGCCGGAAAATACAGCGCCTCTCCCAGCCCCACGAGCACCAGAGGCGGAACCATCCACAGGACCGACATGGCCCCGCCCTCCGGCGCCGACGCCAGCCTCCTCGACTCGACCACAGCCGTGCCCGCCAGGGACACGAACGTGAGGAAGTGGCTGGCGCCGATGCGCTGGAGGGGCGTCACGTGCCACCTCCGGAGGACGATCCCTTCCAGGAGAGGGATGCAGACGACGGCGGCGGCCATGGTGAAGATGGGCGTGGACGCGGCGGGGATCGAGAAGCCGGGGCCGAGGTGGCGGTCCATGGCCATCGCCTGGAGCGTCGCCAGGCTGCCCTGGATGCTGCAGGCGAGGCTGGTGCAGATGATGCTCGCCATCAGCGGCAGCAGCCCGACGATGCTGCTGAGGACCTCCTCCTCTTCCGTCTCCGTCGACCGCTCGTCGTCGACAACGAGTGAACTGCACGCGTAGTAATTCGTCGTCATAAAACATCAGCGTTGCAACTCGAGAGTAATTAGCTAGCTCTGATCAATTTGCATTGCCAATTTGCCGTGTTTTCGTGTGTCAGATCCTTACTGAACATGTATCAGACACACCAGGAACACTTCAAAGTCGTGTTCGGTGCGTATCATACACGTATCAGACACAAAATGGATGCTCCAAGGGTCACACCGTGTGAGATGCATACCCGTACCGTACAAAATACGGTCCATTTCGTATCGGATGCGTATTGGGCCACAAACACTCCACAAATCCTGCCATTACGTGTCGGATGTGTATGGGACACGTGTACATGGATACTCCAAAATGCAGTAGGATATATCAAAACAGGTGTCGTGTCTGTATCGCCGTGTCCTTTAGCATATCGTGTTGTATCAGTACATACCTTTCACACGGAGATGGAGTCGAAGTTTGGAGCTTAGTCTCCCCTGTACCGTCCTCAAGCCTTTCATAGTCGTCGACACTTTCGCGTGATTTCGGACTCTTCTTCCCAATTCTTCGCACAAGAGACCGCAACAACGTCATGAACGGATTCTCCCGACACTCGGAATGGCGATAGTAGTTCTTCCCCAGGTGGAACATAAACAGTCCGACTGCACACAATGCCGCGCATATGCCGAAGCCGAACACCCAGCCCATGTTGTCCTCGACGTAGACGAGGGCCGTCGTGCCGACGATGAGCGAGGCGTACATGGCCACGGTGAACCAGTTGAAGAAAGTGGCCTGCTCGTCGCCGGAGTCCATCTGCTTGGCACCGAACGTGGACGAATTGAGACGGTTCCCTCCCACGCCGACGACCAGCAAGGTTATGGCAAGATACAGGACTGCGAGCTGGCCGCCGCTAGGGGCTTCGCACACGCCGAGAGTGCACGGAGCTGGACTCAAGGAGGGGATCGCTGCTGTCGCCATGAACAGCAATATGCTCTGCATTCACAGTCCATCAAGTGTTGTTTTTAAATGAAAACATCGATATTGATTTGCATTCAGGTTACTAAGAGAGTGAGTAGAAACGAGCGCTAGGTTTCAAACAAACTGAAATAATGAAAATGAATACAAGGAAATTCTAAAAATTGAAAATTGAAATTGAATTGAAATTAGTCGTAACCGAAAGCTAACGGAACTGATAATCGATTCGGTTTGTTCGGTTGAACTATTTTATTATTTAATGGACTGAACAAAAAGTTAGAATTGTGGTTAAATTATATTAAACTTTTACAAATTTTATATATACGGCTGTTGTATCTAAAAATTGGATCCAGAATTAAACTACTTGTTAAATTTATCAAAGTTCGATTGTAAAATATATACATAAAATTGTTGTTTTTGAAATATATATATAAAAATATACATATTTTTAACCATGAATATGCATAAAATTTTAGGATTTTTAATAATTGTTATAAGTAGAGTTTTGGACCAAAACCAAAATCAAAACTAAAAAACTAAACAATTTTTTTTAAATATTTTTAAAATAAAGTTTTATTCTTTTTCAAAATCGGCTGGGTTTGGTTTGATTCTCGAACAAAACCAACTAATGTTCACCGTGCTCAAGGATACCATAACTCCAGCAGCCAAACTTTTGAAATATTATTGGATCATTATTTATACAATAATACTAAATTTACTATCAAATATTTACAATCTTATTACAATATACTCTACTATCCTTCTAATATGGTTACACCCGATCCTACCTCTTTTCCTCTCCCCCTCAATAAAAACCGGCAACGTGACAAGTAATCCTTTTATTGCATTCATAACATTACTCTTATTTATAGAAGTTATAAAAAGAGTATAACCCTTTTATTGCAGTCATAACATTACTCTTATTTATAGGAATAAGAACTAAAAAAACGTGACTGCTCAACTGCAGCCGCCAAACTTTTGGTTGAGGTGTACATAGGAATGTAGTATGTTTTGATTAACCATTACTACTTGACTAGGAATAGACGTACAAAAATATTATCTAATTAAGACCGACTGTTAAGCCAAATTGTCGATACTTCTTAGTGGGTGGGGCACATTTTAGATTAAGTAATTGACTCTCTTTTTTCATATTTTTCCAACTGATCTACCCAACCTAATGGTAGGCGAGCCGCCCTCACAAAACTGTGGCCCACAGGCATAAATGAGTTGACAATTGACTTTTTTTTTTTTTCTTCTTTCAGTTTGTCCGCACACGTTATACTGATGTGGCGGTCCCGGGTCCTCCATTGATTCTACTGGAGTTTGATTGTGAGTTTGAAAAAAAATAATTGCCATATAAATATAATTTTTTTTTTCAAAAGTACTTCTTCAATACAAATGAAAAATAAAGTATAAAATTAACATGCTAATGATATAAATATTGTAAAGTTGATTGTTTAAATCTAAATAATGCACTATACAATAACTTTATGTTCACATCATCAATTATGAATTAAAAAAAAGACGATGAGTAGAAGTTGCCTTAAAAGTTGTAAAAAAATACTTTGTATTATTTTCTTAATACTTTTATATTAGAGAAGGCTTTTCAAACTTATTGTCTTTTATGAATATAATTTTGTCATCTATAGAAGACATTATCTTGTGTCTCATGTCACTAGTGCTGAAGTCAGTGGGAACCGCTTCGTCAATCAACATATGTTTTGACGCACACGATCCTCTCTCAGTTGGACAGGTATTTCTTTTTTATGTACGGTAGGACGGGCAAAGACACGTATACACTTCAAATTCATACAGTGTAAGTATGGGGTTGTGTTGGACCCATATATCAAAGATATAGAAACACTTCAAAACATATACAAGGCTAGGATACCCTGAAAGTAAGGATATCGAATTTGTTTCGTCGTGTGCTATTTTCTCTCTCCAAGATAGTGTTCATGTTAATATATTTGTTCTTCTTCCACGAAATAGACATGTTGACCTCTGGAGTACTGCCAAGATGAGCACCAAGATCAGAAACTAAAATTATAGGAAAATGGTATGTGGCCGGAGGGAGATGACAGCACGCGTGTCGGTGGGCCGTGTGTCACCCCCCAGCACCCCTCTCCCTCTTCGGCCCCGCCTGTCCCCCTCATCCAGTTACACGATGACATGTGATCCGCGGGTCAGGACTGCAGTCCAAATTCGCGAACAACGTAGCATCGCCCTTATAACAATTATGCTCTATATATTTTGTTACTTAATAATTTATACTAGCAATTAAGTGCCTGAACCAAAGTACGTATACGTACGTACCATGACATATTTTTGTCAATTATGCTATTTGGCACCCAAATTTTTTGGATGATGTCATCTCCCATTATGTGTTATTTGACATGTCAATCGACATGACAGCTGATATGTCATATTTTAATCAAAAAATTAATTACCAAAAAAAAATATTATTAATGTTAATACTAATGCTAATTTTAATCTAATATTAATATTAATTTTAATGTTAAAATTAATGTTAATGTTAATAATAATATTCATATTCATATTAATTTGATATTAATTTAATTTTAATTTTAATATTAATATTAATGTTAATGCTAATTTTAATGTTAATTTTAATGTTAATGTTAATGTTAAAGTTAATATTAATATTAATGTTAATTTTAATATTAATATTCATATTAATTTGGTATTAATATTAATTTTAATATTAATATTAATATTAATTTTAATGTTTAATTTTGTCATATCAGTTGTCATGTCATCAGTCATTTCATATACCACATAATAAAAAATAATATCATCCAAAAATTTTTGGAGCCAAATAGCATTTTTGTATTTTTGTAAGTTGTTAACTTTGGACGAAAAAAGAGAGAGAGCGAGATTATATTAATTAGTAAGTACCAGGAAGCAAGCGGCCATGGATGCAGAGAGGATAGGGAAGCAGCCGACGGCGTCTGCGACGATGGCGCCGACGATGGGAGCGAGCTGACTGCATCCGTTGACGAAGCTGACGATCTGCGTGGCATCAATGCTCCTCATGTTGAACTGCTCGATCAGGTACACCAACAGGTTCGACGTCACTCCCTGCGTCCCCATCAGCACCCCGGACACTCCGCCTTCACCACACAACAGAACAGTTCAAGTTGGACACATATAAGACGACGACACAGCTTTAAAATCAGTGTCATATCCGTGTCAGGCCGTGTCAAGCACGTATTGAACAGACACTCTAAAATACAGTAGGACATACTAAAATATATATATTATTCCAGATCACGTTGTCGTATTAGTATTGTGTCGTATCATATTCATATCCTTATAACTCAGAGAAGACTATTGTGTGTGTGTGTGTGAGAGAGAGAGAGAGGGGGGACCTATAACATAAGGGAAGGTCCTCCAGCCCCCTTGTTTCTGGACCTTGCATGGTGTCAAAGTTTCATCCATCGAGAAAAAGAGAGAGAGAGAGAGAAAGAGAGAGAGAGTATGCACATAGAAAGCAAGCGCACTGATATATATAGAGAAGTGTGTGAGTAGGAATTTCATTGAAAAGTCAAAAACGGGATATTTTGAACTTCCAACGGGACAAGATTAGGTTCTTGGGTGGGTTGGTGGGATATATATGGTATACCTAATTATATATATATATATATATATATATATATATATACTACTGGTTTTAGTTTCAAATATAGTTAGTGGAGTCCAAGAACTTAATATGTGGGTAGGGACGAATGTCATTTGTTGGTGATTTGATATCATGCATGCATACAACAAAAAGCGAGAATAAGGGCCTAACTATTTATCGCAGATTCGCAAAAACTTTAAAGTTTTTTTTTTTTTTTCTTTAACTGAAGTTAGCATATCATTTGCAATGTTAAGTCCATCAACAAACAGGTAGTCGTACTCAAATATTGCTAATACGTTGCTACAATTTTGTACAAAAGTTGTCCATGATCATACATGTCTATACAACTTAGTTATTAAATTATAACATGTATAATAACATAAACTTAAAATAACTATGTATTAGTATGATGATATAAATTGAGTTTCTGATGATGGTTAATCGATCAAGTTGAGTATTATGGAGTCACTAATAATCATGCAATCACTAAAGTGTTTATATTTAAACTTAGCATAGTCCTAATATGCAGTAATGCTATTATATTTTGTTACTATATATTGCTTTGTTCGCCTAACATGTATTAACAGAAAAATAATAAGTAAGAACAATCATGGACATATGCAGTAAAAAAAATTACGATGGTTCAAAGACACTGCTTACCTACAAGATTTTTCTGAACCGTTGTCACTACCACTTTCTAGATTATGAATATTTTAGTAATTGTGTGTTAATTTGAATTTTTAATTATTTTATTATTATTTGATTGGTGTGGTAATTGTTGACTAGTGCTTTTGGTATTAGCAGATGGCTTAACCTTAGTTAACCTTGATTAGAAGACTAACCAGGTGATTAGAGACTTAATAGCTAATTAGAATTTAAGTTAGAGCTTAGACCTAATTAGGAAACCATTCAAGTGATTTTTAGGCTATTTTAATACATAGCTTTTTGGCCTTTTTGCTAATGGACTTTTTGGCCTTTTTGGTTCAGGACAGACAGAAACACTGGGCTGACAGTCACCGGAGATCGTTAGAGTTTGAGGTATAATTTTCCATGAGTTGAGACTGTTGATAATGATAGGATTAGGTCATAACCTCTTGTTTAAATTTTAGGTTGGCGATATGGTGTTCTTGAAGATATCACCGACACGTGGTACGATACGTTTCGGAGGAGGCGGGAAGCTCAGTCCGAGGTACATCGGGCCGTTTGACATTCTCGAGAAGATCGGGGAAGTGGCATACCGCTTGGCATTACCACCCGCAATAGAGGGAGTGCACAACGTATTTCACATGTCCCAGTTGAGACGATACGTGGCAAACCCCAGTCACGTGCTAGGCCACGCAGAGATTGAGGTGGGACCGAGCCTTAGCTACCAGGAGCAGCCCGTAGAGATCTAGAATCGCAGGGAGAAAGTGCTGCGCAACCAGACTATTCCATTGGTGCGTGTCGCGTGGAGGCACCATTTGCCAGGCGAATCCACTTGGGAGAGGAAAGACGAGATGCGAGAGTGCTATCCTCACCTTTTCGAGGCATGAGGTATAAATTCCTACCCTTGCGTCTACCCTTTAATTTCGATGACGAAATTATTTTAAGGTAGATAGATTTGTGAACCCTTGACCCAATTTTTTTGGTATTATTTATTATTATTAATATTAAAAAAAATCATTATTACTAGTTCAACCAATACCATTATGCATTTATGTCCTAAAGGGGAGTTGTAAACAAAACAAACATAATTACATCTAAAGGGTGTCCCTTTTTGCAAGAAGCCAACTGATGAGGGACTTTAGTGTAATTTTGTTAATTCAAATTACCACTGAACGATCAGAGATTTAAAACTCTGTATTCGAATCTTCCAACGGCTAAAGCTCAGGGCAAGGTTCAGATATGATCAAATCTCCTTCTCTTTATCCCGGCGAGATGCAAATTGGTATGTATATAAGTATGCTAACTAATGTCCTCGTCTCTCCCCTTAAACCCTAATTTTCCTGCCACGAGTTCTCCCCTGCTTTGAGTCGAAGAAATACTTGAAGAGTTGAAGCAACCAAACCTTCGACAGGTAACTTTCATCCACCATGACTTTGATTCAGTAGAACTAATCTACTCTTAGACTTGCAAACGCCTGTTATTAACTAATATAGGATGGAATGGGTAGGTTTTCAACTTAATGTCAAATAAGGGACTTATGGGGTGTACTCGTGTGTCAAGCACAGGGTGTTAATGATGCATTATATCCTGTTTTAGGGTTTTAACTGTCACCGAAGTATCAAGCTTCACATCGGCTAACACCTGATACATCAGTTCCATGTCCTATTATATATTGCACACAAGTATCAATATGATAACACATCCACAAGAGCCAATTATTTCCTGACGTACCAATATCATCAGTTACAGAACCATGCCCTGTCCCATGAAGTACCATTGTATTAGTAACAATAATATTACATAATCAACATTGCCTTCCCAATCAGACATTTTATATGAACTAATTGCTTCCAGGTATAGAGAAATCTGAATCTTAGAGTTATTATATTCCTATGTTATTTAGTTCTTAACCCATTGCCCACCCGATTCTTAGTGAAGATTGAAACTTGAGTGCTTAAGCTCAACTTAATCTAGTACAGGTCTGTACGTATCAGATATACATGCGTGTTTAAATTAATAGCATTGTGTAGCAACCAATGGATGTACCGAGCACGGGGTAGCAAGTTGTACATGTACCATATGTGGTACAGAGTTATATGGGAGTGTCTTGTGAGAACCTTAGTGAGTTTGATAGCTATATAGATAGGTGGTTATATAGGTAGATGTATATATGTAGATGGGTGTGTGAGTATATTGACATGTTTGTATGTTTATGAGGGCATAACAATAGGCAGAAGAGCTATGACAGTTAGCCTATGTGCTCGAGTATAGGGACTCTCCTTATTGCCAGGTAAATGTGGATGTGTGTGAATGAATGAGTATATGTGAGGATTTAGTATCAGAGACTTAGGAGAGGGAAGATATGCAGAGAACGACAGTAGATGCATTTGCAGCAGCTTGCTGTTTGCACTAGTTATTTGTGAGTGATTTGAAAACAGAGAATGGAAGAGGGAGAGAGAGAGAGGGACTAGACAGTAAATTAGATATGGCCATTGGCCTGTGTTCGAGAAAGAGGGCAGGGTCCTTGAGCCTTGGGTGAACTGCAGGTGGTTGGCCACCACTGCAGGATTTGAGGACAGGGAATTCATCCCTGTTGAGCCACATGGGGCAGTGGTTAGAGCAGCCAAGGGCTTTAGGAGATAGGGGAATCCCATTTGGGAGTTCGAGTACAGGAAATTGCCTGGGTGTTTTGGTCTGTGTTTGGCCACATACCATAGGCCATAGTAGTTAGGATATTCAATAGAAAGTATCTTAATATGGTGTGGGGGTAGCCTAGGATAAGTAAGAGTGTTTACTTGAGTTGGTATTCATGGAAGGGCTTAGCCCCTTGAGTTTATTTCAGACAGTGGGCTTAGGAGTTCCTGTAGAGTATATGAGGGTGTTCCTGGAGTGAACTTTAGTGAAGGAATGTGAGGTTGACATTTGTCAGCCCCAGTTTTTCAAAATTTTTGTTAATCAGTATTAAACTGGCCATTAATGATTAATTTAGTCTTAAAATATTTTATTAGGAATTTTTTGGAATTTTTAAAATAATTTTAAATGATTTTTAAAGGGTTTTAAATTACTAAAATATCAGTTTGCAAATGTTTCAAATGTTTTAAATAAGTTCTGTAATTAATTCAAATGTTTTAATATCGTTTTGCAATTAACTGAATTGTTATTATTAGAGTTTGCAATTAGTTAAATTGTTATAATTGAGTTTTGTAATAAAACTAATTGTTCCGAAGTCATTTTGTAAATAAATAATTTGCAACCCTCACCCATCTCCCCCCACCGCCTCAACCCTAATTTTTCGGCGGCTAAACCCTAACCCTAACCCTAACCCTAACCCTAATCCGACGACTTCCACCGCCTTCATCGACCTATAAATAACCCCCTCGGCCTTCCCAACTCGACCACCACCATCTCGACCACTCACGACCAGAGCTCCGCCGCGTTTTCCCACTCCCAAACTCGACAGACACCCAACTCCGGCGACCCTCGTTCCACCACCACCGCTCGCCGTCGTCGACCCAAACCACCATCGACGAGTTCGCCACGCCGAGGCGAACTCAGCGCCACCGGAGCGCCGTGACGCCGACGCCCCCAGCCGCCGATCGCCCCTTCGACAGCAGCTCGACGCCGGACACGTACGTGTCTCTTTGTGCTCGTGTTGACTCACGTCTCGTGTACACGGACACAGACTCGCCTGGACACGACGAACCTACTGGTAGGGTTGGACACGCGAGTTAGGACTCGTGCGTGTCGTGCTAAGCCTAAGACACAAGACTCGTGTCCCTAACTGTCAGGACACGAGGATACGAACAAAATTCTTTAAACGAACTATCGGGTTTGAAGTTGTGCTAACGGGTTTAAAACCCATTAACTTAAAATCTGACTTATAATTAACCCGACCCCTAACCTAACACGCGAACCGAACCCGACCCACTGGCCAGCCCGAGCTCATTAAGCTCACCCCTGGCTTAGCCAGGAGGCCGAGTTCGAGCCCCCCTGCTGTTTATTTCTTTTCCTTTTCCTTTTTCTTTTTTTTTCTTTTTCTTTTTTCTGTTTATATATTTATATATATATATATAGATATATATATATATTGCCCATATATATATGTCTTCTTCTACAAAATATTAGTTAGCATTATTATTATTATTGTGTATATCTTGTATATATATATAGTGTATATATATCCCTATATATATACTTTTCCTATATATTGTATATATATATATATATATATATATATATATATATATATATATATATATATATATATATATATTATTCCTTTAAATATATGTATTTCCTTATGATTATATATATATATTGTATAAGTACATATAATTGTACATAACTAGCCTCCATAAAATTATGTAAAATTACCTACTTACTATATTTTCATGTTTGCATCTTCTATGTGTATTTTTCCTGAATAAAATAGTATTATATTTCCTGCTCTTTTTATACATTGTATTTTTGTACATTTAATTAACTGCAACCATTTTGGTGTCCAAGCCTAGCATGGGTTTTTGGGATAAAATGTGTTTTCACACATTCAAGACCTGCACAAGTTATATTGGACTTGAATCATGGTCTTGGGTCCTGTATTTGAACCTTGGTTCATTTATATACATGGACAAAATATACAGATAATTAATTATTTAAATTCAGAATTATGTAACTTGCTGTTTTTGGATTTTTATAAATATTTAGCTTGCTGTAAAAATTCTGGAAAAATAGTATTTAGATTCTCTGTTAATTTAGACAATTTAATATAATTTTTATAGCATTTTGTTGACA
The DNA here is from genome assembly GCA_029216955.1 of Iris pallida. Taxonomy (NCBI): domain Eukaryota; kingdom Viridiplantae; phylum Streptophyta; class Magnoliopsida; order Asparagales; family Iridaceae; genus Iris; species Iris pallida. The sequence continues at coordinate 3,254,470 of JANAVB010031019.1, read as the reverse complement.
GTTTTGCCCCTGTTTAGCCATATCAAACCAGAACTCATTTTCTATATATTTATGAAAACTGATTTTTTATAAAATACTTCTGTTGGGTAATAAATCCCAAAAAATTATAATAAATTTCTATAATTAACAAGGTTTCTGTCAGTATATTATTTTGCATTTATTGGAGATTTCTAGTATTTTCTAAAATTGTTAGAACACAGTGCACAGAATGTTTATTTTACCAATAATTATGACTAAGTCATGACTTGTGATTTTTGTGTATTTCTAGTATTTGGATTGCTAACCAGCCTTAATATGGGAGACCCATGTGTTAGTTTAGATGCCAAATCACTTCACTTTGAACCCCTAGGCTAAGTTCACCTAGCCAATGTCCAATTTGGCCTTCTCACATCACTAGTGTATTTATATTGTCTTGTAACTTAGAGTCTGAGTATATATATGTTTTCAGTGCCAGGACACTCTACATCTTAGCTTTATTGTCATTGCATTGCTTTGCTCCAGGCAAGTACATCTACAAACTCATTTACTGTCTTTTAATGTTAAGCACATGTGACAACCTTGTGAATTACCATTAATCCAGTTACAAGTCTTTTGTTAATTGTACATGTTAAAACACTGTTATTTGATAAAAGAATGTTAATCAACCCATGTGAATGCTGATCCTTGGAGTAGCAAGTCAAATCATAACATGTTTCATACTACTGCCAGTTCCCACCATGCTTTACACTATTTCCCGTATCTTTTACATGATGATTACTGGGTTATGAGAGAGTTGATAGTATAGTTACTGGACTCGTGGAATGTACTCACTTACATTGCAGTATGCTAATTGTGTAGTTTCTGGACTTGTGGAATGTACTCCCGTACATTGCAGTAAACTAGCAGTGCGGTTTCTGGACTTGTGGAATATACTTACGTACATTGCAGTAAACTAAGAATGTAGTTTCTGCACTTGTGGAATGTACATACGTACATTGCAGTAAACTAGCATAGCACCTATTGACCGATCTCATACCTGCTCCAGTTTTAATACATAATGTACAATATGCCACAATTGACAAGAGTGTCTTAAAATGATAATCAAGATATACCATGATTTCCCGCTTTATATGATTTACCATGATTCCAGTATGTCTATTTTTCAGTCTTATCATACCATGTTCCTGTTGTACATCTCTTGCATTATACATTCAGTACTTTAGTAGTAGAGGTTGTACTTGCTCCCGTCCTGACAGGATAACGTTGTAGGTATTTTGACCGAGGAAGAAATGCTTTGTGACCCGTACTATGGAGCTCCAGTTGAGGATATTCCAGCAGAGAATCCTGCTTAGCTGCTTAGTTTGACTTAGTGTTGGGTTATTATCACAGACGCTGTTTTGTACCTTTAAACTGGACCTTGTCTCCAGTACTACTGGTTGTGTACTATTTATAACAAACTTAGTGGTTTTTCATCTATCTATATAGAAGCTGTGTTGTGATCATTCTTAAACTATCTTAATTATTAGCACATTTATCATTATTACCTGACTGTCTAGAACAGCTTACTACGCTCTAATCAAGCGTAGGCTGGACATGGTTCGGCCCGGCCCAACAATTTGGGAATCGGGTCGTGACATATTTTTTTGGCGGCCCACGCAGGTCATGACTAAAGTTGTTTGGTTACGTTACTGTACCAAGCACGCCTGCAGAAATTAAGGATAACTAGATAACACTAGGAACAACATCTAGAACACCTAGAGAAATTTTAGGATTGCAACATAGGAAAACTCATCACAGCGTAGGACCGGTAGTGTAACTAAATTGTTTGCTTATGACTGCTTGCTTTATTCTTATAATTCCTTTGTCTTTTATAAATAGATGGACCCTACACACTCTCCCGATTCTGCCACCTCAGGTGACGGTACACCTTCATCACCTCCCCCTACCACCCGGATAGGTCCATTAGACTTTGCACCTCCACCACCTCCTACCCCGCAGACCCAGATGCCTCCACCCCCACCTCCTATCATGCCTCCCCAGACTATTGTTTCCCTTGATGGAACCCAATTACTGGCTTTGATCCAGGGGCTCCTGAATACTCAGCATACCCCCGTCTCGCAACCTATAGAACATCAATTGAGGCTAGGTAGCATCAAGAGTTTTATGAACCTAAATCCGAAGGAGTTTCTTGGGACGGAAGGCATAGTTGTAGCTGATGACTGGTTAGATTCCGTAGAGAGGAAGCTCATAGGGACTAGATTACCTGACGACCTTTGGGTCGAGGCAGCAGGATTTTTGTTAGCAAACCTGGCAGGGGTCTGGTTCAGAAATGAGACGATGTTCATTGGCGGCAGAGGAAACTGGGAGCAATTCAAGATCCAGTTCAAGAGGAAGTTCTTCTCCACCACCGCTAGAGTTGCCATGGGATTGCAATTCCAGAACCTGCAACAAGGGAGCCGTACAGTCGATGAGTACGCAGGTGAGTTTAGCAGACTCAGTCGTTTTGCCCCGAGCTTAGTAGCCGACCCGGAGGAGATGGCTCGCAGATTCTGCCATGGTCTTGTCCCGGACATTAGCATCTTACTAGTGGCCAACGGGATCACAGACTACTACCAGCTACTGGAGAGAGCCCGAGGTATCGAGGAGCGTCTTTTGTCTTGCAAGAGGCCAGCTACCACATATCATGACGGGCCGTCCAAGCGCCAGACTTTCCAGCAGAGGACGACTACCCAGCACCAGCAGGCCTATTCTCCACCAGCTCATCCTCAGCATCAGTTATCATTTGCCCGAGATCCGGGGCAACAGCAGCAGAAGTGGGTCTCTTGTGCCTTCTGCAAAAAGCCAGGGCACGATGTCTCCATCTGTAGGAAGAAATTGAGCCAGTGTCTTGCTTGCGGGTCTTCCACCCATATGATTCGGGAGTGCCCGAAGGCGAAGCCATTTACCAGAGGACCTTCAGGGAGAGCGTACCCTTTAGCCATCCAGGCAGCAGTACCAGTGCAGGGCCCAGAGCCAGAGCCAGAATACTTGACAGACGGTGCCACAGGTTGGATTTATTTGCATATGACTGTTTGATTCTAGTGCCTCATTAAGTTACCTATCACTAGACTCATGCCAAACCATCATTTAGTAACTGCACCCATGAGACCAAGCCATTGACCAGTAGACCTGTTTCATAGACGTTCCATCATTAGGAGATAGCCTTAGTCATCGCTGTAATTATTTTTAAAAACGTTAGTTGCCTCGCGTGTCTTCAGTTCTTGTAAATTTCGAGGACGAAATTTTTCAAGGAGGGAAGACTTGTCAGCCCCAGTTTTTCAAAATTTTTGTTAATCAGTATTAAACTGGCCATTAATGATTAATTTAGTCTTAAAATATTTTATTAGGAATTTTCTGGAATTTTTAAAATAATTTTAAATGATTTTTAAAGGGTTTTAAATTACTAAAATATCAGTTTGCAAATGTTTCAAATGTTTTAAATAAGTTCTGTAATTAATTCAAATGTTTTAATATCATTTTGCAATTAACTGAATTGTTATTATTAGAGTTTACAATTAGTTAAATTGTTATAATTGAGTTTTGTAATAAAACTAATTGTTCCGAAGTCATTTTGCAAATAAATAATTTGCAACCCTCACCCATCTCCCCCCACCGCCTCAACCCTAATTTTCCGGCAGCTAAACCCTAACCCTAACCCTAACCCTAACCCTAATCCGACGACTCCCACCGCCTTCATCGACCTATAAATAACCCCCTCGGCCTTCCCAACTCGACCACCACCATCTCGACCACTCACGACCAGAGCTCCGCCGCGTTTTCCCACTCCCAAACTCGACAGACACCCAACTCCGGCGACCCTCGTTCCACCACCACCGCTCGCCGTCGTCGACCCAAACCACCATCGATGAGTTCGCCACGCCGAGGCGAACTTAGCGCCACCGGAGCGCCGTGATGCCGACGCCCCCAGCCGCCGATCGCCCCTTCGACAGCAGCTCGACGCCGGACACGTACGTGTCTCTTTGTGCTCGTGTTGACTCACGTCTCGTGTACACGGACACAGACTCGCCTGGACACGACGAACCTACTGGTAGGGTTGGACACGCGAGTTAGGACTCGTGCGTGTCGTGCTAAGCCTAAGACACAAGACTCGTGTCCCTAACTGTCAGGACACGAGGATACGAACAAAATTCTTTAAACGAACTATCGGGTTTGAAGTTGTGCTAACGGGTTTAAAACCCAGTAACTTAAAATCTGACTTATAATTAACCCGACCCCTAACCTAACACGCAAACCGAACCCGACCCACTGGCCAGCCCGAGCTCATTAAGCTCACCCCTGGCTTAGCCAGGAGGCCGAGTTCGAGCCCCCCCTGCTGTTTATTTCTTTTCCTTTTCCTTTTTCTTTTTCTTTTTCTTTTTCTTTTCTTTTTTCTGTTTATATATTTATATATATATATATATATAGATATATATATATATATTGCCCATATATATATATATATGTCTTCTTCTACAAAATATTAGTTAGCATTATTATTATTATTGTGTATATCTTGTATATATATATAGTGTATATATATCCCTATATATATACTTTTCCTATATATTGTATATATATATATATTATTCCTTTAAATATATGTATTTCCTTATGATTATATATATATTGTATAAGTACATATAATTGTACATAACTAGCCTCCATAAAATTATGTAAAATTACCTACTTACTATATTTTCATGTTTGCATCTTCTATGTGTATTTTTCCTGAATAAAATAGTATTATATTTCCTGCTCTTTTTATACATTGTATTTTTGTACATTTAATTAACTGCAACCATTTTGGTGTCCAAGCCTAGCATGGGTTTTTGGGACCAAATATGTTTTCACACATTCAAGACCTGCACAAGTCATATTGGACTTGAATCATGGTCTTGGGTCCTGTATTTGAACCTTGGTTCATTTATATACATGGACAAAATATACAGATAATTAATTATTTAAATTCAGAATTATGTAACTTGCTGTTTTTGGATTTTTATAAATATTTAGCTTGCTGTAAAAATTTTGGAAAAATAGTATTTAGATTCTCTGTTAATTTAGACAATTTAATATAATTTTTATAGCATTTTGTTGACAGTTTTGCCCCTGTTTAGCCATATCAAACCAGAACTCATTTTCTATATATTTATGAAAACTGATTTTTTATAAAATACTTCTGTTGGGTAATAAATCCCAGAAAATTATAATAAATTTCTATAATTAACAAGGTTTCTGTCAATATATTATTTTGCATTTATTGGAGATTTCTAGTATTTTCTAAAATTGTTAGAACACAGTGCACAGTATGTTTATTTTACCAATAATTATGACTAAGTCATGACTTGTGATTTTTGTGTATTTCTAGTATTTGGATATGCTAACCAGCCTTAATATGGGAGACCCATGTGTTAGTTTAGATGCCAAATCACTTCACTTTGAACCCCTAGGCTAAGTTCACCTAGCCAATGTCCAATTTGGCCTTCTCACATCACTAGTGTATTTATATTGTCTTGTAACTTAGAGTCTGAGTATATATATGTTTTCAGTGCCAGGACACTCTACATCTTAGCTTTATTGTCATTGCATTGCTTTGCTCCAGGCAAGTACATCTACAAACTCATTTACTGTCTTTTAATGTTAAGCACATGTGACAACCTTGTGAATTACCATTAATCCAGTTACAAGTCTTTTGTTAATTGTACATGTTAAAACACTGTTATTTGATAAAAGAATGTTAATCAACCCATGTGAATGCTGATCCTTGGAGTAGCAAGTCAAATCATAACATGTTTCATACTACTGCCAGTTCCCACCATGCTTTACACTATTTCCCGTATCTTTTACATGATGATTACTGGGTTATGAGAGAGTTGATAGTATAGTTACTGGACTCGTGGAATGTACTCACTTACATTGCAGTATGCTAATTGTGTAGTTTCTGGACTTGTGGAATGTACTCCCGTACATTGCAGTAAACTAGCAGTACGGTTTCTGGACTTGTGGAATGTACTTACGTACATTGCAGTAAACTAAGAATGTAGTTTCTGGACTTATGGAATGTACATACGTACATTGCAGTAAACTAGCATAGCACCTATTGACCGATCTCATACCTGCTCCAGTTTTAATACATAATGTACAATATGCCACAATTGACAAGAGTGTCTTAAAATGATAATCAAGATATACCATGATTTCCCGCTTTATATGATTTACCATGATTCCAGTATGTCTATTTTTCAGTCTTATCATACCATGTTCCTGTTGTACATCTCTTGCATTATACATTCAGTACTTTAGTAGTAGAGGTTGTACTTGCTCCCGTCCTGACAGGATAACGTTGTAGGTATTTTGACCGAGGAAGAAATGCTTTGTGACCCGTACTATGGAGCTCCAGTTGAGGATATTCTAGCAGGGAATCCTGCTTAGCTGCTTAGTTTGACTTAGTGTTGGGTTATTATCACAGACGCTGTTTTGTACCTTTAAACTGGACCTTGTCTCCAGTACTACTTTTGGTTGTGTACTATTTATAACAAACTTAGTGGTTTTTCATCTATCTATATAGAAGCTGTGTTGTGATCATTCTTAAACTATCTTAATTATTAGCACATTTATCATTATTACCTGACTGTCTAGAACAGCTTACTACGCTCTAATCAAGCGTAGGCTGGACATGGCTCGGCCCGGCCCAACAATTTGGGAATCGGGTCGTGACATGTTTTTTTGGCGGCCCACGCAGGTCCTGACTAAAGTTGTTTGGTTACGTTACTGTACCAAGCACGCCTGCAGAAATTAAGGATAACTAGATAACACTAGAAACAACATCTAGAACACCTAGAGAAATTTTAGGATTGCAACATAGGAAAACTCATCACAGCGTAGGACCGGTAGTGTAACTAAATTATTTGCTTATGACTGCTTGCTTTATTCTTATAATTCCTTTGTCTTTTATAAATAGATGGACCCTACACACTCTCCCGATTCCGCCACCTCAGGTGACGGTACACCTTCATCACCTTCCCCTACCACCCGGATAGGTCCATTAGACTTTGCACCTCCACCACCTCCTACCCCGCAGACCCAGATGCCTCCACCCCCACCTCCTATCATGTCACGACCCGCACCCTAGAGTAAGGGCACGAGAAGTGGGTACGTCCAGCCTACGCCGCAGTGTCGGCGGTAGAACGCTGTCCTAGGTCAATCATCTAACAGTATAAGGTACCTGTACAGTTTATACTCTCCGAATGGAGGTGACAAAATAGAAAACAATCTCAATCACATCTAGGGTAGAAGAACGAAGAACAGATAGATAGTAACTCAAAGAGAACCATAGCATAGATGAAATAAGACTAAGTGTCTAAGATACATAACATCCAGAATGTCAACTCATAATACAATAAGTCTAAGAGTCTATACATCTCCACATCTCAAAATACAACACAGAATGTGAGACAAAAAGTAAATATAGAAAAGACTGCCTAGACTAAACTGGTCTAGACTACTGGAACAACATCCTCAGCTGCAGGTGGATCCTGCTGAGGGTCCACAACATAAGTGTTATCTAGTCCTGCTCCATAATAGGTAGACACCAGGGCCTCATCCTCATCCTCTGTAATATTTTCAACAGGTCCAATCAGGACGGGAACGAGCACAATACATCTCACGCAGTGCATATCAGGTTAGGAAATACGATACAGGCAATAGAGTAAGATACATGAACTGCTGAAAGAAAATATACGCTGTAAAAGAGATAGCTGTAATGAAATATCTACTGTATATAGAGAACTATAAGTGACTAGTGATGTAGAGCACAAGATAGGCATGTGAATGGCTAGAATTTATACATGACTATACTACTGAGTTTGTACATGACTACACTACTTTGGAATTATTCACATGTCCACTTCTACTCCCCCGTACCCCAATCAATACACAAGGATCTATACAAGTTACGTTATTGTACATGATATCACATGGGGCCCATAAAAGGGTGCACATGATAGTATACATGAGAGCTCAGTAAACATGAGAGTACATGATCACATGAGTGTACATGAATAATGAAAGCATAGGAGTACATGATGATAGTGAAACACACATAACATGAAGTACCCGATGCTCCCGAGGGGGATAACATCTCATGTAAAGATCCATATAGTACCAATCCGTGTTACCAACGTGACAGCAACAAGTAAAGTAATCTAGAGCGAGAAGTAAAGCCTGAACAAGTATGAAACGGTCAGAGAATGTACTCGCCTGCTGAATGAATGTCTGTAGAGAGTATGCTGTCTGAGGAGAGGTGTCTGGCTCCTGATCAGAGCAACACAAGTCACAATGTGTTCTAAATAGTAAATATGAAGTCTACTATGCAAACTACATGATTCTAGGTCAATCTGGTCAAAAGTCAACTCTTGGTCAATTCTAAAGTCAACTAGTCAAAGTTAGGTCAACACTAGTCAACTAGTTAGGGTTTTAGTCAAACTAGTCAAACTAGTTGTTTTAGGTCATTCCTAGTCATTTCTAGGTTAACTAGGTCACTTTTGACCTAGGTTTGACTTTGGTCAACCCTTAGTCAACAAGGGTCAACAAGTGGGTTTAGGGTCATTAGGGCTAGTCCTAACCATAGGCCAATAACCCTGGCCATAGGCCATAGTCTAGGTTTCCATATAAACCTATAACTAATAAGTCCCATATATATATATATCTATATATATAGACATACACTATCTATATACCCAAAATCCATATTTGCATAACACAATCACACACCTATATATATATACACTGTTTTCTACATATATAAACCTAATACCATTTATAAATATATATATCATGTATATATATACAATACATATATATATATATAACTATATATATATCACACATATATATATAGTGAGACAAAGTGAGAGAGAGAGTGAGACAGTGAGAGAGAGAGTCAAAGGGTGAGAGAGAGTGAGACAGTGAGAGAGAGTGAGAGAGATCAGGACACAGGGGGGGGGGTTTTCCAGAATTCTGGAACCCAGAAATAAACCCCCCAAACACACACACACATAACCTATATACACACACATGTGTATATCCACATAACTACACCCACACACACCCAAATCTCCTCGAATTTGACCCACACCCTCACATACATGTATACTACACTTATACTCACTAAAATACACTTGTCTAATGTATTAAACATAAACAAAATCGAATCGAAATTCGATTTCCAAAAACTGGAAATAAACCAAAACTGTGAACTGTGCACAGTGCACTGAAATGGGGAAAATCGAATTACCCATACTAAATCGAGCTAAGACTCCCAACCAAGGGTTGGTAACTGACACCCCATAGATACTCTAGGATCCCAAGACACTGACACGACACCACGACACGTTTTCACGTGTCCAAACACCCAAAACAGTCCATCGGGTAAGCACTGATACGTGCACACGAAAACAGCGTCGTGCACGCATTCCACGCACTCGTGGACACACCACGAGACACGACACGTCTCGTGGTCGTGCATACGTGTAGCCCACACATAGGGCTACACATCCCACAGCCTGACACGTGTCCACGACACGCGTGGACACAGAACTAACAGCGTATCAGTCGTGAAAACACGACTGATACACGCGTGTTACGACTACGTCGTGCACGCGGTTACACGCGTCGTACACACGACACAGGACACGAAGCACCACGTGCTCGTGTCCACGTGTACGCCACGTATAGGGCTACACTCTCGTGTCACTACGAGGTGTCATCGTGTCGTGTCCGTGCGACACGAGACACTCGAAGTTGGTGTCTGTGCGTGTGTGCGTGACCAGTGCGTGTCCAGTGCGAGTGAGTTTTCTCACTCGACACGACACGACACCACACGAGACTTTGGGGGCATGTTCGCAGACAATGCCCCCTCGTCTGTGTCGAGTTACACGTGTCCAAGTAGTCTGTGCTGTGCACACTAGGTGTCGGGTAGCAGGGCATTACTGTGCACTTGTGCACAGTGTGTCCTGTCGGGTTCGCGTCCAATTTGGACACGGACACCGCATGATAATGTGCTCAGTCAACTAGGTTTATGATCACCATGTCTAGGGCTCCTAGTTCGTGTAATTAGTTCACAGTTTGGTGAAAACGAATCCATTGTGGCATTTCACCAAACGAGGATTCCAACACTTCGATACGTGTCCGATACGGACACCAAAACACACCAAAATCCCACCAAACTTTACCCACAGTATTGTTATCCCTATATGAATGCATTTATGAAATAAAAACAGGAATTAGACTAGGTTTTGATATATTTACCTATTGGTGAATTTCCAAGGAAATTCAATGAAAGGAGGGTGTTGTGATTTCGAACTCGACGATGCCCAAGCTCCCAAATTCTAGATTTCTTACTTCCCTTAGCTCCCTAGATGTTGTAGGGTTCCAATGCAAAAGACTAGAGTCAATTTGGATCAAAATAGCTCAAGTTATGAAAGTTGAAAGGAAAGGGAATTTTTGTGGATTAAATTTCATGTAATTTCTTCATGAATTAATCCAAGGGGTTATATAGGAGTGTGTACCAGCTAGGGGGGTACCCCTTGGCCGGCCAAGACATGGGGGGGGGGGGTGTCCTTGGCTTCCTTCTAGGTTAAGTCATGGACTTTTGGTAAAGGGGTTGTGATATTTTGCATGTTTTGTGCAAAATATCCATAAAGCAAATATCTAGATATTATCTACTTTAACCCATGACCTAAACATCACCCTAATGATTCTAGGTTAGGGGCTAACTACTAGTTTAGGGTAGGATAGGTTAGGAACTAATCATGAGACCTACCAAGTATTAAAAAATATTAAAATCACATAATCACAAATTAAATCTAGAAAATTACCAAAATACCCTTTTGGTCAAAAACCCCAAATTTGATATTCTAAGCCTATGGCTAAGCTATCATGGTCATGGCAACTTCTAGGTTAGAGAAAACTAGGGTTTACACTAAGTTATACTAACCAAAATCACAAAGTCATAAGTCATGACTTAGCATGACTTAGAAAATGGTTTAATCTAACTAAAATCACCAGAAAATCATACCATGACTAAAATACCACTAATAAATAATAAAAATAATAAATTTTTCAAAAATCCCCAATTTCAGAAAACAGGGTGTTACATATCATGCCTCCCCAGACTATTGTTTCCCTTGACGGAACCCAATTACTGGCTTTGATCCAGGGGCTCCTGAATACTCAGCATACCCCCGTCTCGCAACCTATAGAATATCAATTGAGGCTAGGTAGCATCAAGAGTTTTATGAACCTAAATCCGAAGGAGTTTCTTGGGACGGAAGGCATAGTTGTAGCTGATGACTGGTTAGATTCCGTAGAGAGGAAGCTCATAGGGGCTAGATTACCTGACGACCTTTGGGTCGAGGCAGCAGGATTTTTGTTAGCAAACCTGGCAGGGGTCTGGTTCAGAAATGAGACGATGTTCTTTGGCGGCAGAGGAAACTGGGAGCAATTCAAGATCCAGTTCAAGAGGAAGTTCTTCTCCACCACCGCTAGAGTTGCCATGGGATTGCAATTCCAGAACCTGCAACAAGGGAGCCGTACAGTCGATGAGTACGCAGGTGAGTTTAGCAGACTCAGTCGTTTTGCCCCGAGCTTAGTAGCCGACCCGGAGGAGATGGCTCGCAGATTCTGCCATGGTCTTGTCCCGGACATTAGCATCTTACTAGTGGCCAACGGGATCACAGACTACTACCAGCTACTGGAGAGAGCCCGAGGTATCGAGGAGCGTCTTTTGTCTTGCAAAAGGCCAGCTACCACACATCATGACGGGCCGTCCAAGCGCCAGACTTTCCAGCAGAGGACGACTACCCAGCACCAGCAGGCCTATTCTCTACCAGCTCATCCTCAGCATCAGTTATCATTTGCCCGAGATCCGGGGCAACAGCAGCAGAAGTGGGTCTCTTGTGCCTTCTGCAAAAAGCCAGGGCACGATGTCTCCATCTGTAGGAAGAAATTGAGCCAGTGTCTTGCTTGCGGGTCTTCCACCCATATGATTCGGGAGTGCCCGAAGGTGAAGCCATTTACCAGAGGACCTTCAGGAAGAGCGTACCCTTTAGCCATCCAGGCAGCAGTACCAGTGCAGGGCCCAGAGCCAGAGCCAGAATACTTGACAGACGGTGCCACAGGTTGGATTTATTTGCATATGACTGTTTGATTCTAGTGCCTCATTAAGTTACCTATCACTAGACTCATGCCAAACCATCATTTAGTAACTGCACCCATGAGACCAAGCCATTGACCAGTAGACCTGTTTCATAGACGTTCCATCATTAGGAGATAGCCTTAGTCATCGCTGTAATTATTTTTAAAAACGTTAGTTGCCTCGCGTGTCTTCAGTTCTTGTAAATTTCGAGGACGAAATTTTTCAAGGAGGGAAGACTTGTCAGCCCCAGTTTTTCAAAATTTTTGTTAATCAGTATTAAACTGGCCATTAATGATTAATTTAGTCTTAAAATATTTTATTAGGAATTTTTTGGAATTTTTAAAATAATTTTAAATGATTTTTAAAGGGTTTTAAATTACTAAAATATCAGTTTGCAAATGTTTCAAATGTTTTAAATAAGTTCTGTAATTAATTCAAATGTTTTAATATCATTTTGCAATTAACTGAATTGTTATTATTAGAGTTTACAATTAGTTAAATTGTTATAATTGAGTTTTGTAATAAAACTAATTGTTCCGAAGTCATTTTGCAAATAAATAATTTGCAACCCTCACCCATCTCCCCCCACCGCCTCAACCCTAATTTTCCGGCAGCTAAACCCTAACCCTAACCCTAACCCTAATCCGACGACTCCCACCGCCTTCATCGACCTATAAATAACCCCCTCGGCCTTCCCAACTCGACCACCACCATCTCGACCACTCACGACCAGAGCTCCGCCGCGTTTTCCTATTCCCAAACTCGACAGACACCCAACTCCGGCGACCCTCGTTCCACCACCACCGCTCGCCGTCGTCGACCCAAACCACCATCGACGAGTTCGCCACGCCGAGGCGAACTTAGCGCCACCGGAGCGCCGTGACGCCGACGCCCCCAGCCGCCGATCGCCCCTTCGACAGCAGCTCGACGCCGGACACGTACGTGTCTCTTTGTGCTCGTGTTGACTCACATCTCGTGTACACGGACACAGACTCGCCTGGACACGACGAACCTACTGGTAGGGTTGGACACGCGAGTTAGGACTCGTGCGTGTCGTGCTAAGCCTAAGACACAAGACTCATGTCCCTAACTGTCAGGACACGAGGATACGAACAAAATTCTTTAAACAAACTATCGGGTTTGAAGTTGTGCTAACGGGTTTAAAACCCATTAACTTAAAATCTGACTTATAATTAACCTGACCCCTAACCTAACACGCGAACCGAACCCGACCCACTGGCCAGCCCGAGCTCATTAAGCTCACCCCTGGCTTAGCCAGGAGGCCGAGTTCGAGCCCCCCCTGCTGTTTATTTCTTTTCCTTTTCCTTTTTCTTTTTCTTTTTCTTTTCTTTTTTCTGTTTATATATTTATATATATATATATATATATATATATATATAGATATATATATATATTGCCCATATATATATATGTCTTCTTCTACAAAATATTAGTTAGCATTATTATTATTATTGTGTATATCTTGTATATATATATAGTGTATATATATCCCTATATATATACTTTTCCTATATATTGTATATATATATATATATTATTCCTTTAAATATATGTATTTCCTTATGATTATATATATATATTGTATAAGTACATATAATTGTACATAACTAGCCTCCATAAAATTATGTAAAATTACCTACTTACTATATTTTCATGTTTGCATCTTCTATGTGTATTTTTCCTGAATAAAATAGTATTATATTTCCTGCTCTTTTTATACATTGTATTTTTGTACATTTAATTAACTGCAACCATTTTGGTGTCCAAGCCTAGCATGGGTTTTTGGGACCAAATGTGTTTTCACACATTCAAGACCTGCACAAGTCATATTGGACTTGAATCATGGTCTTGGGTCCTGTATTTGAACCTTGGTTCATTTATATACATGGACAAAATATACAGATAATTAATTATTTAAATTCAGAATTATGTAACTTGCTGTTTTTGGATTTTTATAAATATTTAGCTTGCTGTAAAAATTCTGGAAAAATAGTATTTAGATTTTCTGTTAATTTAGACAATTTAATATAATTTTTATAGCATTTTGTTGACAGTTTTGCCCCTGTTTAGCCATATCAAACCAGAACTCATTTTCTATATATTTATGAAAACTGATTTTTTATAAAATACTTCTGTTGGGTAATAAATCCCAGAAAATTATAATAAATTTCTATAATTAACAAGGTTTCTGTCAGTATATTATTTTGCATTTATTGGAGATTTCTAGTATTTTCTAAAATTGTTAGAACACAGTGCACAGAATGTTTATTTTACCAATAATTATGACTAAGTCATGACTTGTGATTTTTGTGTATTTCTAGTATTTGGATTGCTAACCAGCCTTAATATGGGAGACCCATGTGTTAGTTTAGATGCCAAATCACTTCACTTTGAATCCCTAGGCTAAGTTCACCTAGCCAATGTCCAATTTGGCCTTCTCACATCACTAGTGTATTTATATTGTCTTGTAACTTAGAGTCTGAGTATATATATGTTTTCAGTGCCAGGACACTCTACATCTTAGCTTTATTGTCATTGCATTGCTTTGCTCCAGGCAAGTACATCTACAAACTCATTTACTGTCTTTTAATGTTAAGCACATGTGACAACCTTGTGAATTACCATTAATCCAGTTACAAGTCTTTTGTTAATTGTACATGTTAAAACACTGTTATTTGATAAAAGAATGTTAATCAACCCATGTGAATGCTGATCCTTGGAGTAGCAAGTCAAATCATAACATGTTTCATACTACTGCCAGTTCCCACCATGCTTTACACTATTTCCCGTATCTTTTACATGATGATTACTGGGTTATGAGAGAGTTGATAGTATAGTTACTGGACTCGTGGAATGTACTCACTTACATTGCAGTATGCTAATTGTGTAGTTTCTGGACTTGTGGAATGTACTCCCGTACATTGCAGTAAACTAGCAGTGCGGTTTCTGGACTTGTGGAATGTACTTACGTACATTGCAGTAAACTAAGAATGTAGTTTCTGGACTTGTGGAATATACATACGTACATTGCAGTAAACTAGCATAGCACCTATTGACCGATCTCATACCTGCTCCAGTTTTAATACATAATGTACAATATGCCACAATTGACAAGAGTGTCTTAAAATGATAATCAAGATATACCATGATTTCCCGCTTTATATGATTTACCATGATTCCAGTATGTCTATTTTTCAGTCTTATCATACCATGTTCCTGTTGTACATCTCTTGCATTATACATTCAGTACTTTAGTAGTAGAGGTTGTACTTGCTCCCGTCCTGACAGGATAACGTTGTAGGTATTTTGACCGAGGAAGAAATGCTTTGTGACCCGTACTATGGAGCTCCAGTTGAGAATATTCCAGCAGGGAATCCTGCTTAGCTGCTTAGTTTGACTTAGTGTTGGGTTATTATCACAGACGCTGTTTTGTACCTTTAAACTGGACCTTGTCTCCAGTACTACTTTTGGTTGTGTACTATTTATAACAAACTTAGTGGTTTTTCATCTATCTATATAGAAGCTGTGTTGTGATCATTCTTAAACTATCTTAATTATTAGCACATTTATCATTATTACCTGACTGTCTAGAACAGCTTACTACGCTCTAATCAAGCGTAGGCTGGACATGGCTCGGCCCGGCCCAACAATTTGGGAATCGGGTCGTGACAACATTAATAGGTAAGTGTGGATACATGTACATAGGTATCTTGATACCTACAGTATATGAGCACCACTGGCCATATATATATATATTATATATAGGTAATAGCCTTGGTATGGATATATACAGGTATGCTTGTAGGATATGTTAAGATTAGGAGTATTGGAGATGGTATAATGGTGTCCTGTACTGGTACAACCTGAGACAGGGAATTCAGGTGACTATACTAGTAGACTCTTGGGTTTAGACGTATGTTTCAGGGATTAGAGTCTTGGTAACAGCAACGTAGGAAGGCTCGGCTAGCCTATATGAGGTGTATTTATGTTTAGCATTTCGAGCCCAGTCCTTAACTATAGTTTAACCCAATGACTTATGATAACAACCCTTGAATATGTGAACAGTATATGCTAATGTTAGTCAAACCTTGAACTTTTGCTTAGTCTTTATCCTGATGATCCTGTCCACACTATTTTGATCAGTCTACATATGGACATATGTTCAGACCTCGAATCCTGATAACAGACCCTTTTATCCATTATTGCTTCTAGGCAGCCCTAGTTCGATTACTTGTGAACTGAATAATTCACCCAGGTGAGGATCAGTTCTTTAGCAGCGTGTTAATCCTTCATTCCCATGCCAGCAACACCATACCTTGTTTCAGTCCTACAGGATACTTGGTGCCAGGACCCAAATTGTAGGGGTACATGTAAAACACATATCAAGGGTCGAGTGGGAAGGGTATGTGAGGAGTGTGTTATGAGGCCAACTGGTGATCTGTGTTTGGGACCAACTAACAAGTGGCATATTAGAGGAGGTCAGGGATTAAGTAGTACACAAGGCTACCTATAACATGGTACCTAGGTGAATACACTCTAGGGCATTGGCCAAATCCAGTAGGTGGAGAAACCAAGCCCAAGACCCAGCATGTCCTAAGTAACAAAAGGGAATCACAAACCCATCTAATCTTGGAAGCCCAATAGAGTGGTGATGCCTTAATAACTTAACAAATCAATAGATAGATTTTACTCTACTCTTAAAACTGTGTGATGATTATATTAATCTATCAATAGGTCACTTGGGCATCGACTCGACGTTTGACTCGCATACCCAGCTCAGGACCACATGCAAGTACACTTTCTGATCTGCTTCCAATTCTGACGGTTTTGCTCAGTATATATCATACATATGTTCCTTTGCTTGACGACATGATGGACACACGAGTTAGTATCATGAACCCCCATTTATTATACTCTTGTTTAGCTTCTTTCGTGGTTCGTGACTTGTTTGGGTTCATGAGTACTGGTCGGGAGGGAGAAATATCTTAGTAGACGTGTGAACTTTCTATTCTCTCTTTCGTGTCTTTCATGGAGAATAACAGCTGCACACGACACGTGCAGGGTGTCGGATTTACCCCCTAGCCGTTCACATGTCGAAATAGATATTTCAATACACTTAGATAGCTTGTCTTTTACTATTTCCTTACTTTTCACCACTTACCTTGTCACTATGCTTTTACATTCTATCTAGTTGACATATCATATTCTGTGATTCATACCTTACTCTAGATATACTATGTCATCATCTCACTTTTCTGGTTCTTTTACATATGTTATATTCATGTACTGTCAACTCTATTATGTTGCGGATAGTTTTTCAGCTTGTGTGCTTGTTCCATTCCTGACTGGAAAACTAATATTTTAGGTGATGAGTTAGAGGATTTGTGTACCACATATTATGAGCACACTGCAGATCCAGACTTTGGCGCACAGGACGAGTTGGAGGCTGCTTATATGGAGTTTCCTGCTACAGATGGCTTTTAGTAGATTTATTTAGTATTTTCTCAGATTGTTTTAACCGAGACTTTTAGATATTATTCCTATTTTGAGACTCATGAGTTGATTGGTGGATGTTCTTTAGTACATTGCTTTTCTTTGGAGACTTTTAGATATTATTCATTATCTATCTCTCCAAACTATTTATAGAATTCATCTTGTTTGGCCTATCTGTGATTTGGTTTACATTGTGCAAATGAGTATAAACTGCGTGGTTGTATTTGTAAATGTGGAGATGACTAGACAGCGTACTACCGCCGACTCTGCGGCGTAGGCTGGACGTACCCACGGCTCGTGCCCAGACAGTGGGTGCGAGTCATGACACGTGGACACCAAGTAGACACGTGTCAGGGTGGTGTACACCTAGACTAAACCCCACCTAGCTACGTGCACGAGCATGAGGCTTCTCGTGTTGCGTGTGGCGTTCTATCGAGTGCGGCACGTGCCCATAAGGAATTTTCTATACACGCGTACGTGCCCGTGCGATACGCACTGTTTGGACACGATATGGACACGGGTTCGACTCTGTGAGGACACGAACATGACACACACGTGTACACCTTCATGTTTGTCAAGTTTCATGAGATTTGGTTGTGTATTTTGGATTTTAGGTATTGAGTTGGGATGTGTAGTTTATGAGTTCGACTTTGAGTTAGTTTTGGGATATTTGACATAGATTTTGTGTTTCAACTCAATTTCTGAGTTTGATGTTTAGGTTTAGTTTAGATTTCTGAGTTTTATTTGTAGTTAGACCAGTGTTTACATTCAATTTTTATAATCTATATGTTATATATATAGTTTCCCTTTGTATATATATACATATCTATATATACATATATTGTTAGTATATATATAGCTTTATATATGGCAGCGGATCAAAAGTCCTCTTTATAAAACCCCCTAAAAAAGCCCTCACTCTCAGCCGTCCATTTAATGTTAATATTAATGTTAATGTTAATATTAATGTTAATATTAATGTTAATGTTAATATTAATATTAATATTAATATTAATTTTAATTTTTATATTAATGTTAATGTTAATGTTAATATTAATGTTAATGTTAATATTAATGTTAATATTAATTTTAATGTTAAGTTTAATGTTAATTTTAGTATTTAATGTTAATATTAACATTAAATGGATGACTGAGAGTGAGGAGTTTTTTAGGGGGTTTTCTAAGGGGGGCTTTTGATCCGCTTCATATATATATATATATATATATATATATATATATATATATATATATATAGACTCTATAAAATTCCTGAGCTATGATCGCTCCCCAATCCCCCTCCTTCTCCTTTCCGCGGGCTCCCCCTCGCCCCCGCAGCTAGTCGGCGGCCGGCGGCCCTCCATCCCTCCTCCTCCTTCGGTCGATGACCGACCTCCCGGCTCCAGTCGCCTCCGTCGGGCCCCCGACGCTTGCCGCTCCGCCTGCTCACAGCGCCCTATCCGCTGCCTGCTCCCCCCTCCTCCTGGCCCCTCCCCGCCCGCCCCCAACGCCGACCCCCCTCCGCCACCCTTCTACCTTCCAGTCGCCAGTCGCCCCCATCCCGGTGTCAGCCCCGACGATCGCCTCCTTCCTCCTCCCGGTGTCAGCTCCGCCGAGCGGCTTTTCCTTTTCCCCTCGGCGGCAGATTCCGGCTCCGGTGGTGCTCCGGCTGCCCCCCCGGGCCTGGCGGTCATCTTGGAGGTTCCGTCCTGTTCTCGCCCCTTGGGACTGCTGCTTTCCCGTCCTCCGCCTCGCTTCTCTTCGAATTTTGAATCACCCGGATCTGGCCTCGCCTCGAGCGTCGCACACCACGAAGGAGGTTCAGCTTCGGGCGCATGGGCCTTGCCCCCTTCGGGTGCATGGCCCCATCCTCGCTCGGGTGTATGCTTTTCCGCTGGCGCCTGGCCACCGTTGGCTCATCTGGCCGCATGGCACCCATCTTTGGGCCCATGGCCCCCTTCCTCGGGGGGAGGCGCATGGCCCATCCATCCTCTTGCAGGCGCTTCGAGTAGTCTCCCAATTGAGGGCGCATGCCACCCTACCAGAGCGGGCGCATGGCCCTATGGGGGGGCACATGGCCCCTCCATCCTGATGCTGCTGCTTGGTGTCCCACGCCTGAGGATGCCTACCACCCTGCCCCCGCGGCCAATTGGACCTATGCGCCCCATCCAGGCACTTGGCCATATGTGCCTCATCCAGGCACTTGGCCCTATGCGCCCCATCCTGCACCTTCTTGTGAGGGCGCATGGCCCGACCCTCCCGCAGGCGCATGGCATCCCCCCATCGCGGCGGCCCCTTCCGCGGACGCTTGGACTCCCTCCCTCGGTTTGAGCTCCTCCGCGGTCCCGATTTTCGCAGACGCCGGAGCCCCCTCTGGTACAGGAGTGTCGGGACCAGCGACTGACCCTTCCCACCCCTTCTCGAGTCATCCCCCCTCCCCGGCTCGGTCGCTCCCAGCGAATCTTCTGGCTGTCGGTCCCCCTCTCGGGGACCCCCTCCCCTCCTCCGTCGAAAATGCCCTCCATACTTCTTCGTCACTCCTTCCGGCTCCTGCTGCCCCTCCCCCCGTGGCCTTGTCCCGTCTTCGGACTCTAGGATGTCTGCCGCTCTGCCCCCCAGCCTGCCTGCGGGCCCCCTCTCGTCAGCGGCGCCTCGACCTCACAGAACAAGTCAGGTATCCCACCTCCTTCCTTCGTCGACGTGCTGCAGCCGGTCCGCGCAGCCAAGAAGAGCAGCCTGTTCCTCGATGTTCCGCTCCTGGAGGTTGAGTACCCCTCGAAATCCCTGGTGCCCCAGGTCCCCTTCCCAGCTCAGGAACTGTCCTCCCTGTCCTCGTCTTTCCCCCACACTTTTGTCCTTAAATGTTTCTCTGGCTGTCCGAAGCTAGATCGGGTTATGGAAGTTATCCTCAGTTGGAGGCTGTCCGCAGATTACAGGGTCGCCCCCTGGACCCTAAGCATATCCTACTGCACCTGTCCTCAACGACCAATCACCAGACCGTGTGGTCTAAGGGCACGAGTAGGGTGGACTCCCACCTCATGAAGATTATCCCAGACTTTAACACCAAAGAAGATTCCGCAAAGGTCGCAGCTTGGGTGACCCTACCTAACCTTCCCCTGATCTGCTTCGTCCCTGCGGCCTTCAAGCGCATCGCCAACTCATTCGGGACCTATGTGGCAACAGCAGAGGAAACCAACAACCCCACTAAGGCTCATTATGCTAAGATATGTGTGGAACTTGACCTGAACAATGAGCCCCCCAATCACATCGTCCTTGAGTTGGGCCACCAGTCGCACACCCAGAGAATAGTATACGACAATCACATCATTTACTACAAATACTGCCATCAGTGGGTTCACCTAGCAGAACACTACTTTCGCCTACACCCCGAGCTCAAGAGGAACTCCGTCAGGAAAGAAGCCCCTAGTAAAGGCGGCAATTATACACAGAAGCAATGTCCCCCGCTGCTTTAGCGTCCATACACCCACATTAGGTTCGAAGATTACGGCGGATCGCCGGTCAGGGGCACTTTCTCCGTCGCTACTGCGAATCACAGCACCTCCACACCCCTGAACCTCTCGAACAAGTTCGACGTCCTGGAGTCGAAAGCCGCCAAGCCGCCACAGGCTATTCCTACCTTGGAGGACCCTGAAGCCTCCGAGCCATTGCTGGCCATTGTCCCCTTTGAGGACCCGCTCAGGCACATGGAAGTGGCCCCGAGTTCGACACACCCAGCGATACCCTCCTGGACGATGGCACAAACACCTCTCAGGACCTCGTATCTATCCCCACCGAACCCTTTGTCACTGGTGTAGAGGCTCTGGCGATCCTGGGACCAGAGCAGGTCTTGAGAGGTAAACAAGTCATAGCCGCAGGATTTCCCCTACAGTCAGCAGGAGAAGAATTAGGCTACATTGAAGACACACTTATTCTTTCCGACGGAGAGGCAATTTTGGACTCTGCGGGAGATATGATCGACCCCACAAAGGTCAACCACTCCACTGGCACTCAGGGCAACGATAAGCCCGCAGACGTCCCTGACTACGAGACGACTACTATCCGCACTAGATCCGCACTCAAGCAGATTAAAAATGCACTCAATCACAACATTAATGCTTAACATCCTCTCTTGGAATGTTCGCGGTCTGGCCAACAAACCTACCAAGAAGCGGATTATTGCCCTAAAAAAACTCCACAAGATCGACATTTTGATCATTCTCGAACCCAAGATTCCCTCCAAGAAAATCAAATCTACTCAGCTTCAATTAGGGTTCCAGAATGCCGTGGCCGGCAACCATGACATTTGGATCCTCATCTCTTCTAATGTCCACATCGGAGTTATCCAGGATTCCAGGCAAGCTATCTCGTCCTGGATTGAACATCCCTCCCTCCCCAAGCGCACTATTCTGTCCGCTGTTCACAGAAGCTGCGACGTTATTGAACGTCAACAACTCTGGGACGACCTCCTCGACACCCACGACAACCACATCAACACCCCCTGGCTTTGCATTGGGGACTTTAATGCTATCACTTGTAGAGAGGAGAAGTCGGAGGGCAGGCCGCCTCCACCTAGGGCCATGCATGACTTCAATAACTTCATCTTTAATGCCAACCTTTCCCCGATCCAGTTCTCGGGAAATGCGTTCACTTGGTGCAACATGCAAGATGGCGAGCGTCGGCAATATTCTCGCCTTGACAGAGCCCTCACTAACTCCCTCTGGCATGACATGGGCATCACATCCAGACTTTCTCATCTTAACGCCACCGAGTCTGATCACGCTCCCCTTCTTGTCGAAATCAACAACTCGCCCAACCAGATTAAAAAGAACTTCCGTTTTCTCGACCTCTGGAGTGAACACCCTCAATTCTTGCGGGTCGTCACGGAAGCATGGAGCCAAGTGGACAAAGTTGACCCGTTAATCAGAGTTGCCGGCAAGCTTAAGGCAACGAGGAAGGCTCTGGAAGCGTGGAGCAAACAAGCATATGGGGATATTTTCCAGGAAGTCCGCATGGAGGAAGATGATGTCACTTGCGCTGAGACCCTCTTTTTGACTGATCGTTCGCCGGCAGCCAGGACCGCCCTCAACCTCACCAGAGCCATTCTCAAATTTCAGCTGAAAGTGGAAACGAAATATTGGAAGCAGAAAGCGAGACTGAAATGGGACAGTGAGGGGGACAAAAACTCGGCCTATTTCTACGCCTATGCCAACGGTTGCAAGCAGAAACTGACCCTTCACCAGATCAAAGATGAGTCGGGCAACAACATCAGCAACCAGAGGGATATCTAAGCGGCTGCTGCTGATTTTTACTCCCAGCTCTTCACCAAACAAAGGGTCCACAGGGACAACAACCTCCTTGCTGAGATTCCTCTCCTCATCGACGACACCGACAACACACATCTGGAGCTCCCTCCGACCGAGACTGAGGTTAAAGACGCAGTTTGGGCGCTGGATCCCCACAGCGCGTCGGGACCTGACGGCTTCTCTGGGATATTCTTTCGTCAATGCTGGGACATCATCAAGAAGGACATTCATGAAGTGGTCATTGCCTTCTTTCAGGGAACGACCTACCCCAGAGCTATATCCGCCGTCAATCTGATCCTCATTCCCAAAAAAGATAACCCGGATACCTTTCGTAACCTCCGTCCCATCAGCTTGTGCAACTTCACTAATAAGATCATCTCCAAGATCATCGCTTCCCGTATGTCCGGTTTACTCCCCAAGATCATCTCTGAGGAGCAAAGTGGGTTCGTCCAAGGTATAAACATCCAAGATAACATTATGCTAGCTCAGGAGCTCATCACCTGCATGAAATTCCCAGCTAGAGGGGGCAACATAGCCATCAAACTGGACATGGAGAAAGCTTATGACATGCTTGACTTATTCATGATTTGGGTTTTTCGAGCCTTTGGCTTCTCGGAGACTTGGACCAGTATTGTGTGGAGATCGATTAGCAACTCGTGGTTCTCGACAGTCATCAACGGCCAAGCCAACGGCTTCTTCAAATCTAGTCGGGGAGTCAGACAAGGAGACCCCTTATCTTCCACCATCTTCATCATTACGGCGGACGCTTTGAGCAAAAATTTGAACAAGATGGTGGGAACCCCGACCTTCCAATACTTTCATACCGCCAGCGGATGCCCGATCATTACCCACCTAGCTTATGCTGACGATATCCTCAACTTCTCATCCGGGTATGTCGGGTCGGTGGAGGTGGTCCACAACACTCTACAAAGATATGAAGCCAGCTCTGGTCAGAAAGTCAACTCAGACAAGAGTGTTATCTTTGTGCATCATAACATTGGGAGTGACTGCACGGCTAATATCTCCAATATCACCTCTTTCTCCATCGAACACCCTCCATTCCTTTACCTTGGGGTTCCGCAAAATGATAACGGCGGATATCCAAAAGATCATCATTAATCTTTTTTCATTTATGTCGAAGCGTTATCATTTGCATTTAAAACTGAGAGGAGCATGCGCCTCATCACAGATGTGCGGAGCAATCATACGACCCGAACAGTCGTGCACCCCATTGAAGACACCACCATGCTTCTTATTTCAAAGTATTCTAAAACTTGACGAAAAGTTTGAAAACTTTGAAGGGGGTCTTGTAGAAGCATGAAATTTCAGGCGCATCTAGAGGCCAGAATTCCTATGCGCTTAACACTACATACGCCAGGGAGCTCAAACAAAGTACTTGGCACAACAAAGGACAGCGAAAGAAGATTTTTATTTCATATGAAAGTCTATTACATGTCCAAAGAAAGGCTTTAAAAAGGAAAACTTCTACAAAAAGAAAGATCCTAAGACTACAGCCAGATGCAGCAAACTGCCATGCGTCCCATGCTAGGCGCATCATCCGCCAGGCGCATCTCTTCATTATCTCAGTCAGGCGCATCATGAAGTCTCAGCATATGCGCTCTACTTTGAATTTGAGCATAACAAGGGTCGACGATCAACCCCACTCTAGCTGGAGGAAGAGCTCTCTAAAGCCCAAGGAAGAGGAGAGCACCGCAATTCCGATCTGCGGCTCTTCCAGCATAACGGAGACGGGACTCGAGCATCCTGATCTTTGGATGAAACAGGCACCTTCGGCCTGCATCGGGAGCCCACGATCCCAATTTATGGATGTAACAGTCACCTTCACGAGTGCGTACGAAGACGACTCGACGCATCTTCACTCTCGGGAGCATCTTGTCAACAGAATATACTCGAGCGAAGAAGTTCATCTCCATTCGGGAAGACGGAAGAAAAATGAGAAACAAACTCTCTTCTTGCTGCTATTTATAGGCTGGACAAATCAAACCCACGCGCCAAGTGACGGGCTCTCCGAATCTCGAGCAATAAATTTACATTTATGGTGATGAACCTGTCCCCTCGAATTCAGCCAAGTCAAAACGGCTATTTAAAGCACTCGAAGAACTCAACAGTCGGACCAATAAAGATGCGCCGGTCAGATATCGCGTATCATACAGACGCGCCCATCAGTACCAAGCACCTCATAAGGATGTGCCCCACGCGTCCCTATGCGCCTAGTAGAACACAGATCAATGCGCCCACTCAAAAGCTCATCACCCGTCAAGAGCGTTAAATACT
This sequence comes from Iris pallida, assembly GCA_029216955.1. Lineage (NCBI taxonomy): Eukaryota > Viridiplantae > Streptophyta > Magnoliopsida > Asparagales > Iridaceae > Iris > Iris pallida. The sequence goes on along the minus strand of JANAVB010031019.1, from coordinate 3,229,147 downwards.
GAAGTATGATACGATGGCAGCCATGCCTTGATGACAGAGCGACAGCAGCTTTTATAGAAAACGAAGCGCCGCCGACGTCAGCGTCATCATTACTTTCCTCTGACGGTTACAAGCCACGTGGCCGACCAACCACTCGTATGCGCCTCCGCAGTCATGCGCCCTAAGATTTGTATGTGCCTCAAAAGCCATGCGCCCAGACTGGTTCGCGAGTTACGAGCTAAAGTCTTTTCATGCGCCCAATCCTAGGCACATCTTGTCAGATCACTCTCCACCAAATTCGAGATCTTTGAGCCACGGACATACGCCATGTGTCCTTCGACTCAGTTCAGTCCACGAAGGGGTGCTAACCGCCCAAGATCTTAGCAACCGAAAAATCCTCTCAGTCGCCACGTGTCAGCTCTTCTGCAGCACCACAGGCGCAACATGAAGGATTCAATCCTCTAAATCAGGGCGCATCAACCATGCGCCCCCGCCAGCATCAGCCACATGGCGTTCCTACGACCAGGCACATCTGACATATGCGCGCATGAGCAGTCCAACCTGCTGCTTATAAATAGAGGGATCATTTCTTTCTGAGACACACAGAAAAAAAACAAAGGACGAGATCATCAGAGTTACAGAGACGCACGTCCACTCATAGAGATCGGAAGAGACACTCAACGTCTTCTTCTCCTTCGCAAGCTCCGGCATCCAGAGCAACCCAGACCTTCAGAGAACCTATGATCGTCGTCAGATCGTTAATGGAGTTAACACATTACCACTCGCTCCATCGACACAGGACCCAGATAAAAACAAAAGTGTACTCATAGGACTACATCTAAGTCCTATATTGTAACACTATTCTATTTGTAATTGAAATTCCAATTCAAAGATTTTAATGGCAAATAAGCTGGCGACTCTGCTGGAGACCTCTTTCTCCTCCGATGAGAAAGCTGTGTCACAATCTGACGACGTGAAGGTGGGCTCCTCCCATAAGACACTGGTCGTACGCCTCAATCAACAGGCGTATGAGGAGTTCTTCTTTGAAGGCAGCGCAAGTCCTTCTGTCACGACCCACACCCTAGAGTAAGGGCACAAGAAGTGGGTACGTCCAGCCTACGCTGTGGTGTCGGCGGTAGAACGCTGTCCTAGGTTACTATCTAATCAACAACTGACACAATTATATAATGTACTTGTCAAATCTTAACTCCGAACGAAGGACAAGTATAGATATAATGAATCTCAATCACAGTCTAAGAACGATAAGATAACACAGAAGTTTATAATTAAAGACTAACAACAACATTTATAAACTACTAAATAATAATATCTCAAACAAACTCAAATACAAACTCGTATCTCAAGTTATTACAATTCAAGTTCTAAAACATGAAAACTAAACCAAGTCTACTAGCTAGTCTCCCGATCACTCCTGAGTGTCGGGGCCATAGGTAGCTAAGCCATCTCCTGCTCCAAGGCAAGTAGGGCAAACGGCCTCAGGGCAATCATCTGTAATATTTTCAACAGGTCCAGTCAGGACAGGAATGAGTACAATTCATCAAGAAATTTCAAGTAAATGACAAAGAACTATAAAGCAGTTATAGACAATTTTATTGATGAACATGGTAATTTGTATACAGGTGATGGTATAGAGAAACAGTTAAGATACAAGGGAAGTAAGGTAAGTAAAACAAGAGAAGAATCATAGCAATGAAGACTGTAAATAGAAACTAGCTGAACTAGAGCAACATGATATAAGTCCAGAATATCAATGTAACAAGTGCAAAACTCAAGTAAATCCAGACAACATGAATCTGATACCAGGTGATTCCAGTACAAGATGAGTCCGGTATGAGGTGAGTCCAGTCGGTGATCAAAGGTTCCAGGGTAATTCCAGCCTATACTCTAACAGTGTGTTTTAAAATACCGAGATCGACATGTAAACGGCTGTAGGTAATATGGCACACCGCACACTCGGCCAAGTGTGGGATGGCTATTGTTCCAGTATAATTCCAAGAGAGTGGTTCCAGTATTTGGGAATGTTCACATGTCTACTCCAATATTTCCCCGCCCACAAGTACAAGTGAATCCAGAAAACGACACGAGAAATCGGAATGAGTCCAGCCAAACATAATGATACCAGCAAAAGATTCCAGAGTGATTCCAGTAGGTGGTTCAAGTAGTGATTCCAGAAGGTGATGCCAGTAGTGGTTCCAGAAGGTGATGCCAGTAGTGGTTCCAGTATTTGAGGCCAAACAAAATAGTATGTGTGTCACATACATGAATCCAGAAATATCCATACGTGTTGTAAGAATCACATAAAACTATCTAGAACTGAAGTACAGTAATTGACAAGTAAATGAAAGAACTATCAGAGAATGTACTCGCCTGATACTCTGAAAAGAGTAATGTAATATCAGATGTCTGCACCAGAGTCACAATGTCCTAAATAAAGCAGTATGGGTTATAATGTGTTTAAAACAAGGTAAATAAAGTTTACGATGCAATCTACATGATTTCTAAGCCAATCTAGGTCAAAGTCAAACTCTAGTCAACTCTGGGTCAAACCAAGTCAATATCTAGTCAAACTAGGTCAATCAACAAGGCTATCTTGGTCAACTAGTTAGGGTTGGTCATTCATAAGTCTAAACAATAAGTCTATAATGTAAGCCATATATACTCTCAAGGCCTATGCCATCTATAGATACAATATATATAGGTACATACATTCTTGCATACATGAATCCATTCATACATGCCTATATACATTGTATCCTACATTGCATCTCTACTTACTCTATAGTTACATTTCATTACATGTCTACATTGAATCTACACATTGCATATATACATTTATACATACTTGCATCTATACCCTACCTACATGCTTGCATATACATTATATTACATACATATATTCATATATGCATACATCTATACATATAGGGAAAGGGAAAGGGACTGTGTGTGGGTAGGTTTGTGTGTCTTAGTTGCATAGTGTAGAGAGTGTGTGAGTGCATGAGTGTACAAGGGTGTATAGTGGATTAACATCTCAGTTATAAACCTAGTTAACCTTTGAAAAACCAAACCCCTTTCAATACCCCTACCCATTTATCACTTTATTCCAGTTAAACTCAGTTTCTCCATTTCAGTCCACCTGATTATTCTCAGGTTTTACATTAGCAGTGAACTCTCGTTTCAGGTTTAATCATTTAATCAAGGATCAAACTCAAACTCATAACTGGAATCTTAGGTTCCTCTCAGTTAACACATTATATACAAATTTCTATTTTTGTTAAACTCAGATTTTCACTTGAACTTGAAAGCAGTAAAAGACCCTCCTGTTTCAGTTCACTCCATCATTCACCCATGTGAACTTATCAACAACTAGCATATACCTCATCTCAAGAATAGGCTATATATATATTATCTGACAGTAAAAAATGACCCAACTGAAATAACCCTGATACATAACTTTTCACATTCGAAAAACCAATTTAAACTACTGAAATTAACATCAGCTACACATACATTTATAACCTAACTTCTAAACTAATTTAACATTCAATAACAGGGAAAAAGGGTTCTTAAATCTGACAGTTTAAAAAAGAGAATTTCTCAGTTGACAGTTCAAACTGACACATGAAATTCTATCCTTTGAAAGTCAAAATTAACCATTTAAATTCACAAACAGGTGTACCAGTGTGTGTACCAAGTGTCATGGGTCTAGGGGGTATGATTCGTGTCCACTAGAGTGGACACGAAGTGTCCAAACAAAATAAAACATTGTATCCTAAAAACACAGTGAGGACTGGCTCGTACACGTGTGCCGTGTCCTCGTGCACACGACACGAGTCAAACCAGGACACGAAATCGTGCACCTGGGTTCGCCACCTATAGGGCTTCCTTCCTAGGACCCTGACACGAGCCATCGTGTCACCGTGTCCATACGGGAAACCCGTATCAGAGCACGATTTGTGTGTGCACAGACTGTGTACAAAACCCATGCACATGGGATTTCTCCCCCGACATGAGACAAGACGACACGAAACTTTATGGGTGTGATGTCAGTCATGTCCCCTAGCTGTGTGTCAATTTTTACGTGTCCAAGTGATACAGACACGGAGAAATCGTGATCGAGCAGCAGGACACTGCACGACAGTGTCGTACAGCGTGTTCGTGTCCATTTTGGACACAGACACGACTCTAAAACGTGCTCAGTGTGATGGATTCATGATCAACATGCCAAGGGCTTCAAAATCATGTAATTAGTTTTTGAAATTAACAATATTTATTTCTATGTGACATTACATCGAACACCCAATTAAATAAACCGATACGTGTCCGATACGGACACGAAATGGACACAGATTCCTACCAAACTTGGGCTACACCTAGGGGAACCCTAAATGAATGCGTATATAAAGAAAAATCATGATTTCAATGGGTGTAGATAGGTTTACCTATTGAGAGCTAGAATCTCAATGTAAAGAGCCTCGATTCGACGTCTTCCTCGATTTTCTCCGGTTCAACCGCCCTCGAACCTTGCTAGCAAGTACCCACAAGTATCCTCTACTGTTGGGGATGATGATGCAATTGATTTGAATCAATTTGGGCTCAATTTGGATTAATGGTGAGAGTTTTAGGGAAGAACAAGTAGGGCTTTTTCTAGGTTTTGTAAAGGAGGCAATTATTTCTTAAGTGGGATACTTATAGGAGGGAGGGGGCTTGTATGGCTGTTAAAAACATTAGGGTTATGGTTTTAGATGAGTGGTTGAGGTTCCTCCACCCAATTTCCAAGCTTCCTATTGGCCCAAGGCTTCTTTTCACAAATATCTTAAAAAGAAAATATCCTTCCTAATAATATCTAGATATTACTAACCTTGGCACTTAGTAGGAATGTTCTAACCTTAATTTTAACCTCATAACTAATCTAGGTTAGGTTAACTTCTAGGTTAAGGCTTCACAAAAAGGCTAGCACAATATTTAATTAATATAAATTACAAATTCACAAAATTGTCAAAATGATAAAAATACCCTTAGGCTAAAAATTGGTAATATGAAATTCTAATCACGTGATTAGGCTCCCATGGTCATGGTTAGTCTCTAGGCTTAGCAATACTAGGGTTTAGCTAGTTAACCATCAAAAACACTAATCAATATTTTAAATAGTTTTAAATTGATTAAAAATCACCAAAAATCATAATATGATTTAAATATCATTATTAAATGATTATAATCACAAAATTTCAAATTTACCCTCATTTGGAAAACTGGGTGTTACAAGTCTACCCCCCTTAGAAGAATTTCGTCCTCGAAATTAAGATGATCGTACTCCTCCTAGGTCAAAACCCCAATCAAACAAGGTCGAAAGATAACATGCAATCATAGTCCTACTAGTCGTGATTCCACAGTCTCAAACAGGGTAACTACGCTATCTAGCATATCACAAACATATCCTGGCAAGTACTAATGGAAATCACACATGAAGGTGGGGGAGAAGAACAAGGAGGTCAAACCTGCTAACCCGTCACCTGCAATATCAGTCTCCTCGACTGCCATAGCAAAAGCTCCACCCCTCTGGTGCTGAGCTACAGGTGGCCTAGCTCCCCCAAGAGGAGGTACAACGGGACAATCTATCATCTTGTGAGCACCAGACCCACAGAATGGACAAACCTTCAGTCTCCTCCTACAAGACTCCCAAACATGCCCTGCCTTCTTACAGTAGGCACAAGTTAGCACCCTGCGGTCCTGTCCTCTATGCTGATGCTGTGCCGGCTACACTCTCACTGGTGCCTGTGCCTGCTGAGCCTGCACATGGGGCCTCTTGGCCTGACCTCCGCTGCTGCTACCACCCTGGAAGTCCCGACCCCTCTTCAACTTCAACCCCAGGTCGTCCTCCGCTGCCATAGCCCCAGAAAATATCTCCGCGTAGGTAGCGTTCCGGTCGCTCTTAGTCAGCGACCGAACCTCCCTAATCAAGCCTCGGCGGAACTTCCTCGCCTTCGTCTTCTCAGTCAAGTCATCAATGAACCGGGCCAACCGACAAAACTCCCCGGCGTACTCAGCTACTGACTGGTTCCCCTGAACCAGGCTCTCAAACTGTGCCTCGATACCTCCCAAGGCCACATCAGGAAAGAACTGCTCCTTAAACAGCTCCTTGAACTGGGCCCAAGTCTGGCCCTCAACTCCCATCCTGGGATCCGTCTGATACCACGCACGGGCTAAGTCCTGCATCTGACTGCCCGCCGCCTCGATATGGAGTCGAGCTGGTATCTCCACCAGTCGGAATATCTCCTCGATGTGCTCGATCCAATCGTCTGCAAAACGGATGCCCTCTGTGCCCAGGAACTCTCTAGGGTGCATCTTCTGAAAATCTTGGATATCCTTCTCCTTCCGGTAAGGCTGCTGATGCTTCCCCCGAGCAATCACCATCTCTACTGTAGTACGAACCAGCTGGTGGGCCTCGTCAATCCTCTGACAATAATCGGCAGTCTGCCGCTGCTGCTGGTGCTGGTGAGACGCCAGAATCCTTTCCACGAAAGAAAATAGATGAGCAGCATCTACCATCCCCGCAGGTGGAGGCTGCTGCGGTGGAAGGATCTCGGGAAGCACCGGACTCTGCCTCCCAGCTAGTGGAGGTGCTCCTCCGAAAGCTGCTGAAACACCCACCCCAGCTGGCATGACAGGGGCTGCGGTACAGGGAGCTGGCTGCTGAAGGTGAGAGGTGGCAGCCCCCTCTGCAGCGGCTACTGTACCAGAGCGATGTGATCGTGTCTCTACCATCCTGTAGACAGATCGAAAAGGAAGTCAATACTGAGCAGGAATCGATAAATCAAAGGAGGACAGTTTATTTCAAAGAAGACAATCAGTAAGATATGTAGATGGCATGATTTGAAGCAGAATTTTCCTAACTGTGATTGAGTACCTCTCCGTTTAAGCCTATTTCTCAATCCTATCGCAGGCTGTAGTGATACTCTAGTTCGAATTCCACTACATAAACTCGACCTGCATGGGTGTAAGCCCCCTGAATTTCAGGGCTGTTTTAAATTTTTCTAAATGAATTATTATCGATAAATATTTTATTTATTTAATTGTTTAGATCATTAATGTACCTATCCATGACTTTGACTTCTGGAGCGTCAGGGATACCAATCTCTGTAAACTCTCTTCACGAGTTTTGAAGTAGACAAGATTATCTTCGTTTTGATATATCGTGTCCCACTTAAATTCGTTCCCTTGTGCTCTTTTTGTATCGCGCAACTTCGGGTCAACTTAGACCAATTAATCATTGAATAATTATTCCCACTTTTATTTTTGATCTTCGTTTGCACGTCACCGTGGCTTTTAATTTAGGAGCACCAGACCGGTCCTTTTTCTCAGAACCAACTTCTCATGAATGATCTACTCGAGACGCTCTTCACCCATGACCTTCGTGTCCCACTCAGACACTCCATTTTGTGCTCCATTTTCTTCGCACAACTTCCGGGTCAATTTAGGCCGATTTATTTTCTGCCGTAAAACCTGATTTAAATTCCAATTTAATTTCAGGACCCGACATCGATCCAGCCTGACAACCCGAAGTATGGACGTGGCCCACTTGAAGCCTACTACCCACATGAAACTTGTGTCCCATTTATTGGAGTCTTCGCATGTTGTTTATTTATCCATGATTATAAATCCCAATTTTAATTCCATTATTGCACCCGGTTCGATTTTGGCCCGACCCGGCTCGACCGAACCCGAACCCAAGATCCACGTTGCCTTTTCATGACTGCCCAAGTGCCCTACATAATTTTCCTATTTTTTTCCTATTTTAAATATCTATTTATTCTCTCTCTATTCTACAAATATCTCATTTAAAATATCTCTTATATATATATATATACATATATATATATAAATATCCCTCACTCTCTCTCTCCTCACACCACCTCACCCCCTCACCCTCTCCCATCACCAGCAGGAACAACCCCCCCTGGCCGACCTCCTTTTTCACTCTCCCCCTCTTTCAAATCTCTCTCTCTATTCTCACCCCTCTCATTATATTATACACACACCCACACACAAATATAACTCTCTCTCTCTCACCTACACACACATGAACCCCCCCCTCTCTCCACAGCAAGAGCAGCCACCTCCCTCTCCCCATGCCATGGCCGAACACCATCTTCTCCTCCTTCCTCCTTCTCATCCTCTTCAACATCACCATTACCATCACCACTAAAGCCATCACCACCACCATTCTATTCATCACCATCCCCTCCACTCCAACACCACCACCGCACGGCCACCGCCACCGGCGATCGTGCCCACGCCGTTGGCCGCCACCACTGCTGTGGCCGGCCTCCGCCAGCAGCCGCGCGAAGCCCAGGCGCGCAAACAGCAGCAGCAAACGCAGCAGCCGCAGCGTTCGCAGCATGCACGCGCACGTGCGCGCGCGCATGGGCGCGTGGCGCGCGCCACCACGGCCAGCCATCGGCCACCGGCGACTCCCCACCGGCCCGCGAACCCCGGGCGACCTTCCCCGTTCCACTACCATCCTCCCCGACGGGCCGAATAGGCTATTCGTGCGTTTTGAACGAAATCCCGTCGGTGCGCGCGAGTTTTGAACTCGAAAATGGCGCTCCGTCACAGCGACTTCGCGCACGTTTTCCGGGAGATCCGACCGTTGGATCGGCGAACTTTTTGCTCTGTCGCAATCTTGGTATATCCATCTTCACTCCTGTCAATTTTCGTCCGTTAATTTTTTCATTTGATACCTCAAAACTGGCCACCAAGTTGACGTTTTAAATTGAACTATTTTTGGACAGTTTCGTGACGCCAACTTCGCGGATTCGTAACTTCGTCGTCGCAGCTCCGTTTTACGCGACGTCAGTTCCGGTGCACAGCTGGTATAACCATCTTCCTGTCTCCTTTAGATTTCGTTTCATTATAAGCACGTTCGGTTGGTCGAATTTGACGCCAAAGTTGGCCGTCCGAATTCTTTAATTTGCACTTGTTAAATTCCATTTTTGAACCCGGGACTCCGGATTCAATTTCTGACACCACCAGTAGACTCGTGGCTTCGTTCTGGCATGTTTTCATATAAAATTTGCTTGATTTGGAGAATATGGGCCCTGGCACGCATTTCGATGCAAAGCGGGTCCCACTTTCCGAGTCAACGGGTCACTTTGAGATCGGCTCATCGGAATCCACTTCCGGATATACCGTTGAGTTCGTATCGTCATTCTGGACTCGTTGACATATAATTTGCTGAGTTTTGAAGACATTTGCTCCGGCACGCATTTTCGTGCAAACCGGATACCAAGTGTCGCGTCAACGTATCATTTTGAGATCGGCACATCGGAATCCTATTTCGGATATACCGTTGGGTTCGTATCATCATTCTGGATTCGTGGACATATAATTTGCTAGGTTTTGTAGACTTCTATCCTGACACGCTTTTCGGTGCAAAGTGTGTCCAACGGCGGACATCATTTTGACCCGAAATTACCGTTTTGCCCCTGTGTCCAAATTGGACTTATGGGTAGGTTATCCTAGCTGATTTGACCGTTCTGGACACGTTGGTGATATTTATTTTATCATCCGACAACATCTGTAGATTTTGATTATGTATTATCCTTAATTTATAATTAATTATTTTTCCATAAATTGTTACTGTCTGGTTTTAAATTTTTATATATATTTTAATTGCTATAAAAATCTGGAAAAAATTGTATTTAAATACTATGTTAATTTAGCTAATTTATTATAATTTTTCCAGTATTTAATGAGTACTTTTGGTATTTTATAAAAATGGGAAAACATAACTCATTTTCAGGATACATGTGTTTGTTGATTTTTAATAAATATTTATGAAGGTTTATAAATCCCAGAAAAATTAGTATAAATTTCTATAATTAACAAGGATCATTTTGGTACTTTATTTTATATAATATTGATCTTTTTGTCTATTTCAAAAATTATTGGAACTCAATGTACAGTTTGATTTATTTATTGAATAGTTACGACTTTCAATATTTTGTGTTGTTTTGAGTTATAGACGTATTGGACCTCACCCCGCACTATTGTAAAGATCCTAGGAAGTTAGTTTGTGTATAGTGGTAGTCCACATTAGACTTTTATGCTAGGTCCCCACTTAGTTAGTGTCCAGTTAAGAGTCGTGTCACACCACTAGTGTAATATTGAACATAGCTTAGAACTGAGTTTGTATATCATTATTGACAGGACACCAGGCATCTATATCTTCGTACTAGTATTCTTGCTTTGCTCGAGGCAAGTACATCTACACACTCATTTACTGTCTTTTAATGCTAGAACATGTATTAACCCTGTTAAAATACTGCTTTCTGAATAACTGCAAGTTAAATCTTCACATGTTACATTAAATTGGTCCCTACCATGCTTAGGACAGTTATCATATCTTCACATGTTCCTTACTGGTTCTCAGTACATGTTTTACTATGCTTTATACTACTCGGAGTATTCACATGTTTCATATTGTTCCCAGTACTGGCTATGCTTATATTACTCCCAGTGTCTCTCACATGTTTTTACTGTTCTTGTATCTCTTACATGATAGAATATGGGTTATAGGAAAACTGATAGTAGTGTACGTGATCATGACCCCCCTACAGTAGCGAGCGAGGTCGCATTTTATATGCATACCTTGCCGCAGGCCATTATCCCGCATATCTGTATGGATGTACACCTATGCTTGTTAACTTGTACGTATGTACATTTCATTATGTGCCCCAGCACATTGTACATCTATTGACCGATCACGTACCTGCTACAGTTTTAAACGTTACATATACATCTGTCTCTATGACATATGTATCCTTGCCATGATAGATTATGAGATATACCATGATTCCAGATATGCCATGTTTCCTGTGTTAATATGATATTGTGATCCCAGTTGTACCATGAGGCCATGTTTCTAGTATTTCCTGTTTTATAGACTTATCACCATGTTTCTTGTTGTGCATCTCTTTCATTATATGTTCAGTACTTTAGTTGTAGAGGTTGTACTTGCTCCCGTCCTGACAGGATAACGTTGTAGGTATACTTTTCGAGAAGGAAACGCTGTGTGTTACATATTATGGTACTGCATTCAGGACCTGGCCTTAGCTCCAGAAGAGGCTCCAGCGGGGAACCTTGCTTAGTTATTTTCATGTGTTTTGAGACTTAGATTTTGGTCTATACTTATATTTGGTTACTGGACTTTGTCTCCAGTTAGATACTTGGAAGTGTATTATTATATCTGTACTTGTTTACCTTCGCTTATAGATGCTGTGTTGTGATGAACTTTAAATATGGTTTTAGAACTGTTAGCTGCTTAGATTCTTTATTGTCTATTCTTAGAACAGCTTACTACGCTTTGACCAAGCGTAGGCTGGACATGGCTTGGCCCGGCCCAACAATTTGGGTATCGGGTCGTGACATGTTTTTTTTGGTGGCCCATGCAGGTCTCGACTTAAGTTGTTTGGTTACGTTATTGTACCAAGCATGCGTGCAATTAGGATCTAGAACAACTTGTTAACACTAGGAATAATATTTAGAACACCTAGAGGATTTCTAGGATTACAACATAGGAGAACTCATCACAGCATAGGACCGTTTACTGTATTTAGTATCTTGTTTGAAATTCAGTATGTTACAATTTAGACCAAGTTTGTACCCTTGGGATGACCCCTGAGGATCTCACTCTAATCTTACCTAGAAATCTGTTTTCACCTGTTTTCATTTACTCTCCTTTAAATTCATTGTTGAATTTAATTTCTGATTTTCGTTGTTAACTTTGATCTTGCATCGTGATAAATTTTGTGGATTGAATTATGATATATCCTGATAAGGTAAACGTCTACTTTATTTATGGAGTTTAGAATTTATCGCAGCCATATTAGCTGGTATGACAAAAACATAGAGCCTGATTTCGGATATACTATCCTATTCATAGAATTTAGGTTTTTCTCGCAGTCATACCGGTTGGCGTGGCGAGGATTCTAGATAACATGATTATAGGGTATATACCTTAGTTATGACTCTATCGTTTATTGCATCTAAGCTTACTGGTGGGGCAAAAATTCTGGCAACATGATTTCAGGAAGACGTGTATGGTTATCAGATCATATCCCAACTTGGTTTACTTTGTTATGACCGAATGAGCAAGAATAAGTTCTTATCATTATTCTTCCCCGTCTTGATTAACTCCGTTCTATCTACATCTGCAACTAGGATTATAGGTTCTCTAGGATTCTCCAAAAGGATTGTTTTCATGTTATCTTTTTGGACATAATTATTTTTGTGTTCCATCTTTTCTATGACTTGACTAAACTCTTTTTCGTTAACCTCTTGGGTAATTCTTCTCGTTATGTATCCCGTTGTCTTCGTACCATTCTTGAAGATTTTTCGATAAACTTTTCTGTCTTGCTTGACCCTTTAACTTGTTTGAACACTGTTATGGATTACTTGACCCAGTCTTAGACCTTGTTACCTTCTGCTTCATAGGCGACCGAAATAGCCAAACCTTGTTGACTGATCCTGTAGTATAACTATAAATGTATTGTGTGATTGTGATAAATACTTTTCCTAGGGATTGGTTAGATTAAGCTTATGGGACAAGTATAGGTGACTGACTGTAGCAGACTTAGAAACCATTAAGAACGATTGTATTGATAGTATGACTTGATGATAGGGTATCTAAGATGGAGAAATGAGATCGTATATTGTTGTGACTATGGATTGAGGATTAGAATCTTATGCTTAGAATTTGAGGATTGAGCATTAAATGACTTTGATGACCAAGTGATTATGGGTTATCTATAGCTAATTACATGTGATTAGAGGGTAGATCGATATATGGATTGATATAGAATAAGTTAGAATGAGTTATTGTATTGCGTACGAGATCGGGAAGATATCAGAACGAGACAAAGACATATGTACATTGGAAATTAATAAATCGGGAGTTTGAAATCGAGGATTTATATTCGGAGGATTTGTTGAGTAAAAAGAAGAAGGCTTTACGCTAAGGATAAGAATTGAACGTATAATTTCAAAGAGAAACTGTAGGAAAGGATTGACGATAAATGATGCCAAGGAACTATGGATTGATGAAATAAGGATACTTAGGATATGATAAGGAAATCCAGTATTTACAATTGAGGTTGAAAAATATGGTTGATGACCAAGCATTGTTTGCTTATAAACATACCCAGAGAATGACCTATAGTTTAGGTATACATAAATGTTTCATGTTAGTATGGAAGATTCTAAAGGATATGTGACGTAGTTTATGATAGAAGGACTTTGATTGAACCTGAACCAAAAAGATTGTAAAGAGAAACGGAAGAGATGATTACAAGGATAGCAGACTGAGTATCGTAGCTAGAGCAGCTACATGTTATAGTTTGATCTATTGGATGATTTTTAATTTCGAGGACGAAATTTTTGTAAGGTGGGTAGGATGTAAGCCCCCTGAATTTCAGGGCTATTTTAAATTTTTCTAAATGAATTATTATCGATAAATATTTTATTTATTTAATTGTTTAGATCATTAATGTACCTTTCCATGACTTTGACTTCTGGAGCGTCAGGGATACCAATCTCTGTAAACTCTCTTCACGAGTTTTGAAGTAGACAAGATTATCTTCGTTTTGATATATCGTGTCCCACTTAAATTCGTTCCCTTGTGCTCTTTTTGTATCGCACAACTTCGGGTCAACTTAGACCAATTAATCATTGAATAATTATTCCCACTTTTATTTTTGATCTTCGTTTGCACGTCACCGTGGCTTTTAATTTAGGAGCACCAGACCGGTCCTTTTTTCTCAGAACCAACTTCTCATGAATGATCTACTCGAGACGCTCTTCACCCATGACCTTCGTGTCCCACTCAGACACTCCATTTTGTGCTCCATTTTCTTCGCACAACTTCCGGATCAATTTAGGCCGATTTATTTTCTGCCGTGAAACCTGATTTAAATTCCAATTTAATTTCAGGACCCGACATCGATCCAGCCTGACAACCCGAAGTATGGACGTGGCCCACATGAAGCCTACTACCCACATGAAACTTGTGTCCCATTTATTGGAGTTCCCGTATGTTGTTTATTTATCCATGATTATAAATCCCAATTTTAATTCCATTATTGCACCCGGTTCGATTTTGGCCCGACCCGGCTCGACCGAACCCGAACCCAAGATCCACGTTGCCCTTTCATGACTGCCCAAGTGCCCTACATAATTTTCCTATTTTAAATATCTATTTATTCTCTCTCTATTCTACAAATATCTCATTTAAAATATCTTATATATATATATATACATATATATATATAAATATAAATATCCCTCACTCTCTCTCTCTCCTCACACCACCTCACCCCCTCACCCTCTCCCATCACCAGCAGGAACAACCCCCCCTTGGCCGACCTCCTTTTTCACTCTCCTCCTCTTTCAAATCTCTCTCTCTCTATTCTCACCCCTCTCATTATATTATACACACACCCACACACAAATATAACTCTCTCTCTCTCTCTCACCTACACACACATGAACCCCCCTCTCTCCACAGCAAGAGCAGCCACCTCCCTCTCCCCATGCCATGGCCGAACACCATCTTCTCCTCCTTCCTCCTTCTCATCCTCTTCAACATCACCATTACCATCACCACTAAAGCCATCACCACCACCATTCTATTCATCACCATCCCCTCCACTCCAACACCACCACCGCACGGCCACCGCCACCGGCGACCGTGCCCACGCCGTTGGCCGCCACCACTGTTGTGGTCGGCCTCCGCCAGCAGCCGTGCGAAGCCCAGGCACGCAAAAAGCAGCAGCAAACGCAGCAGCTGCAGCGTTCGCAGCATGCACGCGCACGTGCGCGCGCGCATGGGCGCGTGGCGCGCGCCACCACGGCCAGCCATCGGCCACCGGCGACCCCCCACCGGCCTGCGAACCCCGAGCGACCTTCCCCGTTCCACTACCATCCTCCCCGACGCGCCGAATAGGCTATTCGTGCGTTTTGAACGAAATCCCGTCGGCGCGCGCGAGTTTTGAACTCGAAAATGGTGCTCCGTCACTGCGACTTCGCGCACATTTTTCGAGAGATCCGACCGTTGGATCGGCGAAATTTTTGCTCCGTCGTAATCTCGGTATATCCATCTTCACTCCTGTCAATTTTCGTCCGTTAATTTTATCATTTGATACCTCAAAACTGGCCACCAAGTTGACGTTTTAAATTGAACTGTTTTTGGACAGTTTCGTGACGCCAACTTCGCGAATTCGTAACTTCGTCGTCGGAGCTCCGTTTTGCGCGCCGTCAGTTCCGGTGCACAGCTGGTATAACCATCTTCCTGTCTCCTTTAGATTTCGTTTCATTATAAGCACGTTCGGTTGGTCAAATTCGACGCCAAAGTTGGCCGTCCGAATTCTTTAATTTGCACTTGTTAAATTCCATTTTTGAACCCAGGACTCCGGATTCAATTTCTGACACCACCAGTAGACTCGTGGCGTCGTTCTGGCATGTTTTCATATAAAATTTGCTTGATTTGGAGAATGTGGGCCCTGGCACGCATTTCGGTGCAAAGCGGGTCCCACTTTCCGAGTCAACGGGTCACTTTGAGATCGGCTCATCGGAATCCACTTCCGGATATACCGTTGAGTTCGTATTGTCATTCTGGACTCGTTGACATATAATTTGCTGAATTTTGAAGACATTTGCTCCGGCACGCATTTCCGTGCAAACCGGATACCAAGTGTCGCGTCAACGTATCATTTTGAGATCGGCACATCGGAATCCTATTTCGGATATACCGTTGGGTTCGTATCATCATTCTGGATTCGTGGACATATAATTTGCTAGGTTTTGTAGACTCCTATCCCAACACGCTTTTCGGTGCAAAGTGTGTCCAACGGCGGACATCATTTTGACCCGAAATTACCGTTTTGCCCCTGTGTCCAAATTGGACTTATGGGTAGGCTATCCTAGCTGATTTGACCATTCTGGACACGTTGGTAATTTTTATTTTATCATCCGACAACATCTGTAGATTTTGATTATGTATTATCCTTAATTTATAATTAATTATTTTTCCATAAATTGTTACTTTCTGGTTTTGAATTTTTATATATATTTTAATTGCTATAAAAATCTGGGAAAGATTGTATTTAAATACTATGTTAATTTAGCTAATTTATTATAATTTTTCCAGTATTTAATGAGTACTTTTGGTATTTTATAAAAATGGGAAAACATAACTCATTTTCAGGATACATGTGTTTGTTGATTTTTAATAAATATTTATGAAGGTTTATAAATCCCAAAAAAATTAGTATAAATTTCTATAATTAACAAGGATCATTTTGGTACTTTATTTTATATAATATTGATCTTTTTGTCTATTTCAAAAATTGTTGGAACTCAATGTACAGTTTGATTTATTTATTGAATAGTTACGACTTTCAATATTTTGTGTTGTTTTGAGTTATAGACGTATTGGACCTCACCCCGCACTATTGTAAAGATCCTAGGAAGTTAGTTTGTGTATAGTGGCAGTCCACATTAGACTTTTATGCTAGGTTCCCACTTAGTTAGTGTCCAGTTAAGAGTCGTGTCACACCACTAGTGTAATATTGAACATAGCTTAGAACTGAGTTTGTATATCATTATTGACAGGACACCAGACATCTATATCTTCGTACTAGTATTCTTGCTTTGCTCGAGGCAAGTACATCTACACACTCATTTACTGTCTTTTAATGCTAGAACATGTATTAACCCTGTTAAAATACTGCTTTCTGAATAACTGCAAGTTAAATCTTCACATGTTACATTAAATTGGTCCCTACCATGCTTAGGACAGTTATCATATCTTCACATGTTCCTTACTGGTTCTCAGTACATATTTTACTATGCTTTATACTACTCGGAGTATTCACATGTTTCATATTGTTCCCAGTACTGGCTATGCTTATATTACTTCCAGTGTCTCTCACATGTTTTTACTGTTCTCGTATCTCTTACATGATAGAATATGGGTTATGGGGAAACTGATAGTAGTGTACGTGATCATGACCCCCCTACAGTAGCGAGTGAGGTCGCATTTTATATGCATACCTTGCCGCAGGCCATTACCCCGCATATCTGTACGGATGTACACCTATGCTTGTTAACTTGTACGTATGTACATTTCATTATGTGCCCCAGCACATTGTACATCTATTGACCGATCACGTACCTGCTACAGTTTTAAACATTACATATACATCTGTCTCTATGACATATGTATCCTTGCCATGATAGATTATGAGATATACCATGATTCCAGATATGCCATGTTCCCTGTGTTAATATGATATTGTGATCCCAGTTGTACCATGAGGCCATGTTTCTAGTATTTCCTGTTTTATAGACTTATCACCATGTTTCTTGTTGTGCATCTCTTTCATTATATGTTCAGTACTTTAGTTGTAGAGGTTGTACTTGCTCCCGTCCTGACAGGATAACGTTGTAGGTATACTTTTCGAGAAGGAAACGCTGTGTGTTACATATTATGGTACTGCATTCAGGACCTGGCCTTAGCTCCAGAAGAGGCTCCAGCGGGGAACCTTGCTTAGTTATTTTCATGTGTTTTAAGACTTAGATTTTGGTCTATACTTATATTTGGTTACTGGACTTTGTCTCCAGTTAGATACTTGGAAGTGTATTATTATATATGTACTTGTTTACCTTCGCTTATAGATGCTGTGTTGTGATGAACTTTAAATATGGTTTTAGAACTGTTAGCTGCTTAGATTCTTTATTGTCTATTCTTAGAACAGCTTACTACGCTTTGACCAAGCGTAGGCTGGACAAGGCTCGGCCCGGCCCAACAATTTGGGTATCGGGTCGTGACAATGGGACACCACTAAAAACGTGTCACGACCCGCACCCTAGAGTAAGGGCACGAGAAGTGGGTACGTCCAGCCTACGCCGCAGTGTCGGCGGTAGAACGCTGTCCTAGGTTACTATCAAATCAACAACTGACGCAATTATATAATGTACTTGTCAAATCTTAACTCCGAACGGAGGACAAGTATAGATATAATGAATCTCAATCACAGTCTAAGAACGATAAGATAACACAGAAGTTTATAATTAAAGACTAACAACAACATTTATAAACTACTTAATAATAATATCTCAAACAAACTCAAATACAAACTCGTATCTCAAGTTATTACAATCCAAGTTCTAAAACATGAAAACTAAACCAAGTCTACTAGCTAGTCTCCCGATCACTCCTGAGTGTCGGGGCCATAGGTAGCTAAGCCATCTCCTGCTCCAAGGCAAGTAGGGCAAACGTCCTCAGGGCAATCATCTGTAATATTTTCAACAGGTCCAGTCAGGACAGGAATGAGTACAATTCATCAAGAAATTTCAAGTAAATGACAAAGAACTATAAAGCAGTTATAGACAATTTTATTGATGAACATGGTAATTTGTATACAGGTGATGGTATAGAGAAACAGTTAAGATACAAGGGAAGTAAGGTAAGTAAAACAAGAGAAGAATCATAGTAATGAAGACTGTAAATAGAAACTAGCTGAACTAGAGCAACATGATATAAGTCCAGAATATAAATGTAACAAGTGCAAAACTCAAGTAAATCCAGACAACATGAATCTGATACCAGGTGATTCCAGTACAAGATGAGTCCGGTATGAGGTGAGTCCAGTCGGTGATCAAAGGTTCCAGGGTGATTCCAGCCTATACCCTAATAGTGTATTTTAAAATACCGAGATCGACATGTAAACGACTGTAGGTAATACGGCACACCGCACACTCGGCCAAGTATGGGATGGCTATCGTTCCAGTATAATTCCAAGGGAGTGGTTCCAGTATTTGGGAATGTTCACATGTCTACTCTAATATTTCCCCGCCCACAAGGACAAGTGAATCCAGAAAACGACACGAGAAATCTGAATGAGTCCAGCCAAACATAATGATACCAGCAAAAGATTCCAGAGTGATTCCAGTAGGTGGTTCCTGTAGTGATTCCAGAAGGTGATGCCAGTAGTGGTTCCAGAAGGTGATGCCAGTAGTGGTTCCAGTATTTGAGGCCAGACAAAATAGTATGTGTGTCACATACATGAATCCAGAAATATCCATACATGTCGTAAGAATCACATAAAACAATCTAGAACTGAAGTACAGTAATTGACAAGTAAATGAAAGAACTATCAGAGAATGTACTCGCCTGATACTCTGAAAAGAGTAATATAATATCAGATGTCTGCACCGGAGTCACAATGTCCTAAATAAAGCAGTATGGGTTAGAATGTGTTTAAAACAAGGTAAATGAAGTTTACGATGCAATCTACATGATTTCTAAGCCAATCTAGGTCAAAGTCAAACTCTAGTCAACTCTGGGTCAAACCAAGTCAATATCTAGTCAAACTAGGTCAATCAACTAGGCTATCTTGGTCAACTAGTTAGGGTTGGTCATTCATAAGTCTAAACAATAAGTCTATAATGTAAGCCATATATACTCTCAAGGCCTATGCCATCTATAGATACAATATATATAGGTACATACATTCTTGCATACATGAATCCATTCATACATGCCTATATACATTGTATCCTACATTGCATCTCTACTTACTCTATAGTTATATTTCATTACATGTCTACATTGAATCTACACATTGCATATATACATTTATACATACTTGCATCTATACCCTACCTACATGCTTGCATATACATTATATTACATACATATATTCATATATGCATACATCTATACATATAGGGAAAGGGAAAGGGGCTGTGTGTGGGTAGGTTTGTGTGTCTTAGTTGCATAGTGTAGAGAGTGTGTGAGTGCATGAGTATACAAGGGTGTATAGTGGATTAACATCTCAGTTATAAACCTAGTTAACCTTTGAAAAACTAAACCCCTTTCAATACCCCTACCCATTTATCACTTTATTCCAGTTAAACTCAGTTTCTCCATTTCAGTCCACCTGATTATTCTCAGGTTTTACATTAGCAGTGAACTCTCATTTCAGGTTTAATCATTTAATCAAGGATCAAACTCAAACTCATAACTGGAATCTTAGGTTCCTCTTAGTTAACACATTATATACAAATTTCTATTTTTGTTAAACTCAGATTTTCACTTGAACTTGAAAGCAGTAAAAGACCCTCCTGTTTCAGTTCACTCCATCATTCACCGATGTGAACTTATCAACAACTAGCATATACCTCATCTCAAGAATAGGCTATATATATATTATCTGACAGTAAAAAATGACCCAACTGAAATAACCCTGATACATAACTTTTCACATTCAAAAAACCAATTTAAACTTCTGAAATTAACATGAGCCACACATACATTTATAACCTAACTTCTAAACTAATTTAACATTCAATAACAGGGAAAAAGGGTTCTTAAATCTGACAGTTTAAAAAAGAGAATTTCTCAGTTGACAGTTCAAATTGACACATGAAATTCTATCCTTCGAAAGTCAAAATTAACCATTTAAGTTCACAAACAGGTGTACCAGTGTGTGTACCAAGTGTCATGGGTGTAGGGGGTATGATTCGTGTCCACTAGAGTGGACACGAAGTGTCCAAACAAAATAAAACATTGTATCCTAAAAACACAGTGAGGACTGGCTCGTGCACGTGTGCCGTGTCCTCGTGCACACGACACGAGTCAAACCAGGACACAAAATTGTGCACCTGGGTTCGCCACCTATAGGGCTTCCTTCCTAGGACCCTGACACGAGCCATCGTGTCACCGTGTCCATACGGGAAACCCGTATCAGAGCATGATTCGTGTGTGCACAGACTGTGTACAAAACCCGTGCACATGGGATTTCTCTCCCGACACGAGACAAAACGACACGAAACTTAATGGGTTGATGTCAGTCATGTCCCCTAGCTGTGTGTCAATTTTTACGTGTCCAAGTGACACAGACACGGAGAAATTGTGATCGAGCAGCAGGACACTGCACGACAGTGTCGTACAGCGTGTTCGTGTCCATTTTGGAAACGGACACGGCTCTAAAACGTGCTCAGTGTGATAGATTCGTGATCAGCATGCCAAGGGCTTCAAAATCATGTAATTAGTTTTTGAAATTAACAATATTTATTTCTATGTGACATTACATCGAACACCCAATTAAATAAACCGATACGTGTCCGATACAGACACGAAATGGACACAGATTCCTACCAAACTTGGGCTACACCTAGGGGAACCCAAAATGAATGCATCTATAAAGAAAAATCATGATTTCAATGGGTGTAGATAGGTTTACCTATTGAGAGCTAGAATCTCAATGTAAAGAGCCTCGATTCGACGTCTTCCTCGATTTTCTCCAGTTCAACCGTCCTCGAACCTTGCTAGCAAGCACCCACAAGTATCCTCTACTGTTGGGGATGATGATGCAATTGATTTGACTCAATTTGGGCTCAATTTGGATTAATGGGGAGAGTTTTAGGGAAGAAGAAGTAGGGCTTTTTCTAGGTTTTGTAAAGGAGGCAATTATTTCTTAAGTGGAATACTTATAGGAGGGAGGGGGCTTGTATGGCTGTTGAAAACATTAGGGTTAGGGTTTTAGATGAGTGGTTGAGGTTCCTCCACCCAATTTCCAAGATTCCTATTGGCCCAAGGCTTCTTTTCACAAATATCTTAAAAAGAAAATATCCTTCCTAATAATATCTAGATATTACTAACCTTGGCACTCAGTAGAAATGTTCTAACCTTAATTTTAACCTCATAACTAATCTAGGTTAGGTTAACTTCTAGGTTAAGGCTTCACAAAAAGGCTAGCACAATATTTAATTAATATAAATTACAAATTCACAAAATTGTCAAAATGACCAAAATACCCTTAGGCTAAAAATTGGTAATATGAAATTCTAATCACGTGACTAGGCTCCCATGGTCATGGTTAGTCTCTAGGCTTAGCAATACTAGAGTTTAACTAGTTAACCATCAAAAACACTAATCAATATTTTAAATAGTTTTAAATAGATTAAAAATCACCAAAAATCACAATATGATTTAAATATCATTATTAAATGATTATAATCACAAAATTTCAAAATTACCCTTATTTGGCAAACTGGGTGTTACACCTTCGAAGCGGCTGTCGAAGCCGAAGAAGACTCGCCAAGCCTGGGTACGCAAGGTAGAGGCCCCTGGCACCATCACTGAAGGGGATGCGCCGATGCAACCTACCCTTCTCGCTGACTTCCTCAGCAGCCAGGATGTGCCCACGGATGCAGCGCATCTCTCGAGAAAATGTGGTGCTGATCACATTCCCCAACCATCTCCTTCTCGGTTAAGGAAGATTCGCCGACGGAGCAGGGGCACATCTAACGCCCTGTGCATGAACTCTGGTGCGCCGCAGAAGGCCTCTGTCTTTGACAGACTCACTCGCTGTCATGGCGTGGATAATTTGGATTATGAGTACTATACACCCCAGCGGGCTGGTACGAAGAAGTCCAAGGCGGCACGGGCCATGCGCCTCAAACGTGCTATGCCAACGGCAAACTAGAGGCATGCGCTCACAATCATGCGCGCTGCTGATGGTAAGCTGTACAAAGTTGACTCGGGTGCTTCTACGCCAGAAATGAACCGACCCTCAAAGTCCTTGTCTCACTTGGGCGCATCTTCTGCGTTCACAACCAAGTCGTGCAAGGCAAATTCTGTGGTCTTGAACTCCCGCGCCTACATTGGTTGTGCGTCTGAGGCTGGTTCATACCACCCTAAATGTTGCTTCCCCATACTGATCTGGGCGTATCTTATGCGTTGGATCAGGGGGTGTATCATTCACTTGATCACCCCGGCGCTTGGCCTTGCCATGCGCCTGATGGGGGTGTAAAGATGGCACTCTCCTCTAACGATTTGCGTATTGTGATCATTCACAAACGCCGATCAGGAGAGTCGACCGACAAGCACAATGCGCCCCTCACAGGGCACACCTGTGTCGTGGTCACCATCAACTGTTGTTGCAATACAACAGTCCCACCACAAAGGCAGTCTGTGTTCCAGCGACTGCAATCGTCAACACCCCTCCGACGTCGCCTCGGGAAGAAGGTGTCGATTGAAGAAGATCCGGAACTAAAGGTTGCTTCTTGCAATATAGTCTCTAACTCCTCATTAATCTGAAAAGCGACTGGCAAATTCTCGTCCTCATCCAAGAGCCAGCCGAGAAAACCAAGGTGACTGTCCCATCCTCAGGAGTGTTTGAAGGCACCCGGGCGAGAAAGAAGATTTTGGAAGAAGTAATTACTGGGGGTAGTCAAGCCCTTGTTGATCCTCCTCCCGAAGACGAAAATATCCTCCAGAGCATAACTGGGGGTAGCCAGGATGAAACTCCAGGAGAAGCGACTCTTCTACAGGAGAGCGAGGCTGAAAGTGAAGCTTCAACCGATCTATCCACTTCCAGTCACGTCATGACAGTATACATAACATGAGGTGGCGATACGGAGTCAGATGCTCCGCCAGCAGACCTCGTTCAGCGCATGGATACTTTGGAGGGGGGCTCAAATCCCTCTCTGCTTCCATACAAATACTGACTCAAGCAGTGTTCGAGATACGGTCAGCTTTGGCCAGAGCACCTTCCACGAATCCTGACCCAGGAGCTAACGGGGAATTAAGTGTGCCCCTTCAACGGCCATCCTTGAATACCGATTGCCGCGAAGCACCTCGGGTATCAAAACCTTCGAATGTGCAACTCCAGACTGTTCCACCTTCTCCGACTCACAGCTCCACGAAAGACATGGTTGAGATGATCAGGGACTTGCGTGAATGCTTCGAGTCAAAGAATAGACAGGAGGAGCGCCAGAAGATGGGGATCCCACAACATTACCCCCTCGAATGGAACAAAGTGGTATATCCTCCCAAGTATAAACCACAAACGTTGACGCCATACGATGGGAAGGACTCTCCACGCTGTTATCTGACGTACTTCCAGTCTCAAACGGGACATCTCCCGAAGGAAGACGCGCTAGTCACCAGCCTGTTTGTCGGGGCATTGAAAGGAGTAGCTTTCGACTGGTACTGCAGTCTCCCTGACAACTCCATATCCTCCTTTGATGACTTGACACGCCTCTTCCTCGATCGTTTCTACGAAGGAGATGAAGACATGACGATGGCGTCCCTTATAGAGGTACGTCAGAAGGAAAAAGAAACCGTTCGAGCATTCATCGAACGATTCCGACAAGCCCGCTTCAGACTGCCCCCGGGTATGCCAGAACATGCACTCCTCTCCTCCTGCAGCATGAACATGCTTCCTGCGGTTAAGCTCTGGCTCAACTCCACTCCTCCTCCCGATTGGAGCTCATTAATTATTGAGGCCGAAGCAGCTGAAAAGAAGGCATGCAATGCTCGCCTTTTGGGAGTCAGTTTCTCTGCCTTTGAAGATAAGGAAAAACGGCCTGCTACTAGCAACCCTGGACGTGAGACGAAAGGGAAGCAGGCATTGACTGTCAATGCCTCTAAAAACGCACAAGCACCTATCCAGAAGCCTCTGCTTCCACCGAGGCCAAAGGAGGTCTACTCTTTCAATGATAATGACACCTTGCAACTCTTCGAGATGTTGAAGCAGGGTGATAAGATTAAATTACCGGACCCGAAGCATCCCGACGAGGTGGAAAGAGTTGACAATCCGAAGTACTGTCACTACCATCGTTTTGTCGGACATCCGACTCAGGACTGCTACGTCCTCAAGAATTACATCCAGCGCATGATCAATACGAATGTCATCTCCGTCGATTACGAGGAGAAGATAGTCTCGGCCAACCTGGTGTCGCTCCAATTTGGCACCTTGTCGCCAACCACAGCACAAGATGGCCTCGTCCACATCCCAAAGGCGACAATGGAGGTGGTCAACCTACCGCCTACCTGTGACATCATGAGTGGACTCATCCCACTCACCACATCTCGGGGAGATATCTTATGGGTTCATCCAGACCTCGTCTCCGAAGTTACTCAACTGAGGGTACATTCTGCCTCCAAAACCAAGGGCAAGAAGATCACGTCTTGCCGCATGGTCTCTTTCTCCGCGGAAGAGACACTTCCTATACAAATGTGTTCGCAGCAGAACGCCCAACCCGACGAAGCTGCCGTCGAGGTGGTGCCTCCCTGCACCGCCCCTGCTGTCCAGGAAGAGGGCCCATCCAGACCTCCAGCAGCCAATAAATAGAAGCACGTAGAGGCCCGTTTCGACAAGCCTTTGCGAAGAGAAAATGCTTCAGGGCTAGCCAAGCCCCACAACTTCGATATACTGCCACAACTTGCCGGTACTCCTGCCCGCTTGTCTCTGTTCGAGCTTCTTCGTCTTTCTAAAGACACCCGCGAAGCTCTCTGTGAAGCCTTGAAGGATGCTGAGTCCTTCATCAGTCAGGTTAAGCAGCCTGAGGATATCCCAACCACATGTGCGCACTGCCATTGTACGGAGGAGGTCATCCCCAACATAACTTTCACCCAACAAGACATGCTGTTCAAGCAAAACCGGCACAACAGGACACTGTATTACACAGGGTATGTGGGTTCCATCAAGGTAAAGCGAATTCAGATTGATCCAGGATCTTCCCTCAGCATCATCTCGAGGACTCTGCTCTCAACATTGGGAATCCCGGTGCACCGTCTGGCGCCTTCCAACACTACAATCAGCGATTTCAATGCCAGCAAAAGTGAACCGCTGGGGAAAATTCGACTGAAATGTCATATCGGTAATCTTCGAACCGAAGTGACTTGCTATGTCGTAGACGACGACGTCAACTACAACCTTCTGCTAGGTCGGCCGTGGCTGCATGAGTACATGGTTGTGCCGTCTACCACTCCACCAATGTATGAAGTACGTGTCCACTAACGACATCATTCGAACAGAGTTCGCAGACATTGACCCTTTCAAGGGGGTCGAAGCCTACTTCACCGATGCTAGCTTATATAAGTCGTTCGATGAAGGGGAAGCCAATGATGCTGATGATGAAGCAGAAACAGCGGCGGAGACAGACGTGGAGGCAGAGATGATTCCCGATGCTCCTTTAAAAATTCGACTCAAAGGAAATCGCCTCAGATGCTGCCTCCCATGGCAATAAAGCTACCTGGAAAAGCACCAACTTCTCTAGGTAGAACACCCACCAAAGCTCCCTTGAAGATACGGCTCAAGGGAAGACCTCCTCAAACGTCGGCTCCTCTTATGGCAAAACTACAAGGAAAGGCACCGGTCACTGAAGGCGCAGTTGAGGCACCCCTGAAGGTGCGTCTTAAAGGCAAGCCTCCATAATCTTCTGTCTCACTCAAGCTGCAAGAGAAGGCCCACATAGCCCTCTCGGATCCCAAGGTCAAATCTGTGATAAGCTCTCCCGAACCAGCCCCAGTGCTCATGGATGAAGAGTTAGGAGAATACATATCTGCTGATATAGATGCACCGTCTCTTGATAATGTAATCCCACGAGACAAAATCTCGTGTTTTATCAATAATATAGTGTCTTTCAATTATTCTAGTCTTCCACATTAGAATGCCATGAATACACTAGATAACGCTTTATGGTCGTTACAAACACAAATAACGACCGTCAATCATGTAAATCGAGTAGTCCCGTCCCAAGGAGTCTGTTTTATAGTCCCACTGCGGAACCAGGACGAAGAACCCATCATCTTCGGCAAAGTCAAGCGTCATCAAGACCTCCCGCCACTCGAGCCAGAACCGGATACCGGCATAATACAAGTCTATCGGTACACGGACAAGGCAAAGTACCTCATCCAAAAGATAGGCTACGATCTGAAAAGCAACAAGGGCCTGAACTATGGCAAAGACCGGTGTCTTCTCCTTCGACTCCTAATGAAGGAAAGCTGCAGGACTACTATCATCTTACTCGACGAGGGGGGGGGAGGGGTGGGCTATGTCACGTCGTCGGCAACTCCAGAGAGTTCGGAGGCAGAAGAAGTGGAACACTCTCACTCATCCGAAGCATCAACTTGGAATTCCGATACCAGTATCGGCTCAGTCTTCAGGAAGGTGCTATCAGTCAGCATGGCATCTGCACAATCTCGAAAGGATGAAGACGATGACCAAACGCAGGAAGTCTTTGAGGAACAACCTTGGGCTCAACGCCTAGGAGCGCAGTGGGAGTCTCGTTTAGAATTACGCAAACCCCCTACCGAAGACGAAGTCGATCATATCGACCTTGGGGATGGATCTCCTTCCAAACCTATCTTCATCAGTAAGAGTCTAAAGGAAAAAGACCGGGAATCTTTAGTCCAATTGGCCAAAGAATATATCGACGTCTTCGCCTGTTGCTACGAAGATATGACGGAACTTGATCCCCAGATCACGATGATAGACTTAACATCTTACCTGACGCTAAGCCTATAAAGCAACAACAATGACGTTTTTGTCGTGACATCATGAACGCTATCGATCAAGAGGTGGACAAACTCCTGAGCAACGGGTTCATTCGTGAAGAGCAACATCCAGATTGGGTGGCCAATGTCGTCCCTGTCACCAAGAAGAATAAAAAGATACGAGTCTGCATCGACTTCAGATATCTCAATACTGCTTGCCCGAAAGATGAATTCCCGCTTCCAATCACTGACGTGATGATCGACAATACATGTGACTTCGAACGCATGTCTTTCATGGACGGGTATTCAGGCTACAACCTGATCAAAATGTTTCCCGGTAACGCATAACACACGTCATTCAGGACACCGGAAGGGGTTTTCTGCTGCACAGTGATATCCTTTGGCTTGAAGAACGCTGGTGCTACATACCAACGAGCCATGAGTACCATCTTCCGTCAACATCTATGCAAAACAGTTGAATGCTATGTTGATGATATCGCAGTCAAGAGTCGTCTCAAAAGTGATCACTTACAAGACCTAAAGACAGTCTTCGATCTCATGCGAGCGCATCAACTCAGGATGAACCTCGCTAAATCCTTCCTTGGGATTTCTAGTGGAAAGTTCTTAGGCTTCATTATCACGGCGAAAGGCATTCATGTCGACCCCGAGAAAACCAAAGCCATCCTTGACATGGACCCTCCGAAGAACCTCCGAGAACTTCGAGGCCTGCAAGGGCGTCTTGTATACATCCGAAGGTTTATAGCAAACCTTTCCGAAAAATGTCAACCTTTCACCCAGCTCATGAAGAAGGGCATCTCCTACGTCTAGACAAAAGAATGCCAGAAAGCTTTCGATGATATCAAAGCTTACCTGACGAGCCCGCCAGTCCTGGTGGCACCCGTCGCAGGCAAACCATTTCTTCTCACGTCCGTGCCATGGATCATTCCCTCGGTGCTTTGTTGGCTCAGAACAACGATGCAAGCTACGAGCAAGCTATCTACTACCTTAGTAGGACAATGATTGGGGCTGAACACCGGTACAACCCCGTCGAAAAGGAATGTATGGCTTTGGTGTTCGCTATCCAGAAGACTTGTCATTACGTTTCGGGCCAGACAATTCATGTCATCTCCCGAGTCAATCCACTCAGGGTCCTCATGACAAAGCCAGGATCATTGAACTCCCGACTAGCTACATGGACAATCCTGTTGACACCGTATAACATGGTATTTGTTCCATAAAAAGCTGTCAAGGGTCAAGCCCTAGCCGACTTTTTAGCTGCACACCCCATTCCAGAGTCCTCCAGACTCTATGAAGACATCCCGGATGAGATCCAAGAATCAAATGTCACCGAAGAAAGCTCCGTCTGGGGGTGTTTTTCGATGGCGCTTCGAGAACAGGCCCCAAAGGCCAAATCATCGCCGGAGTGGGGGTGGGCTTAGTCTCCCCCGATCAGCTGGTCATCCAGCCTGCTTACTCACTTTCAGAGCCGTGCTCCAACAATGTTGCCGAGTACAATGCTCTCATCATGGGACTCCAGCTGGCACAACAGCTGGAGGTGGATCATCTGGAAGCTTACGGTGACTCAAAACTCGTCGTTAATCAAATCCGAGGGCAGTACGAAGTTCGTCATAAAGATCTGGTCCCTTACCATGAAGCTGTATTGAATATTATTTTAACCTTCACCAAGTTCTTCATAGAACACGTACCTCGACTACAAAACCTGGAGGCTGACGCTCTGGCTGGCCTCGCAGCTTCACTAGCAGCACCCCTCGGGACTCAACACTACGTCACGGTAGTTGGTCGAGACTTGGTCTGTCCTAAAAACAACCTATGCACACAAATGGCCCATGTCATGACGACAAGTATCGGTGTTAATGTCCGAGACTGGAGGTTCCAATTCATCGACTTCGCTATCTATGGAATTCTCCCAGAAGACCCGAAAGAAGCCGTCTCGGTCAGATGGCGTTCCCTTCGATTTTATTATGATACAGCTACTAAAACGCTGTACCGACGTTCCTACGATGGACTTCTCCTTCGATGTCTATCCAACGAAGAAGCAGCCGAAGCCCTTCGGGAAGCTCATGAAGGGACTTGCGGGGCTCATCAACCTGGCCCTAAATTGCAGGATCGACTGCGATGCATGGGTTACTACTGGCCAACCATGGCAGCCGACGTCGTCGACTATGCTAAAAAGTGCCATGCTTGCCAGCTTTACGCTGACTTTATCCATACACCATCGAAACCACTATATCCTACAGTCGCCTCCTGGCCCTTTGAAGCTTGGGGCATGGACATTGTGGGACCTATCACCCCTCCTTCATCGAGAGGACACCGCTTCATCCTAGCCATCACTGACTACTTCTCCAAATGGGCAGAAGCGGTTCCACTGACAAAAGTGATAAGCTCTAGGGTGATCAGCTTCATCAAGCATCATGTCATCTACCGTTTCGGGGTACCCCACAGGATTATCCACGACAATGGTCCACAGTTTATTTGCCATGCTTTCAACAGATTCTGTGATAAGAATCGTATTCAGAACGTAGCATCAACCGCCTACAATTCGGCAGCGAACGGATTGGCCGAGGCTTTTAACAAGACTATCGTCATGCTACTCAAAAAGGTCGTGTCATCCAACAAACGCGACTGGGACAAAAAGCTGGGCGAATGCCTTTAGGCCTACCGTACAACGGTACGGACTCCGACGGGCAACACACCATTCCCCTTAGTCTACGGGAGCGAAGCGGTACTGCCTCTCGAGATCCAGATACCCTCACTCCGTGTAGAGATCACAAACTAATTAATAGAAGAAGACAATTAGCGTCGTCGTCTGTGAGAATTGGAGGCACTTGACGAAAAATGCCTCATAGCTCAACAGCGTATTGAACTCTATCAAGCCCGTATATCACAGGCTTTCAACAAAAAGGTCAAGCAGAGGAATTTCCAAATAGGCGACCTGGTCCTGGCGGTCAGAAGGCCGATGGTGTTGACTCACAAAACACCAGGGAAGTTCGATCCCAAGTGGGAGGGACCTTTCATCATAAAGACGGTATACTCAAACGGTGCCTACCGCCTCGCCCGACCAAACGGGGACTTGTTCGTGATGCCCATCAACGACAAGATCCTAAAGAAGTACTACTCTTGACATCTTTCAGATATGTACTTCCATCTCTACCCAGCAAGGGAGTCTGTGGACCTGATCATCAGAGCTCACATACACCTCCCTTTCACAAATCCTGTGCTCCTGGAACCCAGCTGTTCCGTTGCATTCTATCTCCAGTAGAAGAACAACCACGTCCACATTACCTCTGAGTTGCTCCTCCTCTACGCCCTGTAAAGCAGAATCTTATACTACGTAGGATTGCGCTACTTATCATGTTTACCATGTTCACATCTCCTCTGAGTAAACATCCTGTACAGACAACCCCTGCGTTGCCGTACATCGATCGCAGAACTTCTATGTCCATATTACCTCTGAGTAGTTATGCGTATCCCTCCAGAGTCACTCCTACCACATCCATAACATCTCTGAGTAGGAAGATTCCGTCATTTGAACCCCATATTTGCCACGTCCACATTACCTCTGAGCAAACATGTCGGTCCTCTCCAACTTATTATCTGTACATAAAAACCAAGGTGCGCAACAGATAATAGGCCCACACAAATCTCTAGTTCATGACAGTAAAGATGAACACACCAGAAAATTCTTTATTTTGCATTCAAAAGTAAAGGATTACATCCCCAACAAAGTTGCCAAAAAAAGACTACAATCCCTAAGCATCATTGGGATTGGCATAAAGCTCTTCGATCCAATGCTTCAAGTCTTCAGCCCGAGTCCCCACAGTCACCAAGACTCGGCATTCAGCTTCTTGACGCATCGCCTCCACAGCCTCAGGAGCAGTATCATTCTCGTACTTGGTGTCTAACTCTTTCCGCTGGCAAGTCAGAGAAAGAAGATGGCGGGTAAAAGCTGCTTCCTTCTCCTTGGATGCTACGTGCTCAGCCTGGGCTCGCTCAGCATCTAGTAAAAGTTGGGCTCGCTGGTCTTCAAGGAGGCGAATCTTGGCAGTAACCTCCGTTATACTAGCATCCAATGCGGCCCACAGCTCTACCTTCTCATGCGTGGACTGAGATAGTCTCTCCGCCGCAGCCTCAGCATCGGCCACCTCGCGGTCCCAGATGGCCACCGTGGCCTGATAAGATGACTCAACTTCAGCTATCAATTTCTTCTTTTCTGTTTCTATCAGAGCAGAAAAGTCATTTCGCCGAAAACTCTGAAGTTCGAAAAGATGCTGGTCGAGCTCAGCCACCGATGCCTCCAGAATCTCAGCCATATGATCATGGCCCTGGTGGGAACGTATCAGACCAATGTAAGGGAGTGCCATGGCCTTCGCCGTCGCGAAACTCCCGTTCACATTCAGCACTGTCGATACTCCTTTTTGCAGCATCTTATACACTGCCTCAACAGCAAACTGCACATATTCATCCGCATCTGCCAACACCTGAGACGTCATAACAGGCGTTGGAGGAGCTATCGTAGAGGTTGAAAAAGATCCTCCGATGAGCCGCGGAGCCGGAACCTCAATGTCAGTAGGTGCTTCCCCACTGACAGTACGGATTCCGTCGCCGGTTGAGGAAGCTAGAGAGGGACACAACACTGTCCACCCAAGTGGAAGGAGCAGGAGGAGTGTCCTCCATCACAGGGCCCATGCCCTTATCAGAGTCAACGACGGATGGTCCCCAGACATCCGGGTTGATGGTATTATCTCCGGCCGGAGCAGGGCGGCTCTCCCTTTCGTTCGAAGGGACAAGGTCCGCCCCTGACATTTCAACCTCCCTCGGAGCCAGGCTCGAAAAATGAATCTCATC
Organism: Iris pallida; assembly: GCA_029216955.1. Classification (NCBI taxonomy): domain Eukaryota; kingdom Viridiplantae; phylum Streptophyta; class Magnoliopsida; order Asparagales; family Iridaceae; genus Iris; species Iris pallida. The sequence goes on along the minus strand of JANAVB010031019.1, from coordinate 3,196,932 downwards.
ACCCGCAGGGACGGGTGTAGGGCTCGGCAGTGACGTCGACCCTACCGCAGCAGGGATAGGGCTTGGCCACGAGGCCTCGTGTAAGACCAGTGCCTCGGTACCACAACCAGGAAGAAGCCCGGTCGACAAATTTTTGTCAGAGACGTCTTCGCTAAACGCGATCTCTCTGGAAGCTGGATCAACATCTTCCTGCGAGCCATCGTCAGAAGAAGATGAGCTCCATACTTCCTCCTCGTCTGGAAAGACTTTTTCTAGAACTTCTTTTGGGGCCTCGACGCTTTTAGGTACCCCCTTAAAGTTGATTCTACTCCCGGTCGAGGCTCCACGCCGCCCTCTTGATGGATCGACCGAGAGACCTCAGCAACCTGAGGTGCCAGTACATCTTCAGCTTCCCTTCCAACATAATCTGGAGACACCGAAATCTCCACAGAAGCGACATCATCAACGTTCCCTTCTCTGGGAGATGCTGTAATCGGAGGAATGCGCTCATCGGAAGAGCTCGCCACCTCATTCGGTCTGCTAATACTCGGTTTTGAAACCCGGAGTTTCTTCTTCGGCACCTCCTACATAAAAGAGGACATAAGTCACAGAAATAAAAATAAACCAAACTATGTGGGACGTCTTTACCTCTGCAGGAGCCGATTCCGTTGGTACTACAGGTGGCACTCGCAGAGTTTCCACCTTAGGAGTCGTCGCCTTCCTCGGCTTCTTCGGCGCAGACGAACCAGCCTCCTCGTCAGCCCGCCTCTTTCCAGCTGGGGGCTCTTCCTGAGTACCCCCCGTTGATGCTGCAGCAGCAGCCCGATAACCTGCAATCTCTGGTAGACGATATGATCGGGCCACCGCCAGCATGTTTTTCGTTGCCTCTAGCTGAGTGCCAACGATAAAACTAGTCTCCCTATCATATTCAGGGGACACAGTGTTCATGGCACAATACAGCTTAACAGCCGAATACAAGATCTGCGGTCGAGGGTTGTGAACTGGCGTAGTGAAATGAATTCTAGTGCATCCGGCGTTGTAATATTGCCAACCCCGGGCTCCATCCAGTAAATTCCCGATAAACCCTAGACTATTACTGGGGTTCCTTAACATTAGCTAGGTGTAACCAAACTGACGTGCAAACCGGCTCGGCAAAAACGGTTCCAGATAACACCTATTCTTGTTGCGGTAGACCAAATAGGAAGGCCGAATATTCTGCAACCAGCGAAACCCCCATGTCGGTAGGGCGATCCCATCCTCACCGGAGTCCTCCAATTCTTGGTCAGCCTCCAAATATATGAAGACGGGACTGACCTTGGTGATCTCCCACCCCTGAAGATAGAACAAAACCCTCCTACAAACAGGAACACCGGTGTGCAGCCACTTTCTCTTATAAAAGCGACGGATAAAGGCGTCACCTTCAACATGATCATCTTCAGGACCTGGGCTCATCACATATGGATGATGCAGAATCAACCATCCCATCAGATAATGAAATGGTAGCTCAGCTAGGGAAAAGTTGTCTTTCTTGCACCTTTCATGGACGATATCGTCAGCAAAATCTCTCAAGCCCCGCAGCAGGTTACACACCATCACGGGAAAGAGAGCCAGAGGACGACCAAAAACCAGTTTTACTGCTGGCAAAATGAGGTTCCTGCTCATTCTCTCTACAGATCCAGATCCGCCCGAGAACACATAGTCCCGGAGCTATATCATCAAGTATGCAGTCAACACTGCCTTGGAAGACATCCGCTGCACGCAATGCCAGAAGCAACTGTATACGTCGTCACTACTCTTGTTTGAACGAGGAGTCTTCTCGCCTAGTCGGCTCATTTCGGAGGTCACCTCCGCGTGACTCAGTCCCTGCGGAGTCGCAAACCGAATCATGGAAGGGTCCGTCAATTCCTGCTTGAAGACAAAGTCCCTCCAAGCAGTCACATGGGGCTGTGACCCACCCTTATCCCTCCGTTGCATCAGATAATGGTGGCTCACCACCTCTTTGAAAACAGTCATCATCTCTGAGTCCTTCTCTTCCAGAACTTAGATCTCTTCATTTGTCAGGAAATATTCCTCATACGGCTCCGAGCCCCAGGGAAGCTAGGACACCTCATACATCTCATGGAGGGCCAATCCCAACTCCCCCAGCGGAGTAAAGAAAGTGCCAGTCTGGGTGTTGAACATTTCCAGGAGAGCAAGAAACATATGTCGATTAAGGTCGACACCTGCTTGGGTGGCACAAAGAGCGGCAGTCAGCCCAATCGCCTTGAGCTCAATCTTGAACATCGACAAAACCCAAAGGATCATCTCATCCCACTTCGACACGTGGTGACACCAGCCCTCAACCCGAAAACCTCCTTTCGGATACATAACCTTCGATGTTAGCATCCGACTTGCAAAGGTCGAAGAACCAAAGGCGAAGGTGTCAGAAGGAACATCATTAAATGCTCCCAGGGCGCAAAGTTCGGCAATGGTACAAGGTCCCGGCTAGCGATGAGGCCAAGGTATCCCTTTGATTCGAAGTAACATCAATACGAAGGGTACCCCCTACTGCCCCTTCCTGAGAAGGTGTAAGTTTCCATGTCATCCTCCTCTTGGAAGCCAAACGATAGAAAGCCGTCAGTGGCAATTGACGCTCAAACTGTCGTATGTACAAGGCCACGCCCTTTGCCGTAAAGAACCAGTCTTACTTGATCTTCTGTATCTTCGCCTCAGTGGAGATCAATCGATCACCAAACAGAAAGGCCGGTTTCAAGAAAGTCACATTCTCAGATTCAGCAAATTTTAGTTTGTCGCTCTCCATCATACTTTGGAGAAAAATAGGCGACTGATCCCGGATTTGCAATATCCTCTCGGGAGGATGATTCAGCATGATAGCAGCCTTCACTGGATTAATAACTTCCTCGTTGAAGTCAACCCCCATTTGGAAAAGGGAAGCATCCATAAGGACTTCGTTTAGCAAGGGGATAGTCATCGACACTGACACAGCAAGAACAAGTCAGGCAGCAAGGAAAAATTTAGAGGCTTTAAAGACAAAAACATTTAGGGTGCATCAGCAGCCTGGCGCATAATCAGGGCCCAAGCCCATGCGCGTCGACAGTAAAGCTTCAGCACATAATCAGGGGCTAAACCCATGCGCGTCAGCATTGAAGCTTCGGTACATAATCAGTGCCCAAGCCCATGCGCGTCAGCGTTGAAGCCTCAGCGCACAATCAGGGCCTAAACCCACACGCGTCAGCGTAATAGTCTCAACGCATAATCAAGGCCTAAACCCATGCGCGTCAGCGGAATAGCCTTAGCGCATCATCAGGACAGAAGTCCATGCACGTCAGCAACAAGGAGTTAGGGCACAGCAATAGGATGCAACTCATTCGTGTGCCCCAAACTCGTCTAAAAATGTTGGGAACCATAAAGACATAAGACACCCACCCGTCACCGCTGGCCGAACGTCGGCGGGAGTCACAATGACGACGGGGGCATCCTCCTCGTCAAACTCCATCGGCTCCTAACCTCGACCTTATCCCCGGCCAGTACCACCGCGAGGAGCCTTGTGAGCCATCTCGTAAAAAGAAGTTAGGGTTTTTTTGAAAGAAGAACTCTAAAGAAGAAGAAAAAAGAGAGAGGAAGAACTCTCTTTCTCTCTCTCTCTCCATCAGACGTCTATTTATAGGCTTGGGCATACGCGAAAACCGATGATGGGTGACGTCAGCCACCGCTTGGGATTCTGCAAAATAATAACGGCGGATTTCCAAAAGAAAATCATTAATCTTTTTTCGTTTATGCCGAAGCGTTATCATTTGCATTTAAAACTGAGAGGAGTGTGCGCCTCATCACAGATGCGCGGAGCAATCATACGCCCCGAACAGTCATGCGCCCCGTTGAAGACACCACCATGCTTCTTATTTCAAAGTATTCCAAAACTTGACGAAAAGTTTTGAAAACTTTGAAGAGGGTCTTGTAGAAGCATGGAATTTCAGGCGCATCTAGAGGCCAGAATTCCTATGCGCTTAATACTACATGCGCCAGGGAGCTCAAACAAAGTACTTAGCACAACAAAGGACAGTAAAAGAAGATTTTTATTTCATATGAAAGTCTATTACATGTCCAAAGAAAGGCTTTACAAAGGAGAACTTCTACAAAAAGAAAGATCCTAAGACTACAGCCAGGTGCAGCAAACTGCCATGCGCCCTATGCCAGGCGCATCATCCGTCAGGCGCATCTCTTCATCATCTCAGTCAGGCGCATCATCAAGTCTCAGCATATGCGATCTACTTCAATTTTGAGCATAACAAGGTTGGGCGATCAACCCCACTCTAGCTGGAGGAAGATCTCTCCAAAGCCCAAGGAAGAGAAGAGCACCACAATTCCGATCAGTGGCTCTTCCAGTATAACGGAGACGGGACTCGAGCATCCCGATCTTTGGATGCAACAGTCACCTTCGGCTTGCATCGGGAGCCCGCGATCCCAATTTTTGGATGTAACAGTCACCTTCACGAGTGCGTACGAAGACGACTCGACGCATCTTCACTCTCGAGAGCGTCTTATCAACAGAATGTACTCGAGCAAAGAAGTTCCTCTCCATTCGGGATGACGTGTCACGCCCCAATCCCGCTAGGGTCGTCCGTCTTGCCTGGATCCCTGCAGGATCGATCGTCCTCGCTAAGGCGTGATGCCGTGCAAACCTAAGTTGCGCTTGCACAAGGCCATGTACCTGCACAAAACAACTAGTCAAGCAAAAATACACGCACGCACCTATTAGTTAAGCAAAACACACGCACGCACCCATTCATTACAGAAAACCAAATATTGGACACAGAGATTTGAAATGGAAACACTTTCTTTTATTCATAACTTGATAGGAATACAAGTACAAAGCTTTGCAAACTCAGAGTGTCTTATAGTGGCTACATGATTCTCTTTGAAACTCTTTTTGAAAATAGTCACAATGCCCATACATGATATCCCTTTATTACAAGCTGGAATTGAAAGACACCTTCAAGGAAATGAAAACTTGAAACTTGACTTGGAAAGAAAATAAAGGTTCGAGGCAGTCCGCAGCTCTACTGGGCTAGACGAGCTTTAGTGCCTCCTTGAAATACCCCTGTCTCCTTTAACAAGTTGTCCGAGACCAATGCATGAATTGTTCTTTCTATCAGATAAAACCTAGCAGTGCGACAGATAGCGACCAGTTCATAACTAGCCTTAATCGTTCGGTCATTCATTTGCATTCAGTTCTCATTCAGTCATTCTATAGCATTCAATAACATTTCATTTCCTTTGCAGTAATTCGTTAGCATTCATTCTTTTTCTTATCTTTTGTTATTGAGGTATCGTTGATCACAGGGACAAGGCAACAGAGTGGACTAGAGATCATTTTTATTAGGGCGTACAAATAAATGCAAGCCCGGTTAAAGCAACTCACCGAGATGAATCTTAATCGAGAGAAGGAGGGACTTCACGTGTCGTTTACGAAAAATTCACGCAGCCTACATTGGCACCAACAGTTGATTAGCATACTTCGTCTCTTTCTCTCAAGATTTGGAATGAATACGAAATGCGATGAAAGCGAACAATGAAAACCAATCATCGAAAACCAACACGAAAACGCATTCATCAAAACCAAGCAGCGAAAGAAAACATCCAACAAAACTCTTGGATTCATTTCAATAGAAGCCAATCCATAAATTGGAAAGGTTCATTGCATTTCATCCGTGATCAATCGACACCGGCAAAGGTTTCCCCAAACACTCAGTTCAAGACTGAGTCAGCAAGCCGTAGGTATTACATAGTGGACCGCGAGGAGCGGGGCACTACAAGACGGGAGTAAAACGAGAAAAAACTCTCTCCTTGCTGCTATTTATAGGCCGGGCAAATCAAACCCACGTGCCAAGTGGCGGGCTCTCCGAATCCCGAGCAATGAATTTGCATTTATGGTGATGAACCTGTCCCCTCAAATTCAGCCAAGTCAAAACGGCTATTTAAAGCACTCGAAGAACTCAACAATCAGACCAATGAAGATGCGCGGGTCAGATACCGCACATCATACAGATGCGTCCATCAGTACCAAGTGCCTCACAAGGATGCGCCCCACGCGTCCCTATGCGCCTAGTATAACACAGATCAATGCGCCCACTCAACAGCTCATCACCCGTCAAGAGCATTAAATGTTGAAGTATGATACGACGACATCCATGCCTCGATGACAGAGCGGCAGCAGCTTTTGCAAAAAATAAAGCGCCATCGACGTCAGCGTCATCATTACTTTCCCCTGACGGTTACAAGCCACGTGGCCGACCAACCACTCGCATGCGCCTCCGTAGTCATGCGCCCTAAGATTTGCATGCGCCTCAAAAGCCATGCGCCCAGACTAGTTCGTGAGTTACGAGCCAAAGTCTTTTCATGCGCCCAATCCTAGGCGCATCTTGTCAAATCACTCTCCACCAAATTCGAGATCTTTGAGCCACGGACATACGCCATGTGTCCTTTGACTCAGTTCAGTCCACGAAGGGGTGCTAACCGTCCAAGATCTCAGCAATCGAATAATCCTCTCAGTCGCCACGTGTCAGCTCTTCTGCAGCACCACAGGCGCAACAGGAAGGATTTAATTCCCCAAATCAGGACGAATCAACCATGCGCAACAGTAACCCCACTTTCCACTTTCTGGGATTAAAAAAAATCATTTTCTAAATAAATAATTTTGGTTAAACGAATATATGAATAATAAATCTTATAACTATTTTGGAAATTCAAGTTTTTACTTTTGGAGGTAATTTCTAGTTTGTTACAAGGAATTGGAGTGGTCCGCAAAATTTTTCCAATTCTCCTAACCATTTTCTAACTAATTTTTCCTAACATTGTAATTAACGGAAAGGGGGGGTCTTTTCTGCATATTGGCTATTAAGGGAGGGGGTTGATGTAAGATTGGTTCATAAAACATGAATAGAGAGAGAAAGAAAAACATTTCATCTCAGCCAATTTCTTAGCCGAGTCCTTCTTTTTCCCAAACCCTATCCTAGCCCTAACCCTAACTTTGTTGGGAAAGACTGGCGAAGGCTCCACCGCAGCTATTCTCGGCGGCGCACCTTGTTCTTCCTCGACGGCTCTCCTTCTCACGGCAGCGGCAAGGCCATATCTTCGCAACGATTGTGGTCGAGCTAGCCTATCAACGAGGACGAGCGGTGGCACACGGACTACGCGTGATCCTCTCCGGCGGTGGATACTTTCCAGACCGACTGAACCGATCACCACCACCTCAGCGGCGTGATCTATGGCTGGCGGTATCCTTCGATGACGGCGCTACGAGATCTCTCCCGACAGCTGATCGAAGTCGAGTTTTCCTTGCGGCGGTGTCGAGTTTGGCGACTGTGTGCGACACCGGCAATCGACGAGCAGAACGAACGCACAGGGCTATCCCACGGCAGCACTTGGCTGTACACGACGACGAGGTGAGTCCTTAATTCGACTCCCTATTGGAGTTCTGTTATTTCTCAGATCCATGAACAAATTAGGATGATCGATATGGACTGTCGATTTCCTGATTTGGTGATGTTATACCTCTTAGAATTCAGAATTTCCTGTTACACCATGCGTACCAACTGTTTGATTGTTTGGCCAGCCAGGATCTATTTATGCTGTCCGTATCTGATACGATGAGGACCGTATCGGATATCGATTTTCCATTAATTTCATCAATTGGATGAGGATTTACTTTCCAGGTATCATCTCTTTTCCTGTGAATTCTGTTAGATGTGTCAGAGTGAACTGGGAATTCATAGAGTAATAATCGGAGGTGTCTTGCAATTGTGTGTAGCATGTATCAGCTGTCCTCAATGTGCTCGTGTCTCCTGTGCGTGGTTGGAGAATGAAGAAGTAGCAGGGGTTGGCGAGTGTTATCGGAATCGAGTGTTGGTGTCAAACCAATTGGTTCGTGTCAACTACACTCTGGTTGGTGTCGAGTATGGGAGTCTACTAGTCGAGCCATGGATGCTGTATTACAAATTATATGCTGGGATGGACTTAGAAGCACTCGGCTGTGTCTTGGTTAACTCTTGCTAGTACAAGGTAGGCGGACACGTGAATAACATTAGCATGTTGGTGAGTTGTGTTCCAAACAGAGGTTGGATTGATTAGTGCATGATTGCCTGTGTCCAGGTTGGTGTCGAGTATGAGATGATGAATATAGATCTGTCGAAGGACTGAACATTCGCTTGGAATTGGAATGATGAATTGGTGTTAGGTTTTGGGAGGCTGAGTTCTGTTTTTTTCCTCTCCAATTTGAATTAATGTAGAATTTGTAAACATTAGAATGATGTGCCAAGTCTTATATTCAATTTGTTAGCTGTTGAAATATTTTTCTTCATTTTGTATATTATACCTTGGTTTGGTTGCTTCAGTCAGTGAATTAGGGTCATTTGAGCCAAGACCTCTCTTTTGCCCTGCTCAGGTGAGTATATATATATATATGTATACATCATGTTGGTTTTGTGGCATTAATATGTGATACTATAAGGAAAGATGTCAGAATTTTTCCTTGCATATAAAGAGTGGTAAAGATTGGGTTGCTGCACTTATAGGGCCAGGTTAAAGGATTAACGGATGGATATTAACCTTCCCTCATTATTAAGAATAAATAAATTTTTTTATCAAAGATTAATAATATTATAAATTATGAGAGTAAGGTAGCTATATTATAGTATAGAATAACCCAAATTGTATCTATTATTGTGGGGGAATAGTTAGTTAAATTATTTTTTTAATAATTGAATTGCCTTCGGTTAGGTACTATAGAGTGGCTAGGTAATCAAGTCTTTGAACCTAGAATATAGTAATCAACTAGTTTAATAGAATTGTTATGTAGCAACGATAAAGAGAGTTGATTTATGAGATAGATTTTAAGTAGAGGGCTAAGCTAATGTATCTTGATTAGAATTGTTAAATAGACCAAATTAGATTTAGTCTGTTCATTAATCAACTTCTAATTCATAAACAGGAGGATTTCCAGCTTTACTACCCTTTCTCGATCACCGGAGCAAGGCAAGTATACTCCTCGGATTTGTTCATTTTTCATGTCTTGCATGTTCATTCTTGAATCTCCTTGATTGACACGATGTATCACGGCATTGTCTGGTTTCATGTTTCATGTATTACTTGTCTGGGAGGGGAAATACTATAGATATGTGATCAAACCCTGTTACTACTCATGTGAATAGCTTGGGTCCCGCACCGTGCACGCGGGACCAAAGCCGTACCATTTCATGTTCATTGCATCTACCCAAGCCGATCATAATCTAGATGTATTTCAATTTTGCACATGTCAGGATTTCAGGTTGTATTTCAGGATTCATGGTTGTATTTCATGTTCAGGTTGTATTTCATGTTCAGGTTATACTTCATGTTCAGATTGTATTTCATGATTCAGGACTCTTACCATGTTCCCTGTTTTACTTTCAGTATTTCCTGTTCAGTTTCATGTCTTGTTCTCATTTCCTGTACTTTACATATATTCATGTTTCTTGATTCATACCATGATGTTCATGTTCATTTCCTTGGATATACTTAGCTCCGCTCCTGACTAGGATATGTTGTAGGTGTACTTGCAGGGTACCATTCTACTCTATGGGCCAGAGCCCAGGATATAGCTGAGCAGGATGAGACTTAGCTTGAGGTTTCAGGTTTAGACTGTTAGCCTTACTTTTAGATATTGATTTAGAATTCATAGTACATTTCATTCTTGATGACTCGTTGTGAGACTCGTCTCACAGTATCGGTATTTATATACGGATACGTATTTTGCAGCGTATTTCATATTTTCATGGTTTCCGGAATACTTTAAATTTTTCCCAAAACTATAGGTTTTCTTCTTGATCGGCATACCGCCGGTATACCGGAGTATACCGACGGCATACCGCCCGGACATGTTTTCTACACTTTAGATATTTTTGGTTTTTGATATTTTCATGAATAGTGTTTCGGATATTTTCGTGAATAGTGTTTAGATATTTTCGTGAATAGTGCTTGGATATTTTCGTGAATAGTGTAGATGCACTCTATTATCCAATGGACAATTGGTTTTGTTTGAATGGCCATGATTGACCTAGATTTTCACACGGATCATGATCCAACGGCTAAGATTAATTCCCCCTTATATATAAACCACTTCACTTTCTCTCTCCTCTCTCTTTTCATTCTCTTCACACTCTCTTCTTTCCTTCTTCCTTTCTCTTCCCTTGGAGCTTGCCAAGAGCTTGACCTCGAGGTCTAGAGTGTGGTTTCGTGCCCCTCTTGGTGGTGGAGTAGAAGATTAGGCTTGGAGCTTAACCTAGGCAAGTACATCTTGCCAAATTCTTGAACAATAGTAATCTATTGTCATTTTTGTTTTCCTTGGTGTTAAATGCTTAGAATTTTTCTAAACTCATTTTGTTAAATGTGTTTTCCTGATGATTCTCGTATATGTGCATGTTTCCAAAAAATTCATTTAAACAAGATTTGATTTTCTGTTAAAATCCAATAGTGACTTAGTAGAAAAACTTGGTATCAAGAGTGATACTAGTGTTACCATCATGGATCTTGGTCACATACGCATGTATGAGGTCCTTACCTAGCTAGTATACATGGATTTTGAGTTTGGTGGCAATCGGGACTCGTTTCGGTGTTCCGAGAACCCCTGTTTTGGAGTATTTTGAGATATTGATCTATCAAATCTTTGAATTTGTGAAATCTAATAGTTCCATGTTGTAGGAAATTCAATTCTATGCAATTTTGACTTTTGAAAGTCCGAATTTCGATTTAAAATGAAGATTTTATGGCCGAAACAAGTTTTGGCAATTTTCTGAATTTCGTTGCTGTTTGAAAAACCGGTATACCGCCGGCATGCCGCAGTATACCGCCGGTATGCCGTTTTTGGCACCAGAAACTTACTGTCTTTAGTCCGGTATACCGCCGGTATGCCGCAGTATACCGCCGGTATGCCGTTTTATGCTGTTTTTGTCCGATTTTGCCCGTTTTGGCCCGTTTTTGTCCGCTTTTGATATTTTCTTCGACTGTAATGATTTCTTGACATGATAACATGATCTTTCTCAGTTGAATAATGATTGTACACACTATGTAGACTTGATACTAGCACATGTTCAACCTTTTATGAAATGTACTTAGCCTTCATTATTCTTCTCCACATGCCATGATATGTCTTTGGATAGATTCTTTCTTACAAGCTATGATAATTGTTGCCATGCCTTCTTGCTTACTTGATAGTGACCCGTCGTGGTGCACTCTTGAACATGTCTTTTTCTTGCTTACATGATAGTGGCCTGTTATGGCGCACTCTTGATTCTAGTACATGTCTAGCTCCTTGATAGTGGCTCGTCGTAGCGCACTCTTGTCTTGATATTGTCATGTCTTGTTGTGGCTTGTTGTAGTGCACAATCTTGCTTATCTTGTCCAGTCTTGCATATCTCATGTCTAGGATGGATTCTGCGGATTGCCACACCTAGAATCCAACAAGAAAAATGTTAAGGACTAAACTACTAGCTTGATTACCTAGATCATTGGAGACTTTCCCGGTTACCTGCTATCCCTTTTGATCTTGGCCCTATATATATATATACTTGGGATTTGGAGCTATCTGTCATGATGAGCACTCTTCCAGCACACCGTCGAGTGGGGCACCTCTTTAGGACACATGTATCTTACTGCAGTGTGTCTGCTATACTTCTTTTCTTTTTGCCCGGATCATTCAGGTAGTAGCAGGCGGGTAACTGGACTTGGATTTCTCAAACTTGCATGTGTTAGTAACTAGGAATGTGACAACCCTAGTTAGCTAAAGTATCAAGCCGTACTCATTGCTTGGCCGTGATTGATGGATGGAGTCCATTCTTGTCTAGTCTAGTCTTGCTTCAGTTTATCTTATTGTAGTACTTAGCCTCCTGTCTTTTCTTACATGCTATTCTTCCTACTACATGCTCGGCCTTACCATATGCTCACATGTCCAGTTTATTTACTTGCTATCCTACTTGCATGTTACAGTTTCCTTCGTAAACACTGTGGTACCAATTTAATATTCTAGTCTCGTTTACTGCTTATCTTAGAAATGTTATGAATTGCATGCTGGTTTTAGTTCATAAGTTTGGCTTCCTTTGTGGTACTTGCTATTGGGGTTCTGACCCCACTGGTTTTGCATTGACCAGATCTAGTTGAGGAGCCCGAGGATCTTCCGGACCTTCCTCTCGATGGTGACCACCCGGAGCACCAGGGGACTTGAGTGGGTGTTCTTTCTCTTACCCACTCTCTTCTGTACATATTCTTTTGAGGCGTTTAGCCACCGAGCACGTGTTTAGCTCGTGTTTTGGACTTGACATTTGGCCTACGGGCTTAGACATGATGTTATATTTCTAGACTGCAGCTAGAGCTGATCATGTATTACTTAGTCTTGCTAGTTCTCCATTTTGTATTACTAGCTTCATGATCATCTATATATTATAGTTTGGGACGCTTTACTGTCTTATATGCATGATGATCATATTCTTGTACTTTACTTCTTGTCTGAGACTGAGATATCTAGGATTATGTGACCTAGGATTGACTGTTGGTTTGTAGTAGTAACCCCCATCTATACAGCTTATACGTTGTTTCGAAGTACCGGAGTACTTTGGTATACGTAGCTGGCCTTGTCCGTCCCAACTTGCCAGTATTCTGGTTCTGGGGCGTGACATAGGTTTTAGTGGTGGCCCATGCAGGTCTGATTTATCAGATATGTGGGGGTTGCTGGTAGTTATCTCAGTCATAAATTCTTCTCTATTGATATCCTCGATATTACTCTTTACCTCTGATTTTTGTCCTGATATCTGCTTTGATCGTTGATCTTTCCTGTTCCCTCGACCTAATCCTTGTGTCCTTAAACTTTCAGGGGCACCGTTCCTGGTCCTTCTGATCGGCCTGTTCGGGCTTTGCCGATGGCAGATCAGCATCCCTTAGTTTCGCCAGTTCAGGAGGAGCATCCTCAGCATTCGGGAGCAGAGTCTAGAGTTGACCGAAGGGCAGAGTCGCCAGTTCCTCCTGTTCAGCCAGCAGTACCAGTTCAGCCAGAGCAGCCAGAGGGTGTTGTTCATGCACTGGTGGATGTTCTGAGAGATTTCATGGCGTCGCACCAGCGTCAGAGTGATGTTCTCACCCATTCTGTCCAGACGGCTTTGGACAGAGGTGGTGCTCAGGTCTACAATTCTGCGAGCAGCTTCAGGCGTCTTCATCCCCCGTACTTCTATGGTACAGAGGATGCTATTGCGTCTGATGCGTGGCTTCAGGATACAGAGGCCATTATGGAGGCAGCAGGCATTCCGGCTATGGAGCGTGTGGCAGTTGTCAGGTTGCAGCTCTTGGATTTGGCCCGCGACTGGTGGGCGGCTCAGGAGGTATCTCTCAGAGCACCAGTAGCCTGGGCCGATTTTAGCGAGAGGTTTCAGACTCGCTATTTTGATGCGGTGTCGCGTTATGATCTGCAGCAGAGGTTCATTGGCTTGCGGCAGATGAGCAGGACCGTCGACGGCTATGCGTCAGAGTTTAGCCGGCTCAGTCGGTTTGCCCCTTCTTTAGTGGCGACCGAGTTGGACCGGGCGAGGAGGTTCCAGCAGGGGCTTCATCTGGAGATCATACTGGCAGTTGAGCAGCATGAGTTCCAGACTTTTGATGCAGTGATGAGGGCAGCGAGGAGGCATGAGTACACCTCGCAGAGGATCGTTGATAGAGTCGGAGGTCAGAAGAGGCCTCACATTCAGAGGGGATCTTCTTCCCAGTCGTCAGCACCAGCTCCAGCAGTCCGAGCCTTGACGATTGGATCTCCGAGGGGACCGGTTCCGGCGGCTTCCTTTCAGCAGTCGTCTCAGCCGCGTCCTCAGCAGCAGAGGCAGTCTTCTTCAGTTGCTTTTTCCCATTGCGGGAAGGGAGGACATGTCTTATCAGAGTGCCGTAGGGCACAGGGCTTGTGCCTAGCTTGTGGAGCACCGGACCACAGGATAGGGGCTTGTCCCAGGAGGAGTTCGGCTGGATCAGCATCCTTCCAGCCAGCAGTTCAGCAGTTTAGAGCACCAGCGCCGGTTCAGCAGCAGCAGGCCCAGAGGCCATTACCGACGCAGTCTCAGCAGTTCCAGCAGAGGCCTCAGCAGTATGCTCAGGCTCAGGCTCAGAGGCAGAGGGGTCCAGCGACCAGAGTTCAGGGTCAGGCTTTCACGCTTTCTATGGAGGAGGCGCTAGCAGCAGGGGAGGTGGTCGCAGGTACCATTCTTGTTCACTCTCATTCAGCTTCAGCTTTATTTGATTCTGGTGCTTCGCATTCGTTTATATCTGCACGATTTGCGACACATATTGGTGTAGAGCCAGAATCTTTACCTGTAAGGATGAATATACTTACTGGTAACGGTCTAGTAGGAGTAGACCGAGTCTATGCCTCGTGTAGAGTCATAGTATGTGGGAGAGAGTTTCCCGCTAGGCTGATAGAGTTTCCTATGGGCGATTATGATGTCGTCCTAGGTATGGATTGGTTGAGTGCTCGACACGCTTCGATAGATTGCCATGCCGGCAAGGTTATCTTTCGTGTTCCGAATGAGGAGGAGTTCTCATTCTCTAGAGGCGAGGTGGAGTCTTCACCAGCGGTCATGTGGATGGCAGTAGCCGAGGAGGTTCAGTTGCCCAGAGTAGTTTGCGAGTTTTCCGATGTGTTTCCCGAGGAGCTTCCGGGTATGCCTCCAGTTCGGGAGATTGAGTATTATATTGATTTGGTTCCGGGAGCAGAGCCAGTGTCAGCGAGAGTCTACAGGATGTCTCCTTCAGAGTTGTTGGTGTTGTATCAGTCTATTGAGGAGCTTAGGACCAAGGGATTCATTCGTCCTAGTGGATCGCCTTGGGGAGCTCCAGCCCTTCTTGTGAAGAAGAAGGATGGTTCATCGCGTATGGTCATTGACTATCGTCAGCTTAACGCGGTGACCGTGAAGAACAAGTATCCCTTGCCCAGGATAGATGACTTGTTCGACCAGCTTAGTGGAGCGGCTGTGTTTTCGAAGATCGATTTGCGGTCTGGGTACCATCAGATCAGAGTCAGAGAGCAGGATATACCCAAGACGGCGTTTAGATCTCGATATGGCCATTGGGAGTTCCTTGTTATGCCTTTCGGAGCGACCAATGCGCCAGCGATTTTCATGGATCTCATGAATCGCATCTTCATGCCCTACTTAGACCAGTTTGTGATAGTGTTTATTGATGATATCTTGGTCTATAGTCGGACTGAGGCAGAGCACGAGCAGCATCTTCGCGTGGTTCTTCAGATTCTTCGGGACCATCAGCTTTACGCGAAGTTCAGCAAGTGCGATTTTTGGCTCGATCGAGTCTCTTTCTTGGGTCACATTATTGCCGGAGGTGGTGTTGAGGTGGACCCTAAGAAGGTTGAGGCTATCGAGAGTTGGCCAGTACCTCGTACAGCTTCAGATGTACGCAGCTTTCTGGGATTAGCAGGCTACTACAGACGGTTTGTGGCAGACTTTGCTAGGATCTCCGCACCCTTGACACGGCTGACGTGTAAGGATGTGTGCTTTGAGTGGTCAGATGCTTGTCAGGTTTCTTTTGAGAAACTCAAGCAGAGTTTGATTTCAGCTCCTATTCTGACATTACCCGTCGGACCAGGTGGGTTCACGGTGTATTGTGATGCGTCAGGCCGGGGACTTGGTTGTGTTCTTATGCAGCACGGTCGAGTGATAGCTTATGCGTCTCGGCAGCTACGGGACCATGAGAAGATCTATCCGACGCACGATCTTGAGTTGGCCGCAGTTGTGTTTGCCCTCAAGCTCTGGAGGCATTATCTGTATGGTGATCGAGTGGAGATTTTCACTGACCATAAGAGCTTGAGGTATGTGTTCACCCAGAGGGATCTGAACATGCGGCAGAGGCGGTGGCTTGAGTTACTGAAGGATTATGATGTTGATCTTCAGTATCATCCCGGGAAGGCAAACGTCGTTGCAGACGCTTTGAGCAGGAGACCCGGGGTCTATTTCTTGACGGAGCAGCGTCATATTCTGGAGGATCTTCAGGAGATGGGCATTGAGGTAGTACTACCTGGCGAGGCAGCTATGATGGCAGGCTTGCAGGTTCAGTCTACCATTGTGGATAGGATCAGAGCAGCTCAGTCAGGGGATGCCAGGCTTCAGCAGCTCAGAGCAGAGTGTGTCGTAGGGCGCAGAGCAGAGTTGTGCATCCATGAGGATGGGACACTCCGATTTGGGAGTCGTCTTTGTGTGCCGAGTGGAGATATTCGACAGGAGATTATGTCGGAGGCCCACAGTTCTCAGTACTCTGTTCATCCTGGAGGGACGAAGATGTACCGAGATATTCGTCAGTATTTCTGGTGGAATGGTATGAAGAGGGAGATAGCTCGGTTTGTCTCTCGATGCTTAGTTTGCCAGCAGGTCAAGGCTGAGCACCAGAGACCGGCCGGACTTCTTCAGTCTTTATCGATTCCGGAGTGGAAGTGGGACCATATTACCATGGACTTCGTGACTGGTCTTCCTAGAACCCCGACTGGTAGAGATGCCATTTGGGTTATAGTGGATCGACTCACGAAGGTTGTCCACTTCCTACCTTTCAGGGTTGGTCAGTCTACAGAGCAGTTGGCCGACTTGTACATGAGGCAGATTGTCAGATTGCATGGGGTGCCAGTTAGCATAGTCTCAGATCGGGATTCCAGATTCACTTCTCATTTCTGGCAGAGTCTTCAGCAGAGTCTGGGTACCCGTTTGAGTTTCAGTTCAGCATACCATCCTCAGACAGATGGTCAGTCGGAGCGTACGATCCAGACCTTGGAGGATATGCTTCGATCATGCATTCTTGACTTCAGTGGTTCTTGGGAGGATCACTTGCATTTGGTGGAGTTCTCTTACAACAATAGCTTCCAGGCGAGCATTCAGATGGCTCCTTTCGAAGCTTTGTATGGTAGGAGATGTAGGTCACCCCTAGCTTGGGATGACATTGGAGAGAGGCAGCTGCTTGGACCAGAGATGATTGCTCAGTCAGTTGGAGTAGTCAGGCAGGTCAGAGAGCATCTCAGAGTAGCTCAGGATCGACAGCGTCATTGGGCAGATCAGCATCGACGCCATCTTGAGTTCTCTGTCGGCGATCACGTATTTCTTCGGATTTCGCCTACCCGTGGTGTCATCAGGTTTGGCGTACGGGGAAAGCTTAGTCCTAGATTTATTGGGCCGTTCGATATTCTCGAGCGAGTAGGAGATGTATCTTATCGCCTTGCTCTTCCACCGTCGTTGCGTGAGGTACATGACGTGTTTCACGTATCTCAGCTACGTCGATATGTTCCGGATCCGAGCCATATCCTAGATCATTCTGAGCTGGTCGTTGGTACCGACCTATCGTATGAGGAGAGGCCCATATCCATTTTGGACCGGAGGGAGAAGATTCTCAAGAACCGGACTATCCGATTAGTTCGTGTTTCCTGGGATCATCACTCACCGGGCGAGTCGACTTGGGAGCGCGAGGATGATATCCGAGCTCGTTACCCGTATCTGTTTGGCTCGTGAGGTATACTTATTTCGTATATCTATGTTCTACCTTTTAGTATGATTGTAGGAATACATGATGTTGTTGCTTACGTATGTTTAAATTGCTTTCACATTCTTGTACATTACTCTAGCTGGATTTCATGTTTTATGAGTTTTCCATCTTGATCCTGATAGCCTGTTTTCTTGGATTTCTTGCTTGCTTTTGATTACCTTTAGGAAATTACGAGGACGGAATTTTTCTAAGGAGGGGAGAGTTGTGAGACTCGTCTCACAGTATCGGTATTTATATACGGATACGTATTTTGCAGCGTATTTCATATTTTCATGGTTTCCGGAATACTTTAAATTTTTCCCAAAACTATAGGTTTTCTTCTTGATCGGCATACCGCCGGTATACCGGAGTATACCGACGGCATACCGCCCGGACATGTTTTCTACACTTTAGATATTTTTGGTTTTTGATATTTTCATGAATAGTGTTTCGGATATTTTCGTGAATAGTGTTTAGATATTTTCGTGAATAGTGCTTGGATATTTTCGTGAATAGTGTAGATGCACTCTATTATCCAATGGACAATTGGTTTTGTTTGAATGGCCATGATTGACCTAGATTTTCACACGGATCATGATCCAACGGCTAAGATTAATTCCCCCTTATATATAAACCACTTCACTTTCTCTCTCCTCTCTCTTTTCATTCTCTTCACACTCTCTTCTTTCCTTCTTCCTTTCTCTTCCCTTGGAGCTTGCCAAGAGCTTGACCTCGAGGTCTAGAGTGTGGTTTCGTGCCCCTCTTGGTGGTGGAGTAGAAGATTAGGCTTGGAGCTTAACCTAGGCAAGTACATCTTGCCAAATTCTTGAACAATAGTAATCTATTGTCATTTTTGTTTTCCTTGGTGTTAAATGCTTAGAATTTTTCTAAACTCATTTTGTTAAATGTGTTTTCCTGATGATTCTCGTATATGTGCATGTTTCCAAAAAATTCATTTAAACAAGATTTGATTTTCTGTTAAAATCCAATAGTGACTTAGTAGAAAAACTTGGTATCAAGAGTGATACTAGTGTTACCATCATGGATCTTGGTCACATACGCATGTATGAGGTCCTTACCTAGCTAGTATACATGGATTTTGAGTTTGGTGGCAATCGGGACTCGTTTCGGTGTTCCGAGAACCCCTGTTTTGGAGTATTTTGAGATATTGATCTATCAAATCTTTGAATTTGTGAAATCTAATAGTTCCATGTTGTAGGAAATTCAATTCTATGCAATTTTGACTTTTGAAAGTCCGAATTTCGATTTAAAATGAAGATTTTATGGCCGAAACAAGTTTTGGCAATTTTCTGAATTTCGTTGCTGTTTGAAAAACCGGTATACCGTCGGCATGCCGCAGTATACCGCCGGTATGCCGTTTTTGGCACCAGAAACTTACTGTCTTTAGTCCGGTATACCGCCGGTATGCCGCAGTATACCGCCGGTATGCCGTTTTATGCTGTTTTTGTCCGATTTTGCCCGTTTTGGCCCGTTTTTGTCCGCTTTTGATATTTTCTTCGACTGTAATGATTTCTTGACATGATAACATGATCTTTCTCAGTTGAATAATGATTGTACACACTATGTAGACTTGATACTAGCACATGTTCAACCTTTTATGAAATGTACTTAGCCTTCATTATTCTTCTCCACATGCCATGATATGTCTTTGGATAGATTCTTTCTTACAAGCTATGATAATTGTTGCCATGCCTTCTTGCTTACTTGATAGTGACCCGTCGTGGTGCACTCTTGAACATGTCTTTTTCTTGCTTACATGATAGTGGCCTGTTATGGCGCACTCTTGATTCTAGTACATGTCTAGCTCCTTGATAGTGGCTCGTCGTAGCGCACTCTTGTCTTGATATTGTCATGTCTTGTTGTGGCTTGTTGTAGTGCACAATCTTGCTTATCTTGTCCAGTCTTGCATATCTCATGTCTAGGATGGATTCTGCGGATTGCCACACCTAGAATCCAACAAGAAAAATGTTAAGGACTAAACTACTAGCTTGATTACCTAGATCATTGGAGACTTTCCCGGTTACCTGCTATCCCTTTTGATCTTGGCCCTATATATATATATACTTGGGATTTGGAGCTATCTGTCATGATGAGCACTCTTCCAGCACACCGTCGAGTGGGGCACCTCTTTAGGACACATGTATCTTACTGCAGTGTGTCTGCTATACTTCTTTTCTTTTTGCCCGGATCATTCAGGTAGTAGCAGGCGGGTAACTGGACTTGGATTTCTCAAACTTGCATGTGTTAGTAACTAGGAATGTGACAACCCTAGTTAGCTAAAGTATCAAGCCGTACTCATTGCTTGGCCGTGATTGATGGATGGAGTCCATTCTTGTCTAGTCTAGTCTTGCTTCAGTTTATCTTATTGTAGTACTTAGCCTCCTGTCTTTTCTTACATGCTATTCTTCCTACTACATGCTCGGCCTTACCATATGCTCACATGTCCAGTTTATTTACTTGCTATCCTACTTGCATGTTACAGTTTCCTTCGTAAACACTGTGGTACCAATTTAATATTCTAGTCTCGTTTACTGCTTATCTTAGAAATGTTATGAATTGCATGCTGGTTTTAGTTCATAAGTTTGGCTTCCTTTGTGGTACTTGCTATTGGGGTTCTGACCCCACTGGTTTTGCATTGACCAGATCTAGTTGAGGAGCCCGAGGATCTTCCGGACCTTCCTCTCGATGGTGACCACCCGGAGCACCAGGGGACTTGAGTGGGTGTTCTTTCTCTTACCCACTCTCTTCTGTACATATTCTTTTGAGGCGTTTAGCCACCGAGCACGTGTTTAGCTCGTGTTTTGGACTTGACATTTGGCCTACGGGCTTAGACATGATGTTATATTTCTAGACTGCAGCTAGAGCTGATCATGTATTACTTAGTCTTGCTAGTTCTCCATTTTGTATTACTAGCTTCATGATCATCTATATATTATAGTTTGGGACGCTTTACTGTCTTATATGCATGATGATCATATTCTTGTACTTTACTTCTTGTCTGAGACTGAGATATCTAGGATTATGTGACCTAGGATTGACTGTTGGTTTGTAGTAGTAACCCCCATCTATACAGCTTATACGTTGTTTCGAAGTACCGGAGTACTTTGGTATACGTAGCTGGCCTTGTCCGTCCCAACTTGCCAGTATTCTGGTTCTGGGGCGTGACACTCGTACATTTATATACATAGAATTGTGGATTATGGTGATCATTCTGGGATACGTTTTAGATGCTGTGAATATATACATTTATGATTATCTGGTTAGATTTCCCTAGTTTAGTATAGCTTACTTTGTCGTGTCTAATGACGAAGGCTGGGCGTGTCCGACTCGTGTCCGATTATTCGGGAGCGGGTCGTGACAGCAACCATGCACCCCCGCCAGCATCAGCCACGTGGCGTTCCTACGACCAGGCGCATCCGACATATGCGCACATGAGCAGCCCAACCTGCTGCTTATAAATAGAGGGATCATTTCCTTCTGACACATACATAGAGAAAAAGATAGAGAACGAGATCATCAGAGTTACAGAGACGCACGTCCACTCATAGAGATCGGAAGAGACACTCAACGTCTTCTTCCCCTCTGCAAGCTCCAGCATCCAGAGCAACCCAGACCTTCAGAGAACCTAAGATCATTGTCAGATCGTCAACGGAGTCAACGCATTGCCACTCGCTCCATCGACACAGGACCCAGATAAAAACAAAAGTGTACTCTTAGGACTACATCTAAGTCCTATATTGTAACATTGTTCTGTTTGTAATTGAAATTCTAATTCAAATATTTTAATGGCAAACAACTGGGCCAGCTGGGACACCATGGCCAGGCCTACCGAGGAAGGAGGCATGGGATTTACTAGAATATCTCATATCGTTGACGCCTTCTCTATGAAACTGTGGTGGAAGCTTCGTACGAGTCAAAATTTATGGGCTAGATTCATGAAGGCCAGATACTTCAAGCACACCCACTCATCTCAGGCCAGCCCCAACAGCAGGTCATCCGCTACCTGGCGGCGCATCCTAATCGGTCGCAATATGGCCGAACCGGTGATCCGATTTGTATTGGGCATATGCGAATCATCGTGCTTCCTTGAACGTTGGGCTGGGGACACCTTGCTCCCTAATCGCGCTGCGGATAACGGGATCACCACGATCAAGGACTTCGGGGATCCAGCTGGGAACGACTGGGACTGGGGCAAGATTCGACATTGGGCCGGGGAAGAGGCAGAAGATTGCATCCGACTTCATGGTATGAATATTGGAAACGAGATAGACATGCTGCGTTGGTCGGTCGAACCCTCGGGAGGATTCTCAGTTAGATCGGCCAGGCTAGTTTCCCGCGGTCGCAGACTGCCATCTCTAACTCTCGCAGCTTTCTGGCAGACTTGCATTCCAAAGAAGTGGTCCATCTTTATTTGAAGAGCATGTCGGAAGAGGCTGCCCACCGATGATATTCTGTACACCATTGAATTCAGCTTGGCATCGGCCTACAACTGTTGCTCTGAGCGTCAGCCAGAAACTGTCGACCATATTTTCCGCCATGGGGAATTACCCGCCAGGGTCTGGAGATTGCTATCTCTTAGGTGCAATAGGGCACTGGGAGTTGGCTACATCAATGATCTCCTAGCTGACTGGGTGACGGCGTCCCACGGCCACCAAATCGTTGCGGCAGCTGCCATATGGACCATTTGGAAAAATTGCAACAAAGCGGGATATGAGGGCTATCAGTACAACGCTGACCTCATCAACAGGGAGGTCATCAGGCAGTGCCAGAAGATCAGGCCCAGCTGTAAGAACAGGCAGAATTATTTTTGGATTTCTCTTCTCTCTTAACCTTCAGTTTCCCGATTTTGCTGGTATACTTGTATAGGCGTCGGCATTTTGTGCCTAGGGGTATACTTGTACAGGCTTCGGCATTTTGAGCCTTACTGGAATAAAAAAGTGTGTTCCTTCAAAAAAATAAAATAAAATAATATATATATATATATTTGATTTTTTTTATTTCGGTTGGGCATAGGATTGTTGTGGCAACCCTCGACAGCAACTTTTCTCTGCCACAGCACACACACACCCCCCCCCCTTTTTCCTTATATATATATATATATATATATATATATATATATATATATATATATATATATATATATATATATATATATATATTTCCTTATATATATATATAATATTATAATATATATAAAGAAATATTATATATTATATATATATTATATATATATTTATATTATATATATTATAATATATTATATATATAAAGAAATATAATATATATATATATATATATATATATATATATATATATATATAAAATATATATATATATATATATATATATATATATATATATATATATATATATATGTATATATTTTGAATGTATAGGTATGTATAAATATTGGTAGTGTTATAGGTATAGCCTATGGATTAGTGAGTCAGTTTAGGAATAACCCAACGAGCCTAACTTGGCAAAGTTGACTAGCAAGTTGACCAAGTTGACAAAAGTTAACTTTGGATCAAACTTGATCTAAATTTAACTCAAATGGACTTAAAATGACTAGATAACTTGAATTTGACCTAAATTTGGAATAATAGACTAGTTGACTTAGGGTTGACCTAGTTTGACCAGAATGGTTGACCAGGGTTGTCAAGAGGGTTGACTTTGACCCAGAATGACCTAGAATCATTTAGAATGTGTTGTAATTTTCTTTAAATTTATATTGGACACTTTGTAACATGTGATTGCTCTAAATAGGACTCAGATACTCCAGTTGGGACTCATATTCTCATCAGACATTCGGGATATCAGGCGAGTACATTTTCTGACCGTTTCATACTTGCTAGGAATTATATTCTTGTTGTAGACTAATTTAGTTGATGCTGAGACGATGTTATTACAGATTAGTACTATATGGATCTTTGCATGAGATGTTATCCCCCTCGGGTGCATCGAACACATCATGTCATGGGCTTTTCACGAACATCATATATTTCATGGACTCTTATTATTCATGTACACTCATATGCTCTCATGTATTCTCATGATCTCATGAGCTTCATATATAAACTTTTATGTACAATAACATAACCTGTCTAGATCCTTGTGTATTGATTAGGGTACGGGAGAGTACAAATAGTCATGTGAACAATTCCAAAGTAGTGTAATCATGTATAAACTCTGTAGTGTAATCATGTACAAATCAAGCCGTTCACATGTCTATCTTGTACTCTAAATCACTAGTCATTTACAGTTCTTTATTACCATATCTAAATATTTCCATTTATCAAACTCTCTTTTCTTCTTTTTCATGTTATTCTTACAGTTTTTATGTACTTTATTCTATAGTTTGCTTTACATTTCCTGTCATGATATGAACTGTGTGAGAGATATGTATTCGTTCCTGTCCTGACTGGACCTATTGAAAATATTACAAAGGACGAAGAGGTGTTCTGCCCTACTTATTATGGAGCAGGCTTAGATGACACCGCTGACTTGGACCCTCAGGAGGATCCAGTAGTTGCTGAGGACTTGTCCATTGTCTAGTTTAGACTTCTAGACTAGTTATCTCTATTTAGATGTTTTGTCTTGAGATGTACTTCAGTTATTAGATTTTGATGTTGTTTAAACTTCCAAACTTATTTCTTTCAGTTGTAGTTCTCTGTTGAGATTTATTATCCATCTTTTATTCCTTCATTTCCATCTTAGATTCTGTGATTGAGTTGTGCCTTCTATGTTGTCCTTCTTTTGGAGAGTATATCATTGTACAAGTATAGTTATATATTGTTAGATGTTGTGACCTAGGACAGCGTTCTACCGCCGACACTGCGGCATAGGCTGGACGTACCCACTTCTCGTACCCTTACACTGGGTGCGGGTTGTGACAACCCGTCCACGACATCTCTTGAGCCACGCACTCGAATTTTTCGATTTGTTAAACTTAAGAAAATTGTCATAAAAAAATCCAACATTGATACAAAGAAAGAAGTCAAGCTTTCAAGACTTCACGCTCTTTGTAATCTTTCTTTATTCCTGACTCTCTAAGTCGATTAGGCTTGTTGTATACTAATAAAAGAGACGAACCCATATAGCTAAGAAAATAATCCTAATTTGTATCGGATTTGTGTAGAACATGGAAATGTTTAACTTATTGCCTAGTTAGTCCTTCACGTCATGTCTTTAAATTGGCACTCGGTCCTTCGATCCCACAACTTGGGTAAAGTATAAGTTTAATATGCTGTCTCACAGGCTATCGACTTGATGTCATAGCATACACAGTACCACGGTTTCAAGGCTTGTCATATAGAATATGACACAGTTTATGACACTTCATGGAACACGTTTTATTCAAGTTAAGCATAAGGGCTACATATCAAATAGTCGTTCCTTAGTGAAAGATCAGAAGTATGAAAACATGGAAAGTTCTTGGGACTGTAGGTCGTTGAGACAATCCTTGATTTGGGAGCTACTTAGAAATGAAAAGCAAGGAGGAACAAATGTTTAAGTCTTATGGTCAGGTAGACACCATTGCATGGTCATTAGACAACTTATGCACAAGGGCGAGGGCTCCTCGAATGGTATCCCGGGGCCACGGACGTATTCGGACTATTCGACCTCGAACGGTATCTCCGGGCCACGTGATTCGAGGACTTCAACAGGGCTTGCTACCCATGCTGCAAGGGTCTCATCTATACCGAGCTATAGTTCAGGGATAGCTAGACTTTCTAGTGACCTTCATATAAATTGAGTCGACGTGGTAGCGATAATCTATGTGCGTGTCGTAGATTTGAGTCAGGAAGTGGATGCACGGTTATAAACAATGCAAGTAGTAAGCCTAAGATTTTAGTACAGCAGAGACACGTGCTTCGACCCAATATGTTATGTTATGGTTTAGTAGTTTGGCACTGAGTTTCTATGTTATAAACTATAATGTTGTGTTGAAACATGGAAGACCAGAAGGTAAGAAAGGTAGGCTTTATTCTGTCGTATAGCATGGTCACGACGCTGCTTAACACTATCACGATTGTTGTAACACAAGTCGTTTTAAAGATTATGTCATGAATTGATCCTAAAGCAAGATTAGAAAGACCACTAAAATTATAATGCACACTCACTAAAATAATGTGTTATTTTTGTATGGGTAGACGAGAGGCCTTCCAACTAGTGCATTCAATGTACTGATACCCCACCAGATTGCTTCCAAGTTTTAAATGGTAACTCGCTCAGTGCGGAGCTCGCTTGGACGCGTCGAGACATGGAGTTTTCTTGATGTTTCGATGCGTTCGGCCGTGTTAAATACTTCACTTATACGGTACATAATATATGCACATCGTCTATTGTAATCATCAAGTTGTAAGCCTCATGGCATGATCTTGTTGTATTGCGAGATGTGAGAGAGAGCTTGAGTGATTGTAATTTTAGCTTCGCGCCATTGCAAATTTTTGTTACAATCGATGTTTTCATTTGTACTCAATTGTGTTGCTTCGTGCTATTGTAATCTTTTGATGCAATATCGATGTTTTCATATTGGATTATTATCTTATCTATGTGGGTTCATTATTTTATTAGTGTGTTACGAGCCTATCGACTTAAAATAAACATGACATCCATTTATTAAGTATCAAAGTAAAACAGAGACGAGTTCATCGTAGCCACCCACCTGAACAAGGACTTGTCTCGACCGAACGAGACTCCAAGCAAGTCGGTGCATAACCAAGTTCGGTTGTTGCGTTCACTGATTCATCATATTGAGTTGAGCAGAGCGGGGCACTACATGTAACATATCAAAACTGTGTCGCTTAACAACGATTACTTACCCATCTGATGCAGTCATCCTTACACTGATGCAAGGTGAATACTTATCATCCTTCCCTGCAATGTTAAGTTAACACTTGTAATATAAATATGCCAGGATTTGTGTCCCTGCATCAGACATTGTTAGCCTCATAAAATGCATAAACATATTGTGTGTGCTCATCCTCGCAACTAAATAGCTAAGCCTGCAAGCAAACAACATTAGCATACCGACACTCATCTATATGATGGTCATTGGTATTTTGAGCCATATTGGACGAGTTGTTACGATGTAACGACCATTCTTGCATATGGATAACAAGTCTATCGAAGATCCGAAACATTCGTATTACGATGAGCCCTATCATCATGGGTATCAAGTCCAAATTGAGGTCCCGTAATGTCGTGCATAATAGCACCAGAATGTTTTCCTAGGCTGAACGATCCCGGTGCCCAGGAGCCTATTTTATTCGAGAAAAGCCAAAACACGTGCACAGGTTGTCCATGTCCACGACCATACAATATGTGTAAACAGTTAAGAGATCTAAAAAGACATATGCACAGTCTAAAGTCGAATACATAAATTCTCGTATCAACTCATACTCCATACTTCTATTCAATGTTTCGTGGCACCATGCCCCAACTCAATGTTCCAATCAGCGACCTGTAGGCTCCGAATATATCGAGGCACCATGCCACATCTGATTGGTTCGTGGGCACCATACCGCTTCCAACAGTTTCATGGTTTCAAACCACAATTGTTCACTTTGCTGATGAATCCTACCATTTATATATTAGCAGTTCCATAGCATTTGTGCCACAACTTGTCACGCCCCAGTACCGAAATACGGAGACGGACTAGGCCAGCTACTCCATATGAGGTACGTAACGTCATACGGCGATCGTGGCTGTCGAGAGACTAGGGGGTACATGCTACAATCAAGTCTCCTACGGTCCCACAGAGTTCTATGTCTCAATCAATCAAATCACATCAGCAAATAAATGAACATTAAAGATAAAGCAGTAAGGCATCCCCGGCGCTTCATCAAAATGATCATGAGAGACTAGCTTTATAATTTAGCTATCTCAGAGAGTCAGGAGTACAAAATTATACACAGCTGCAGTCTGTTTAATTACAATTATGTACTGACACAAAATATCAAGTAATCCGGCTAACAGGTGCCGGTGGCTAAATGCCGTACAAAATATAAGCAGGAGTGGTGGAGAAGAAACCCACTCGAGTCCCCGAACCGCCATGCTCCTAGTATGCACCATGGATGTCAGGGAGGAAGATCGTGTCCTCAGGCTCTGCTACGAGATCTGGCCAAACAAAACCAGCGGGTCAGCCCCGAATAGCAAGTACCGCCAAAGGGGCACAAGAGTTAAGATTAAAAACCCAGTTAAATAGAATGATTGATAATAGTAATACTTATGCTACTATTATAGGGTAGCGCAACATCCTCGAACCCATATGGTACCCTTACAACCAAACAAGGACAAAAGGTGCCGCATGGAGTCGGGACGTGTCGTACTCTATAGCTTTCACATAAGTTAAAAGGTATAAACAATAAAATCTCCGGATCTTGACTTCGGTCGATAGCCTATCGCAGCACAATAACCAACCCAACAATCAAACAAGAACATGGGTTGGATCATGTACCATGATAGACCATGTTCCTCAGTCATTCACAGAAGTAGCACTTCACAACCAGAATAAGTCTTCCGTTCATAACTTCGGTCCACAGCCTGTTATAGTACGATAACCAACCCAACAATCAAACAAGAACATGGGTTGGATCACGTACCATGATAGTCCGCTTCCCTCAGTTATTCACGGAAGGTAATAGGGTACAAGCAAGTCGTTTTCACGGCCAATCAAGTCTACGAGTTTCTAGTGGGACGAGGTTATCCTCGTATCATGTTATGTAGAAATCCTCAGATCGTATCTTTCCAGCAAGGCTAGCCAACCCAGGGGTTCGCGTAGACAGGTGTCATTGAGCACAGGTCCCTCGTAAGGCCACCTTGCCAAGACATATAATATATAGCAGGAATTAATCGGATACAGTCATCCACTCGTTGCAGATGACACAGTATCCGTGGAGACCAGCCGGCGCGTCAAGACAATATCTCAAGGCGACTGGTGTAACACGATCTCGGAATTTTGCCCTCCCCATGCATCTAGTACATTTAGTTGCCTAATTGAAATCTTGGACTCTCATGCTGTGGCCTGCATGATTATCCTCCTAAAGTCGTACTTCAGTACGAGTACCCCAAAGAGGATCCATGTCAATCAGTATGTCAACATGTGCTACCTTCCTTAGTGTAATGCATTATTGCAAAAATGCCACGTGGAGTTACGAGTCATTTGTCGAGCATGAACAAGAACCGGGACAATCAGGTACATATATCAGGTAGAAACACTTTGTTCACCGGGGTCACATTAGTGCTCATATCATGCTCGGGACAAAAGGCGTAAGGATATAAAATGGGCATATAATATCTAATAAAATATCAAGGCGTACGCACAAAAGCACGCACGCTCAAGGGATAAAAGTCACGCAGGCTCACTCAAGGCAGCGTGCGTGAAAAGTCACGCAGGCTCACTCAAGGCAGCGTGCGTAAAAAGTCACGCAGGCTCAAGGAGAGAGCTGCGTAAAAAGTCACGCAAGCTCAAGGAGAGAGCTGCGTGAAAAGTCACACAAGCTCAAGGAGAGACCTGCGTGAAAAGTCACGCAAGCTCAAGGAGAGAGCTGCGTGAAAAGTCACGCAAGCTCAAGGAGAGAGCTGCGTGAAAAGTCACGCAAGCTCAAGGAGAGAGCTGCGTGAAAAGTCACGCAAGCTCAAGGAGAGAGCTGTGTGACTTTCAAGGAGAGAGCTGCGTGAAAAGTCACGCAAGCTCAAGGAGAGACACGCTTCCAACAGGAAGCATGCTCAAACAGGAGCACACTGTTCACTGTCTTCTCCAAACAGCAAGAACACCATGGCTGAACCCAAACTTCAAAGCATCATAACTTGGCCATCCGAACTCCAAATCCAGATTTCCAAAGTTCTAACTTGGGTGAAACTGAATGCTCTTCCGCATGGAAGCATCAAAAACCCATAAAATCCAACTAAAGTAGATCAAACCATGCAAAATCCAAAAATGATTAAAACCTAGATCTACAAAAATCAAAGCTTCAAAATGGAAATTTCCAAGTTCTAAACTAGTATAGATTGAGGAGAAGAACATGTTTTGGCAAATAGTTTTGTAAGAAATCATTGACAAAATTATGGATCCATCTCTTGAGCAAGTTGGTACTTGCCTTGGTTGATGGAAGAAATATTTGGTTGGTGGAGGAAATAAATGAGAGAAAGTAAATGAGAGGAGAGAGAATGAGATGAGTTATATATAAAGATCTTGGACCCATGGGTTCATGATGAACCAAAGGGTTCATGATGAACCATTGGTGAACCAAGAATAGGTTACCCAAATGAGCCAAAACTGTAGGCCCAAATGCAGAAAATAAATTAGGAAATAATATTTTGTCAAATATTTTTGGGAAATGCATGAAGAAATACAGCATAATAAATATAGTATAAATACAAGTTAAATACAATTTATCGGTTTACGTATTAAAATACGTATTCCAGGATTGGGGAGTGACATCTCTACCCTTCTTAGAAAAATTCCGTCCTCGGAATTCCAGCCAAGACAGGATAGTGA
Organism: Iris pallida; assembly: GCA_029216955.1. Classification (NCBI taxonomy): domain Eukaryota; kingdom Viridiplantae; phylum Streptophyta; class Magnoliopsida; order Asparagales; family Iridaceae; genus Iris; species Iris pallida. The sequence goes on along the minus strand of JANAVB010031019.1, from coordinate 3,166,853 downwards.
AATCAGGGCAAGCAAGGCTCAATCATATACAAGTTAACTATCATAGCAGTCATTATCATACATCACAAAGTACAAAACAAGCAGGTGCAGATAAGCATGGAATCGTGTCAATAAGGTACAAAAATATACCTTATTAGTCAAACAAATGCGGATACCGAAATCTGATCTCGTCCTCGCGCTCCCAGGTTGACTCTCCCGGAGAGTGATGGTTCCAAGAAACACGGACAAGGCTTATCGTCCAATTCTTGAGTACCTTCTCTCGCCGGTCTAAAATAGATACGGGTTGTTCCTCGTAAGTTAGGTCGGTACCAACGACTAACTCAGAATGATCGAGGACATGACTCAGATCCGGGACATACCCACGTAATTGGGACACATGAAACACATCATGTATGCCAGTTAACGAAGGCGGAAGGGCAAGTCGATAAGCCACATCGCCTACCCGAGCGAGAAACTTAAAAGGCCCAACGTATCTTGGACTAAGCTTTCCTCGGGTTCCAAATCTGATGATACCCCGAGTAGGCGAAATCCGCAGAAACACTTGGTCGCCAACTCTGAACTCTAGAGGCCTACGATGCTGATCTGCCCAATGACGATGTCGGTCCTGTGCAACTCGAAGGCGCTCTCTGACCAACTTAACTATCTCCACAGTCTGCGTGATCATCTCTGGTCCCAACAACTTTCGTTCTCCGACGTCGTCCCATGCCAAAGAGGACCTGCACTTCCTTCCGTACAATGCTTCGAACGGGGCCATCTGAATGCTAGCCTGGTAGCTGTTGTTATATAAGAACTCCACTAGATGAAGGTGATCCTCCCAAGATCCGCCAAAATCTAAGGTACACGCCCGTAGCATATCTTCTAACGTCTGAATGGTTCTTTCTGATTGTCCGTCGGTTTATGGATGATAAGCAGTACTGAATCTTAACTTGGTTCCCAAACTTTGGTGTAAGCTCCGCCAAAAATGGGAAGTAAACCGCGTATCCAGATCTGATACTATACTAACTGGAACACCGTACTGCCTTACTATCTGCTTCATGTACATTTTTGCTAACTGCTCAGTAGTCTGCCCAACTCGGAAGGGAAGGAAATGAGCGACCTTCGTGAGTCGATCTACTATTACCCAGACTGCATTCTTACCAGTCGGGGATCTAGGTAAACCGGTCACAAAATCCATCGTGATGTGCTCCCATTTCCATTCTGGGATAGGAAGCGGCTGTAGCAATCCTGCTGGTCTCTGCTGCTCAGCTTTCACCTGCTGACATACCAGACACTTGGATACAAATCTCACTATCTCTCTTTTTATGCCATTCCACCAAAAGAACTTCCTGATATCTCGATACATCTTTGTTCCTCCAGGATGAATGGAGTAAATAGAACTATGAGCTTCGGACATAACTTCTTGCCGAAGGTCTCCACTCGGTACACAGAGTCTGTTTCCAAACCTGAGCGTACCATCTTCATGAATCACTAACTCCTTCCTACGGCCTGATTCACACTCCGATCGCAACTTCTGAATCTGTGGATCTCCTGCTTGTGCTGCCCTTATCCTCTCTACTAAGGTTGACTGAATCTGCATATTGGTCATTCTTCCTATATCCCTTGGCAAAACTACTTCGATTCCCATACTCTGAAGGTCTTCTAAAATATGCTTCTGCGAGGTCAAGATAAAGGCACTGTCTCTCCTACTCAGTGCATCTGCAACGATATTCGCCTTGCCTGGATGATACTGAAGATCTAAGTCAAAATCCTTCAGTAGTTCTAACCATCTTCTTTACCTCATGTTCAAATCTCGCTGCGTGAATACGTATTTCAAACTCTTATGATCAGTATAGATCTCTATCCGATCTCCGTATAAATAATGCCTCCACAACTTGAGTGAAAATACCACAGCTGCTAACTCCAAATCGTGAGTCGGGTAATTCTTCTCATGGTCTCGAAGCTGTCGAGACGCATATGCTATCACCTTTCCGTGCTGTATCAATACACATCCAAGACCCTTCTTAGATGCGTCACAATATACTGTAAAGCCTCCCGCTCCTACTGGAAGCGTCAAGATCGGGGCTGAGATCAATCTCTTCTTCAATTCTTCAAATGATGCCTGACAGCTAGCTGACCAAACAAACTCCACGTCCTTGTGCGTCAAACGCGTTAAGGACGCCGAGATCTTGGCAAAGTCCGCCACGAACCTTCTGTAGTAACCAGCTAATCCTAAGAAACTTCGCACTTCTGCAACCGTTTTCGGGACTGGCCAATGCTCTACGGCCTCAATCTTCTTCGGATCCACTGACACTCCTGCCCCAGAAATTACATGCCCCAGGAACGAAATATGATCTAACCAGAATTCACACTTGTCGAGCTTCGCATAAAGTTGATGCTCCCTCAATGTCTGTAAGACAGTCCTAAGATGTTTCTCATGCTCCTCTTCACTGCTGGAGTAGACTAGAATGTCATCTATGAACACCACCACAAATTTATCCAAATTCGGCAGAAAGATGCGGTTCATTAAATCCATGAATACTGCGGAGGCGTTGGTTAGTCCAAAGGGCATTACTAAAAACTCATAATGCCCATATCTAGATCTGAATGCTGTCTTCGGTATGTCTTGCTCCCGGACTCTTACTTGATAGTATTTCGACCGAAGATCGATCTTAGAAAAGATGCTGGCCTTGCTCAACTGGTCAAACAGGTCATCAATCCTTGGTAGTGGGTACTTATTCTTCACTGTTACTGCATTCAGCTTGCGGTAGTCGATGCACATCCTCGTCGACCCATCCTTCTTGGGAACTAGAATCACTGGCGCGACCCAGGGCGATTTACTGTCTCGGATGAATCCCTTAGACTTCAACTCTTCTTCATGTTGATACAACTTATCCTGTTCTGACGGCGACATTCTGTAAACTCTGTCTGCAATAGGCCCCGTTCCAGGGTTCAACTCAATGCTAAATTCTACCTCTCTGACTGGGGGTATCCGTGGGAGCTCATCAGGAAAGACGTCGAAAAAATCTTCGACCACTCTCGGAATCTGTCCTGGCTCTGACACTGCTGCTGAGATGACGCCTCCGGCTTGATTCTTCAAGGTTCGAGTAAAGATGAACTGTTCCATCCCAGGAACGCTGAATATGACCCTACCTCCTCTACAATCAATTGTCGCATGACTGTCTCTCAACCAGTCCATGCCAAGAACAACATCAAAATTCCCCATAGGGAATTCAATCAATGATGCGGGCAGTAAATGCCCATACACCTCCACCGGACATGAAAAGTGCACTCTGCTAACTTCTACGAGCCCATTGCCGGTGAGTATATCCATCCTCTCCGGCAATGCCTCAAACTCTAATCCAATCCGTGTAGCATATTGTGCAGAGATGAATGAATGAGTAGCGTCTGAATCAAATAATGCTACAGCGGGAAATAAGGTGACGAGAATTTTACCTGCCACCACGTCACTAGACGCTAGAGCCTCTCCCAAAGTCAATGTAAGAGCCTGACCCCGCGGAGCCCCTTGTTGCGGCCTTCCTCGACCATGCTGTTGCTGCCTCTGAGGGCCTGCGGCTTCCTGTGCCTGGCGGAACATCTGAGCCTGCATTGGTAGATGCTGGACTAGGGGCCTTACTGCTAATACTGGCCCTCCACTCGGGGTTGCCACTGGAGCTGGCAATGCTGGAAACTTCTGAGCTGGCCCTTCTGGCCTCTGCATCACAGGACAAGTGGTGATACGATGGTCTGAACTACCACACCTCAAGCATAAGCCATTCGCTGACCGACATACCTCCCTCGTGTGCCCTGCCTTCCCACAGAATGTACAGCCCTGGGGTGCTCCCTGACGCTGTTGCTGGTTCCTCGGCTGCTGATGCCGAACTGGCGCTGTATTAGTTGACACGGCCGTCCTCCGCGGCGCTCCTGCATCATGAATACGTACACCGGGTGCTGGTGCCGATGTTCGCTGCATTGCTCCTCCTCCAACCTGGGAATGAGATCTCTTCTGACCTCCTGTCCTCGATGCCAACCTTTGCTGGGTAAGCTCGTGCCTCCGAGCGGTCGTCAAAACAGCGTCAAACGTCTGGTAGTCGTGTCCTTCCACAAGCTGTAATAGTTCCAAATGAAGTCCCTGCTGGAACCTCATAGCTTTCTCTGGCACCGTTGCCACCATTGCTGGTGCAAAACGGCACAATCTGCAGAACTCTGCTGCATACCCATCTACGGTCTTGCCTGCTTGCTTGAGACTGATAAACTTCTGCTGGAGCTCATATCGAGCTACTACGCCAAAATACTTGGCCTTGAATCTGTCACTGAAGGTGGTCCAACGAACAGGGCGTCTTGCACCAACTTCTTCTGATGCCCACCAGTCGCGGGCAAGATCCTGAAGTACTAGTTTGACCTGATCAACCTTCTCATCATCTGGAACCTTGGCTGCCACAAGAATGGCTTCGATGTCTTGAATCCAGGCATCCGCAGTGATGGCATCCTCCGTGCCGTCAAAATACCTCGGGTTCAAGCGACGAAACCTTCCTGATGCTCCCGAGTCAGCCCCGACACTGCTCTCAAGAGCTAACTGAATCCCTTGGTTCAGCAACACGTTCTGCTCCTGCTGCCGAGTCTGTTGCTGTTGGTTAGTGACAACAAACCCCCGGATGATCTTCAGGAGTGCTACGGCGTCTGGTACTACCGTCGCTGCTGGTGCTGCAGGAGTTTCAATAACCTGCGGCTGCACGGCCTCTGGTTCCATTTCTGCTCGTGCCTGCACTGGAGAAGGTTCTCTCCCCTGTTGCTGCCCAGTCGAGCCATGCTCTTGCTGCTCTTCCTCATGGGCCTCAACCGCTACTGAGAACGAAGCACCCCTATAGAGAAGAATATAAGATTATCAAGTCCGGACGAGGAAGATTTCGAGGATGCAAGTCAGGTTAGAGATCAAGGCAAGGACAGAGAATTTGAAACAGAATTTCAAGGGGAACAAGTTTTGATTGAGACTCCTAATAATTCGCAATACCCCACAAGTCTGAAAATTCGACCTGCATGGGCCACCACTAAAACCTTGTCACGCCCCAGTACCGAAATACGGAGACGGACTAGGCCAGCTACTCCATATGAGGTGCGTAACGTCATACGGCGATCGTGGCTGTCGAGAGACTAGGGGGTATATGCTACAATCAAGTCTCCTACGGTCCCACAGAGTTCTATGTCTCAATCAATCAAATCACATCAGCAAATAAATGAACATTAAAGATAAAGCAGTAAGGCGTCCCCGACGCTTCATCAAAATGATCATGAGAGACTAGCTTTATAATTTAGCTATCTCAGAGAGTCAGGAGTACAAAATTATACACAGCTGCAGTCTGTTTAATTACAATTATGTACTGACACAAAATATCAAGTAATCCGGCTAACAGGTGCCGGTGGCTAAATGCCGCACAAAATATAAGCAGGAGTGGTGGAGAAAAAACCCACTCGAGTCCCCGAACCGCCATGCTCCTAGTATGTACCATGGATATCAGGGAGGAAGATCGTGTCCTCAGGCTCTGCTACGAGATCTGGCCAAACAAAACCAGCGGGGTCAGCCCCGAATAGCAAGTACCGCCAAAGGGGCACAAGAGTAAAGATTAAAAACCCAGTTAAATAGAATGATTGATAATAGTAATACTTATGCTACTATTATAGGGTAGCGCAACATCCTCGAACCCATATGGCACCCTTACAACCAAACAAGGACAAAAGGTGCCGTATGGAGTCGGGACGTGTCGTACTCTATAACTTTTACATAAGTTAAAAGGTATAAACAATAAAATCTCCTGATCTTGACTTCGGTCGATAGCCTATCGCAGCACAATAACCAACCCAACAATCAAACAAGAACATGGGTTGGATCATGTACCATGATAGACCATGTTCCTCAGTCATTCACAGAAGTAGCACTTCACAACCAGAATAAGTCTTCCGTTCATAACTTCGGTCTACAGCCTGTCATAGTACGATAACCAAGCCAACAATCAAACAAGAACATGGGTTGGATAACGTACCATGACAGTCCGCTTCTCTCAGTTATTCACGGAAGGTAATAGGGTACAAGCAAGTCGTTTTCACGGCCAATCAAGTCTACGAGTTTCTAGTGGGACGAGGTTATCCTCGCATCATGTTATGTAGAAATCCTCAGATCGTATCTTTCCAGCAAGGCTAGCCAACCCAGGGGTTCGCGTAGACAGGTGTTATTGAGCACAGGTCCCTCGTAAGGCCACCTTGCCAAGACATATAATATATAGCAGAAATAAATCGGATACAGTCATCCACTCGTTGAAGATGACACAGTATCCGTGGAGACCAGCCGGTGCGTCAAGACAATATCTCAAGGCGACTGGTGTAACACAATCTCGGGATTTTGCCCTCCCCATACATCTAGTACATTTAGTTGTCTAATTGAAATCTTGGACTCTCATGCTGTGGCCTGCATGATTATCCTCCTAAAGTCGTACTTCAGTACGAGTACCCCAAAGAGGATCCATGTCAATCAGTATGTCAACATGTGCTACCTTCCTTAGTGTAATGCATCATTGCAAATATGCCACGTGGAGTTACGAGTCATTTGTCGAGCTTGAACAAGAACTGGGACAATCAGGTACATATATCAGGTAGGAACACTTTTTTCACCGGGGTCACATTAGTGCTCATATCATGCTCGGGACAAAAGGCGTAAGGATATAAAATAGGGTAAAAGTCACGCAGGCTCACTCAAGGCAGCGTGCGTGAAAAGTCACGCAGGCTCACTCAAGGCAGCGTGCGTGAAAAGTCATGCAGGCTCAAGGAGAGAGCTGCGTGAAAAGTCACGCAAGCTCAAGGAGAGAGCTGCGTGAAAAGTCACGCAAGCTCAAGGAGAGAGCTGCGTGAAAAGTCACGCAAGCTCAAGGAGAGAGCTGCGTGAAAAGTCATGCAAGCTCAAGGAGAGAGCTGCGTGAAAAGTCACGCAAGCTCAAGGAGAGAGCTGCGTGAAAAGTCACGCAAGCTCAAGGAGAGAGCTGCGTGAAAAGTCACGCAAGCTCAAGGATAGACACGCTTCCAACAGGAAGCGTGCTCAAACAGGAGCACACTGTTCACTGTCTTCTCCAAACAGCAAGAACACCATGGCTGAACCCAAACTTCAAAGCATCATAACTTGGCCATCCGAACTCCAAATCCAGATTTCCAAAGTTCCAACTTGGGTGAAACTGAATGCTCTTCCGCATGGAAGCATCAAAAACCCTTAAAATCCAACTAAAGTAGATCAAACCATGCAAAATCCGAAATGATTAAAACCTAGATCTACAAAAATCAAAGCTTCAAAATGGAAATTTCTAAGTTCTAAACTAGTATAGATTGAGGAGAAGAACATATTTTGGCAAATAGTTTTGTAAGAAATCATTGACAAAATTATGGATCCATCTCTTGAGCAAGTTGGTACTTGCCTTGGTTGATGGAAGAAATATTTGGTTGGTGGAGGAAATAAATGAGAGGAAGTAAATGAGAGGAGAGATAATGAGATGAGTTATATATAAAGATCTTGGATCCATGGGTTCATGATGAACCAAAGGGTTCATGATGAACCATTGGTGAACCAAGAATAGGTTACCCAAATGAGCCAAAACTGTAGGCCCAAATGCAGAAAATAAATTAGGAAATAATATTTTATCAAATATTTTTGGGAAATGCATGAAGAAATACAGCATTATAAATATAGTATAAATACAAGTTAAATACAATTTATCGGTTTACGTATTAAAATACGTATTCCAGGATTGTGGAGTGACACAACTTCTCGCTATGCTGATGAAGCATACCTTTCGCATATTGACAGTTCTGTGGCATTACGCCACAACTGACTACTTCGCGTGTGAAGCCTTACTTCATAATTCTTGTGCACTGATGCACGCTACGACATAGTTATTCAATGTCCTACGACTTAGTGTTTGATGTTCTACGTTTCGTGCACTTGATGCATGCCTTGATACATTTATTCGATGTTCTACGATTCGTGCACTTGATGCACGCTCCGCTATAGTTGTTCAATGTTCTATCTTAGTGTTCAACCATACTTTAAGATTTTCTACTTATCCGAACCATACACGTGGACTTGGTGAAGTTACTAGCATACAAAGGTATATTTTATTAACACATGCTCGAGTAGGAAAGAAGGGTCAGAGCCCACCCACCTTTGTCGATACACATATCTCTCTGCCGGACCGATACGACATGATTTGTTAACTCTACGAATGGATGTGTTGTACGATCCACTCATATGACATACCATATGAGCACTATGTGCTCCTCCGAACTAACTGACTGATTTGAACTACCATGCACATACCTCAGCCTATTGCAAGGAAATATTATGATCACGGTGAATTTCATTTGCATCAAGGCAAATTATCAACCTCGAAAAACTCTGCATAAAGTCTGCACATGAAACTAAACCCAAATTAATACTTACTTGATTTAATGACTCAATGTAATGCACCATGCGGTGCGGGGCATTACAACATTGACAACTCAATGGTCCCAAGTCTTTTCTACAATTTTATTTCTCAGTATCAACAGTACAATCGTAGTAAAATAATCCATATTTCTATAACAATAGTACAATATTATGTTTCTATAACAACAATACAATATTTTATATTTCTATATAGCAAGTCAACAACACTAATATTACTCTCTTTTATCATGGATCTTTTACTTAGTAAGCCTAATAATACATTTTTATTAAGCATGAATATAAAAGAGAGAAGGATCAAAACCACTCCAACATTGACGAATCGACTTCGTCCCAATCATAAAGATCCTCTGCATGAATCCAAGTCCAACCAAATCCTTCGACCAAACCAGCACAATGTGCCATGTGAAGTGGGCCATTACACCAAGGGCGAGAAATATATTCAAAATTGGAGCACATTTTGGTAGAAGAAAGAAGTCGAGGACACGCAGCGAAGACTCGTGGTGAGGCTGGTGGTCAGGAATTTTTGTCTTGGTCGAGTCATTGACTACGTAAGTATTCCACTAATTTTGGATATGCTATGCATGGCAGTTATCATCGACATAGTAATCGAAATGAGATATGGAGTAGCCTGAGGGATGCATGGTTGATCATGACAAGAGCCATAACTCGATTATGGGGCATCATACATGGAGTCTTCTTGAGTTGCCCTGGGGACAACACCCTCTCATCATACTGGAGGGGGAGTATGTTTGAAATCCAGTCTAATTTCATGTGACACTCGTAGGAATTAAAGGGATGCCCAATATGGAAGGATGTTTTTTGGAACTAACTTGGGACCCACGACAAGCTTGGTTTCCTAATTACATTAGGGTTTCTTAGTCCGTATATATTGGAGGCTAAGGTAGAATGGTTCGTTTATATATGTTCTCAAGGAGATTCAAGGAAGAATCGACCACTTCTAACAAAAATTCATGATCTCGTCGGTCTTGCACTTCAAGAGAGAAGAAGGATTATAATCAGAGAGTCATCTGCTCCTTCAGGTTGAGATTCTTACTATCGGACGATAACAACCATTGTTAGGTGTGAAAAATCTTGTAAGGGTTAGAATTTCCTATTTATGATGTATTTTTTACTTTTGTATCTTCTTCTTGAGAATTTGTCACGGATTGACTCTTGTGGCAAAGGAGTCAACGCATATTATAATTGTAATTTTTAGATAAATAAAGGTTGGAACTTGTTTAGATGGTCATAACCATCACATATCGTGCATTTGATTTTTTGCTTGTTCTCGTATAGCATGTACAATTCATATTTGCTTTATGAGTTCGGTGGTTGATGTCGTTGATTTTCGCTAAATACGTTATTGAATCCCATAAGCTCGAAAAATTGTCATACTAGCATCCTCATCAACGGTCTTCTTTTGTTAAAAAATGGGTTTGAACCTAGGCATAAATAATCTCTTTAAAAAATTGACAAAGTTGTTTTAACCTATAGTCAATTTGAAGTCAATAGTCAGTTAATTTTTGACTATTTAGATTAAGCTCTCATCATGTAACTAACGAAGGAACATTTCCACTAAAATCATTCATATATGGTCCGAGATCTCTAGTCTAGTGGTATTAGAACGGACATCCGGAGAGGCCGACAAGAATTGAACCTCCCAATTGTGTGTGTGCGTATGACTTCAAAAAAATAAAAAGCATTCATATATGTGATATGTCATATAAAACATAAAAAATATAAAAGCAAAATGGAAAAACCAGAAGAAGAAAGAGGAACTAGATGGAGAAAGGAAAGTGTGATGAGAAAGCAGTGGAATAATTTAGACTCGATAGTAAAAATTTCGAATTTGCTTATCAAAAGATTCAATCTGGGAAAGGAAAATGATAAATAGTTAGACAAAAACATGAAATCCTTCGAGAAGATTGGTTAAAAGATGTAGGGCGGAAATGCAAAAAATCTAGAACCGAAGATCCGTAACAATTTCAATATGGATTTGAATGCCAAATATTTACTCTTTTTAAATAAATAAAAAATCATAGTTTAGAATTTGATGCGGAAATTAGTACAATAATGACTAACTATAAGATCAGGTAGTACCAAACAATACCTTGAAAGTCAAATAAAGAGCAATTGTTTTCCTTTAATAAGGAGGACTATGTTGGACTAATCCAAGATACCCAATTAAATAATAATGAAAATACATTTAAAATGTCAATCTAATCCCATACGAACCACGTAAATAAAGAGAGATTAAAAATAGACCAACAACTTTGTTATATGTTTTTATATACTTTCTACCAACCAACTAGTAATTAAGGCATCTATACACTTTGGTATCATTTTTGTTTTTTATTTATTGTTTGAAAAAAAAATTCTATTTTTCAAAAATATGTTTGTTAAATCTATTTATATTTCTTATAAACTAAATATAGAAAATGACAATAGATAAATTTGGGATGCAATAATATGACATGTTTGCTTACCAAAAATAAATAATATGATATGTTTGCTTACCAAAAATAAATAAATTTGTACTTTTGCTGTTTATCGAACATGTTTTTGTTTTATCAATAAGTAACAACTAGATATCTCAAACTCCTTTATTGTTTATAAAAAATGGAAAACAAAATTTCTTGAACAAAAAAAAAGAAAAAAGAAAAAAGAAAAAGATAAGCGATATTGATACCAAACAGAGCTATTAATGAGGCCTTATTTCAACTTGCTAATATATTTTAGAAAGTAAAAAAGCATGAATAGCTCCCTCAAGTTTCTAAAAGTTGTTCCAACAATGAAGTAGTTTATAAAAAATAATCACAAATAATTATAAACAAAAAACGAGTTTGACATAAGGGGAAATCTAGACAAGTTGTACCAAACGAAAGCCAAGATCATCTATAATTCTACCAACTAAAGGTTACGACTATGTACCTGCTGCTTTTAGGGTTAATTAACATCTTAAATAAATAAGGGGACTCACCCCCTTATACTAACCTAAAGTTTTTTGAGTTTTTTATTTTTATTTTACTTGCTCAACTCATTGACTTACTCAAGATCTGAGCTTATGGGGGCCCAAGACGAACTTTTAAATTGAACCCCCATATATAATATAAAGATAACTTTAAAATTAAATTATTTTTATCACCAAGATTTGAACTAAATATTTTTAGAGTGCAAGACTAATATGTTAACCACTACACCACAATTATTTTATATTAACTACTATACCATAATTATTATATATTAACTACTACATCATAATTATTTTTTTATAACTAACAATTTATATCTTAATTTTGGGAACTCAGTAAATATAGAGTCCGAAACGAATGCACTTTGTACACATGTTCACGGCCGGCCACTCACCTAACATTTTTAGTCATAGGAACTCATTGATTGACCTGAAAATGAAGTGCAAACGACCTTGTGTTCAGACTTCAACTTCATAAAACAGCCAGCTGTGAAGATTTTAAATCTTCTGAAATGTGAGATGTGTCATAGTCAAAAAAAAAGTAAAGTTCTATTACATTGGAGACTTTTGTACGTAAATGTCAACTTACTCTGGTTTGGGATTTGAATAATTCAGATATCGACTCATTCGGATGATTAATTGATTAGTATTTGTGTGGTTGGTAAGCGATTTCTAATACACATAAGCCATCAAAGCATGGTGTACCATATCTCATATCCAAAAGAATGATACTGTTTTCCTATTCCTATAACAAGTATAAATATATACACGTGTGTTGCATATGTATTATATTATTTGAAATGAACAAACAACGCATATGTATTATAAACTTTGACTTACCTCCACTTGATTTATTCCAATTCAAAGTACATTCCAGAGTTTTGTAAAAATGTATAGTACCACTCATTTTAGACAAAAACCGTCAAAAAAAAAAATTTGGACCAAAATATCCTTGCTCCTTCCTTTTTATTCTTTCCTCTTCTCCCTCCGCAGCCACCGCCCCCGCTCCCCCCTTTCCGCCTCTGCCGTCGCCGCTCTCGCCGCTCCCCCCCCCCCTTCCTGCCTCCGTCACTGCCGCCGTTGCCGCTGCTGCCGCCGCTACCGCCGGAGACGGAGAGGTGGGGTGGGGTGGGTGTCACGCCCCAGAACCAGAATACTGGAGAGCGGGGGCAGACATAGCCAGCTACGTATAATAAAATGGAATCCATCTCACCATACGGTCACGGCTGTCTAGATATGTGAGGGTTTATCTACAAGCCATCAGTCTCTTAAGGTCATATATTATCCTATTGTCTCAATCTCAACCAACTAAATAATAATCACAAGATATCAGATCACCAAATATACAATTGTAAGGCGTCCCAAACATTACATATCCAGATGATCATGAAGCTAGTCGTACAAAATGTAAGGACTAGCAAGAGTTAAGTCATACATGATCAACCCTAGGTTGCCAATCATGTTACAGCCCGTAGGCAGACAGTAAGTAAAATGTACACGAGCTAACACTTGCTCGGCGGCTAAACGTCTCAAAAGAATAATTTTTATAATAAAGTGGGAGAGCCAAAAATAACCCACTCGTTGCCCTGGTTACGCCTGGTGGTCACCATCGGGCTGGAAGACAGGTAGATCCTCTGGAGCTGCTCGGGTATCTGGCCATACAAAACCAGCTGGGTCAGACCCCAGAAAGAGCAAGTGCCACAAAGGAGGCTTCACTTAAGAACTAAAACCAGCAAATTAGCACAATAATATAATTACATATTAAAAGACAGTAATTTAAGAAAAGCATGATGGGTAAATATAAAAGACAATCTTGTATAGAATCACTAAAAAGACAGGACATATTGGAAAAGCATGACAGGATGATATACGATAAGATAACCATGGGACTATTCAGATGGCCAGGTTACAACCCGTAAACCAAACAAGGACCGGGGTTGTAACCCTTCGTCTGAACGGAACTTGGTTTCTCTCACCATTTATCGGCAAAATAAATATAAGAAATCAGGTCAAGTAACAATCTTGTACATGATCAAGACAAGGCTAGACTGATTAAACTTCATCTAACATTTCACGGCCAAGCAATAAGTACGGCTTGATACTTTAACTAACTAGGGTTATCACAAGCCTAATTACTAACAAGATGCAATGAGATGTTCCTCCAGCCACAAGCCCTGCAGCTAATCCAGGTTATCCAGGCGATTTGGATTCATTAAGCAGTTATCAATAATTATGTGCCCCACACGACGGTGGGCTGGAAATGTGCCCTACTCGACGGCAGGCTACAAGTCCAACAATTGCGGCCGGGATAACGGGATTGCCTGTAACTGGGGAAATCTCTCATGACTACTGAAATTATTCTAGTTATTAGCCTTAGTAAAATTTTAGTGGGTACCCCTGACCGTGGTACTCAGGGGTCCCTGTCCTAGACATGATGCAAGACAAGACGGGTTCATTTGTACAAACACAATCGCCCACGGTGTCCAGACCATTTATTCTTGTCAAGTCGTGTTAGCCGTCGCAACAGCATTAAGTCAAGTCAAGTCAAGTCAAGAGTGCGCCGCCACGGGCCACTATCAAGTCAGGTTGGTCATGTCAGGAGTGCACCACTACGGGTCACTGGCAAGGAGATCAGAGAATACCAGGATCATAATTCACAGAAAATCCCAAGAACCATACTAGTCATAAACAATTACTTGAAAATCGTGTTAGGCCGTGTCGGGTCAAGATAGTCATGCTGTGTTGAACAGATCTCAGGAAAACCCAATCCACAAAGAGAAACCAATTCGAGAATAAAACCAATACTCCAAAGGCCAATGGGTTAAACAAGGGGTCAGGGGCAGCATACGTGCAAAAGTACGCACGCAGGGGAGCCGCGTACGCACAAAAGCACGCACGCAAGGGAGCTGCGTACGCACAAAAGCACGCACGCAGGGCTCGCTCAAGTCTGCGTACCAGGGCACGCTCAAGCCTGCGTACCAAGGCACACTCAAGTCTGCGTACGCACAAAAGCACGCACGCAGGGGGAATGCATACGCAATAAAACACGCAAGCAGGAGAACGGCATACGTAAAAAGTCACGCACGCAGAGCAGCGTACGCAAAAGTTGCGCATGCAGGAGAGCGGCGTACGTAAAAGTCACGCACGCAGAGCAGCGTACGCGAAAAGTCACGCACGCAGGAGACACGCTTCCAACAGGAAGCGTACCCAAGGCTTCGTACGCAAGAGACACGCTTCCAACAGGAAGCGTACCCAAGGCTGCGTACGCAAGGGACACGCTTCCAACAGGAAGCGTACCCAAGGCTCAGTGGCGTAAGCTAAGAAGCTCGGCACACTGTTTACTGTCTTCTCCAAACAGCAAGAACTCCATAGTTGAACCCAAGTTTCAAAGCATCACAACTTGGCCATCCGAACTCCAAATCCGAATTTCCAAAGCTCCATCTCGAGTGAAATCGAAATCTCTTCCACATGGAAACATCAAAACTCATAAAAATCCAACCAAAATAGATCAAACCATGCAAAATCCGAAAATGAGGAAAACTTAGATCTAGAACAATGGAGACTCCAAATCACAAAATTTCAAGTTCTAATGTTGATCACCATGTCCTAATCTAGATAATGGACAAATAAAAGAGGGTTCTCAAGTGATGGCAAGGTGCACTTGCCTATGGGTGGATGTCGTGTAGAGGAAGGGGAAGAAGAAGAAGAAGAAGAAGAAGAAGAAAATTAATGGAGGTGGTAATGAAGAGAGAGAGTGGTAGGTGGGGGTTATAAAGAGGGTGGGATGTGGTGTGTTGAGGGTGGAGCATAGGCTAAGGTGTTCCAATACACAATAAACCAAACCAAACCAACCCGAACCAATTAAAACCGAGCCAAGTCAAATCCCAAAATACGAGAAATACGAGAAATACCGAAATTCCACAAGTTGAGAAAAAAATAAAAATACATGCCAAAATCCAGATACGAGTATAAATACGAAATACGGGAAATACGGGAAATGAGGGTGACAACTCTACCCACCTTAAAAGAATTTCGTCCTCGGAATTTAATCAAGGAGCTAGAGATTGTCACGACAAGCTACATTAAGCACAGGCAAGCTACACTAAGCAGTTCAATCATACAATGCAAGCAAGGAAGGGAAAGGCATAAGAAAGACATTATACCTCACGAGTCAAACAAGTCGGGATATCGTGATCGGATATCATCCTCACACTCCCACGTTTGACTCTCCCAAGGAGCGATGAACTCAAGCAACATGAACTAAACTGATAGTCTTGCGCTTGAGGTCTCTCCCCTTGGTCAAACAGGGACACGGGCTTTTCCTCATACGAAAAGGTTGGTACCAATAACCGTTTTCGAATGATCTAGGACATGGCTCGGACCCGGGATATACCGTTATAATTAGGACACATGAAACATGACACGTGTCCCGCATAATAACGGCGAAAGCAAGATAATAGGACACAGGTACCTCTCTGCCGATTCTAGATCTGGGCTTGGGCCAGGGCGAACTGCTGAGGCCTCTGCTGCTGGAAGGCCTGGGCCTGAGTCGGCAATGGCCTTGGAGGCTGGTACTGCTGCTGAAACACTTGGGCCTGAGGCAGCAATGGCCTCGGCAACTGTTGCTGCTGCTGGACTGGTACTGGAACTGGTGCTGGTCCCTTAACCGAGGGACTAGATACTGTTGATGCTGAACCGACTCTGAATGGGCAGGACCCCACCCTATGGTCCGGTGCCCCACACAACAAGCATAATCCCAGCGCCTTGCGACACTCTGACACAACGTGTCCAGGCTTCCCACAATAAGAACAGCCCACGGCGGAAGGCTGCGCTTGCTTCTGTTTCTGCGGAGGGTACGTCGGGGTCGAGTACTGGACTGACGTAACTGAGGTTGCTCGCCTCGGAGCTCCAATAGTCAAAGCCCTAGCTGCCGGGGCTGGTGCTGAAGACTGATTTATTTGACTGTGGGACCGCTTCCGTCCTCCGGTCCTATCCACAATCCTCTGGGAGGTATACTCGTGCCTCCTAGCTGCTCTCAATACTGCATCAAACGTCTGGTGTTCAAACTGTTCTACTGCCAACAAGATCTCCAAGTGGAGCCCCTGCTGGAACCGCTGGGCCCTATCAAACTCGGTCGCCACCAAGGTGGGAGCAAACCGACTAAGCCTAGAAAACTCGGCCGCATATCCGTCGACTGTTCTGCCTCCTTGCTTCAGGTTGCTAAACTTGGTCTGCAAGTCATATCGAGCCACCGCGTCGAAAAACTAGGTCTGGAACCTTTCGCTAAACACTGCCCAGGGAACAGGTGCTGTCAATCCCACCGCTTGCATGGCCCACCAGTTGCGGGCTAGATCTAATAACTGCAGGTGCACCACCGCCACCTTCTCGTCTTCTGGAGTCTTCGCGGCCTCTAGAATAACTTCTGTATCCTGGAGCCAAGCATCTGCGGTAATGGCATCCTCGGTGCCGTCGAAGAAGGGAGAGTTCAGGCACTTGAAACTGTTAGCTGCACTGTTTCCCGGATGACCGCCTCTGTTCAGAGCATCTTGTACTGCCTGGTGCAATGCATCACCTCGGCGATCTTGAGAAGCTAACAATGATCTGAAGAGACCTTCCAAAGTGCCATCATCAGGCTCTACTGGCTGGACTGGCTGAACTGGGGGCACTGGTTCCCCAGAAGGCATGGCTCGAGAGGCGGCTATTGAGGACTGATCTTGATCTTCTTGCTGTTGCTGGGCTGCTGGCTGAGCTCCTTCCGGCTGATCAACAGGAACGATGTCACTGAAGCAATGACATCAGGGATATTAAGGAAAGACCAGGATAGAACAATGATGCAAGCATGTTATTAAGTCAGGGATCCAAGGAGATAAGAAGATACGAGTGGAGATCAAAGGTGAGTACAGATTGAGACATCTATCTGGTAAACCCCCACATATCTTGATTTACAAGACCTGCGTGGGCCACCACTTAAACCATGTCACGCCCCAGAACCAGAATACTGGAGAGCGGGGGCAGACATAGCCGGCTACGTATAATGAAATGGAATCCATCTCACCATACGGTCACGGCTGTCTAGATATGTGAGGGTTTATCTACAAGCCATTAGTCTCTTAAGGTCATATATTATCCTATTGTCTCAATCTCAACCAACTAAATAATAATCACAAGATATCAGATCACCAAATATACAATTGTAAGGCGTCCCAAACATTACATATCCAGATGATCATGAAGCTAGTCGTACAAAATGTAAGGACTAGCAAGAGTTAAGTCATACATGATCAACCCTAGGTTGCCAATCATGTTACAGCCCGTAGGCAGACAGTAAGTAAAATGTACACGAGCTAACACTTGCTCGGCGGCTAAACGCCTCAAAAGAATAATTTTTACAATAAAGTGGGAGAGCCAAAAATAACCCACTCGTTGCCCTGGTTACGCCTGGTGGTCACCATCGGGCTGGAAGACATGTAGATCCCCTGGAGCTGCTCGGGTATCTGGCCATACAAAACCAGCTGGGTCAGACCCCAGAAAGAGCAAGTGCCACAAAGAAGGCTTCACTTAAGAACTAAAACCAGCAAATTAGCACAATAATATAATTACATTTTAAGAGACAGTAATTTAAGAAAAGCATGATGGGTAAATATAAAAGACAATCTTGTATAGAATCACTAAAAAGACAGGACATATTGGGAAAGCATGACAGGATGATATACGATGAGATAACCATGGGACTATTCAGATGGCCAGGTTACAACCCGTAAACCAAACAAGGACCGGGGTTGTAACCCTTCGTCTGAACGGAACTTGGTTTCTCTCACCATTTATCGGCAAGATAAATATAAGAAATCAGGTCAAGTAACAATCTTGTACATGATCAAGACAAGGCTAGACTGATTAAACTTCATCTAACATTTCACGGCCAAGCAATAAGTACGGCTTGATACTTTAACTAACTAGGGTTATCACAAGCCTAATTACTAACAAGATGCAATGAGATGTTCCTCCAGCCACAAGCCCTGCAGCTAATCCAGGTTATCCAGGCGATTTGGATTCATTAAGCAGTTATCAATAATTATGTGCCACATACGACGGTGGGCTGAAAATGTGCCCTACTCGACGGCAGGCTACAAGTCCAACAATTGCGGCCGGGATAACGGGATTGCCTGTAACTGGGGAAATCTCTCATGACTACTGAAATTATTCTAGTTATTAGCCTTAGTAAAATTTTAGTGGGTACCCCTGACCGTGGTACTCAGGGGTCCCTGTCCTAGACATGATGCAAGACAAGACGGGTTCATTTGTACAAACACAATCGCCCACGGTGTCTAGACCATTTATTCTTGTCAATTCGTGTTAGCCGTCGCAACAGCATTAAGTCAAGTCAAGTCAAGAGTTCGCCGCCACGGGCCACTATCAAGTCAGGTTGGTCATGTCAGGAGTGCACCACTACGGGTCACTGGCAAGGAGATCAGAGAATACCAGGATCATAATTCACAAAAAATCCCAAGAACCATACTAGTCATAAACAATTACTTGAAAATCGTGTTAGGCCGTGTCGGATCAAGATAGTCGTGCTGTGTTAAACAGATCTCAGGAAAACCCAATCCACAAAGAGAAACCAATTCGAGAATAAAACCAATACTCCAAAGGCCAATGGGTTAAACAAGGGGTCAGGGGCAGCATACGTGCAAAAGCACGCACGCAGGGGAGCCACGTACGCACAAAAGCACGCACGCAAGGGAGCTGCGTACGCACAAAAGCACGCACGCAGGGCTCGCTCAAGTCTGCGTACCAGGGCACGCTCAAGCCTGCGTACTAAGGCACACTCAAGTCTGCGTACGCACAAAAGCACGCACGCAGGGGGAATGCATACACAATAAAACACGCACGCAGGAGAACGGCATACGTAAAAAGTCACGCACGCAGAGCAGCGTACGCAAAAGTTGCGCACGCAGGAGAGCGGCGTACGTAAAAAGTCACGCACGCAGAGCAGCGTACGCGAAAAGTCACGTACGCAGGAGACACGCTTCCAACAGGAAGCGTACCCAAGGCTTCGTACGCAAGAGACACGCTTCCAACAGGAAGCGTACCCAAGGCTGCATACGCAAGGGACACGCTTCCAACAAGAAGCGTACCCAAGGCTCAGTGGCGTAAGCTAAGAAGCTCGACACACTGTTTACTGTCATCTCCAAACAGCAAGAACTCCATAGTTGAACCCAAGTTTCAAAGCATCACAACTTGGCCATCCGAACTCCAAATCCGGATTTCCAAAGCTCCATCTCGAGTGAAATCGAAATCTCTTCCACATGGAAACATCAAAACTCATAAAAATCCAACCAAAATAGATCAAACCATGCAAAATCCGAAAATGAGGAAAACTTAGATCTAGAACAATGGAGACTCCAAATTACAAAATTTCAAGTTCTAATGTTGATCACCATGTCCTAATCTAGCTAATAGACAAATAAAAGAGGGTTCTCAAGTGATGGCAAGGTGCACTTGCCTATGGGTGGATGTCGTGTAGAGGAAGGAGAAGAAGAAGAAGAAGAAAATTAATGGAGGTGGTAATGAAGAGAGAGAGTGGTAGGTAGGGGTTATAAAGAGGGTGGGATATGGTGTGTTGAGGGTGGAGCATAGGCTAAGGTGTTCCAATACACAATAAACCAAACCAAACCAACCCTAACCAATTAAAACCGAGCCAAGTCAAATCCCAAAATACGAGAAATACGAGAAATACCAAAATTCCACAAGTTGAGAAAAAATAAAAATACATGCCAAAATCCAGATACGAGTATAAATACGAAATACGGGAAATACGGGAAATGAGGGTGACAGTGGTCACAAGTGAAAAGATGACAACTATCGACCCCAAATGGGACCAAATCACCAAGCAACTTCGCAAAGTCTTTGGAGGTACGTGTCACCCAGTTGATGAGCTTGTCCAAACCTACACAACCTCGTGCTACTCCATATAGAAAAGCAACAACCAATATACTGGATTTCTGTTGGTGCTCTTGCTCCTTGACATGAAGAGAGCTTGCTCTCAACATGTCTAGTAAAGTTTAGTCCCAAACGGAAAGTGCACCATGAGTTATCTCAACATATATACTTGTATGTATTGTTGGGTAATGCACATGGGATGGTGACCCTAAGGAGGAAACCATGTGGGTGATTTTACAAGGAGGTAAGGACAAGGCTCCAAGTAAAACATTCATGCTTTTTGCTCTTAGAAAATTAATTTCCATTGGGGCTAAACCACGTAGGGGCTTAGCGACTCGGACTCGGACTCATGGGCTCATGAGACGTAATGTGGCATTTTGTTGGCGCACTTTGCAGCAGATTGTGACTGTCCATGTTCTGACTAATTCGTAACGTGCGATAATTATCCTGAAATTTCGGATCTGACATCAAGTCGTTGCGCACATCTCGGATCTAGGCGGTTACAGCAGTGGCTATATAATCAGAGCCTCTCTTCTCTTTCGATATACTTCTTAGACTTCAGAAGAAAAAAAATTCCGGAAAGAGAAGAGAGAGCTGTTGCGCACCTTGTTCCTCCTTGCGCAACTGGAGTTCTGACTTTGTCTTTCCGAGCAGTCCGTCATAGAGCAGATTACCAGAGCGTTCCAGAGTTTTTTCGAACTTGTTGGTTCCTGGAAGCTGACCGTGTGGGCGGATCTAGCTTTGAGCACTGGTGTTCTTGACACCCCAGCAGGCCACCACCTTCTATCTATCGCCTGTCATCTTCGCTGCTGTCTTTAGCATTTCGATTAGTACCTTCTGTTTAGAAGTACTTCTGTCGTTTGCTACTGTTGCGAAATCTTTATAAATTATCGTAACTCAAAGGATCTCTGTTACGCAACTTCCTTGAAGTGTTGCGTTGAAATGTTGTTTTTACAATTGTTTCATTCTCTCAGTTTTCCATCGAAAATTGTGTCCCGGGTCTAACAATCTTAAAGCTAGACCAAAAAGATGGAAAACTCTCGTGCCTCTCTCCTCGATACCAGCTTTAACAAACTGGAGAAGTTCGACGGAGAACACTTTCAATTCTGGAAAAAAAAAATCACCCTCAATCTTCAACTAGTGGACGTCGATCATGTGTTGATTGAGACTGAACCAACGATTCCAGAAGGACCAACGACTGCAGAAGGTGGTATAGCAGATGACATTGTTGCTGCACAAGTCAAACTGACCAAATGGAGAAGGGATAATAGTCTTTGTCGGCTATTAATTCTGAATGCAATGGAGGACTCCCTGGCAGAGTCATACTCCAAGAATACTTCTGCCAGGGACATCTGGAAGTCCTTGGAAAAGCTGTATGAAGACGACGACAATAGATCGAAAATCTTCATCGTCAAGAAGTACCATAAGTGGCTCTTCGAAGACGAGAAGGCAATGATGCCTCAGGTAAAAGAGTTCTTGAAGTTGCGCCAGAAGCTAGAAGACGAGAAAATGCCCCTCGTCGACAAATTTGTCGTTGGAGGGATCGTCTCGAAACTTCCTGCTGGATCGAGTACTTTCTATGCAAGAATGCATCGGAAGAAGCTGGACATTAGCTTGGAAGATCTCCTTCAAGAGATCCATGTTGAGGATGAGATGCGTTCTCAATAGAAGATGGACACTCTGTCCAAACAGTTGGCTAAGGCCAATCTGGTGCAGACGAGAGAGCCCAAGGGAAAGCAAGCGGCTTCTCATCACAAAAAGAAGGACTCCACTAATCTGAAAGTGAAGGGTCTTTCGTTCAAACAACCGAAGTCCAAGTCTCACGTGACTTGTTTCAATTGTGGCAAGAAAGGCCACTATAAGAGTGAATGCAGATCCAAGCCTAAACAATCAGAGAAATGTGAGCCTAGTAAGGTTTCTCTGGTTTCTAATATTGTTACTATGATCGCTCAGGTCACAACTTTGGGGGCTGACTCTAACTGGTGGATAGACAATGGTGCGACATGCCATATCTGTTCTGGCAAGAAATAGTTTGTCACGTACCAGCCAACGTCTGAAAAAGTTGTCATGGCGAACCAGGCCCAAGCTGAAGTTCTGGGGATCGGGACTGTGGAGCTGATACTCACTTCCGGGAACACTCTGACACTCCAAGGAGTGAAGCATGTTCCGGTGATTGCCAAGAACCTGATCTCTGGAAGCATGCTTAGCAACGCAGGCTTGAGGATGGACATTAATGCTGGTCAGATGGTGATGTCCAAGAAGGGAACATACTTCGGAAAAGCTTATCAAACCGAAGGAATATTTAAAATTCAGCTTGTAAACCAGTCTAATGAAATTAATGCAGTCGATTTTTTCTGATTATTCTCTTGAGTTATGGCATAATAGGCTAGGACATGTTCATTGTAAAAGAATAAACAAAATGTCTAGTCTAGGACTTATCTCTAAATGTGGGGTAAGGTAGAGAAGTGTGAAGTATGTGCTCAGATAAAGATCACCAGAAAACCCTTTCATCGGGTTAATCGAAGCACAGATCTTCTGGAGTTGGTGCACTCAGATATCTGTGACTTCAAACAATTCTCTACAAAAGTCGGGATGAAGTATTTCATAACCTTCATCGATGTCTTCTCTAAGTACGCATTCGTCTACTTGCTCAAATCTAAGGACGAAGCGTTCGAGAAGTTCAAGGAGTTCAGGGCCGAAGCTGAACGGCAAACCGAACAACAACTCAAGTGGTTGAGAAGTGATCGAGACGGAGAATATCGGTCTCATGAATTCGCATCGTTCTGCAAAGAACATGGAATCATCTGCGAGACTAATGCTTCATATTCTCCTCAATCTAACGGAGTAGCAGAGAGAAAGAACCGAACGTTGACAGAGATAATGAACTCAATGCTGCTAACTGCAGGTCTTCCAAAATGCTACTGGGGAGAAGCTGCATTAACGGCCACATTCATTCTGAATAGAGTGCCATATGTAACTTCTGACTTAACTCCTCATGAACTCTGGTTCAAAGTCAGACCTAACTTGAATGTCATTCGAGTGTGGGGGTGTCTGGCTTACGTGAAGCTCCCAGATCTGAAGATTCAGAAGCTGGGGACAAGGATTACGAAGATGATCTTCTTGGGGTATGCCGAGAAGAGTAATGTCCGAAGATTTCTTGATATTGAGTCAAACCATATCATCGAATCTCGCGATGCTGAATACTTTGAAGACAAATTTGTACGTTATAAAAACATTGTTCTCCCAGACATTTCAGAGAACGATGTAGGTGCAAATGAGACTGAGATCTCATATGAGCCAGTATTCCAAGATGAAGTTGTTGATGGAGAAACAACTATTGAACCAAAACTCGCTGAGCCGTCGACGAAGCAAGCAAGGAGGCCGAAGAGCTTCGGAGATGACTTCGTCACCTATCATGTGGTAGCAGATTCGCTTACCTATGATGGGGCGATGAAGACCAGAGATACTGTCTTCTGGAAGGAGGCAATAGACAATGAAATTGACTCAGTTACCTCCAATAACACATGGATGTTAGTTGATTTACCCGAAGGAGCAAAACCCATCGGATGCAAGTAGATTTTCAAGAAGAAGATGAAAGCTGATGGAACCATTGACAAGTTCAAGGCCAGGCTTGTGGCCAAGGGATTTTCTCAAAAGTAAGAGATCGACTACTTTGACACATATGCTCCAGTAGCACGGATGACAACCATTAGATTGTTGATTGGTCTTACGGAAATACATAGGATGGTGATACATCAGATGGATGTGAAAACAACGTTCCTGAATGGCGAGCTGACCGAGAAAATTTATATGCAACAGCCAAAAGGATTTGTCGTCAGAGATCTAGAAGACAAAGTCTGCAAGTTGGTGAAATCTCTGTACAGCTTAAAGCAAGCTCCCAAAATGTGGCATGAGAAGTTTGACAAAGTCCTAAGGTCAAACGGCTACATGGTCAGTAAAATAGACAAGTGTGTCTATACTAAATTTGCTGACGGAAGAGGAGTCATTGTTTGTCTATACGTGGACGACATGCTAATCCTAGGTACAGATTTAAGCTGTGTCACTGAGACAAAGAAGTTCCTCTCGACAAAGTTCAGTATGAAGGACTTGGAGGATGCTGATGTTATCTTGGGACTCAAGATCATCCGGACAGATACTGGATTGGCACTGTCACAATCTCATTACATTGAGAAGATACTCACTCGATACGGGTATCATGATCTTCCTATAATTGATACGCCGTACCGTAGTGACCAGAAGCTGGAGCCAAACTCGAAGGAAAGCGTCAAGCAATTGGAGTGCGCTAGCGTCAACGGGAGTTTGATGTACGCTACTACTGCCACTAGGCCTGCAATAGCTTTTGCCGTGGGAATGCTGAGTCGATTCACAAGCAATCCAGGCGTTGAGCATTCACTACCAAAATTTATCGTTTTAGCGACGGCCACATCCGTCGCTAAACCGACGGTAATCACTATTAGCGACCGATAACCGACGGATTTTGGCCAAAAAAATCCGTCGGCAATCAGCTCGTCGCTAATAACGGTCCGTCGCTAAGTTGTCGTCACATGACGGAATAGCGACGAATTTTCGATATCACAACACGAAGCATTAGCGACGCATTTCCGACGGACTGTCGTCCATTTCAACTATTAAGTACTGAACTGTGTAGACAATAGCGACGTATCATTTCGTCGGTAACCCGTCGTAACAGCGTATCAGATTGTATCTTTTCGTCGCTAATCCGTCGGTATACGTCGGTAACTAACGACGGATTGGCGATGGCGTTCTGACGGACTATCCGTCGATCAGGTTCTGGAAATGCTTGGCATTTCCAGCACCATGGCGACGGAAGAGTAGTCGCTAATCCATCGATATATGTCGACCGAATAGCGACGGATTAACCGTCGACCTTGTTCTGGAAATTCTTGTTATTTCCAGAACACGGGCGACGGATAGGTCGTCGCTATTCCATCGAACAATATACCATGCCGACGGATAATCCGTCGATCATCCGTCGCTACTTGGGAAAATTTTCAAATATCCAGTTAGCGACGGAATAACCGTCAAAAAGTAGTCGGAAACTGGTGATGACCGTCGCAAAACGGTCATAAGTCCGTCGCTAACTGAGAATATTTTGAAACAAAAATTACAGCGCTTTTCCTGTTCGCAAAAAATTTGCATAAACCAAACCAATATATAATGCACACCAATTATCCAACAATCACATAGACCAAATATATTATGCACACCAATTATCCAAGAATCACATAGACCAAATATGCACATATGAATTTAATGCACACCAATTATCCAAGAATTATATAGACCAAACCAAATTAATATAAAATAGACATCAATTATCCGGAAGAGTAACCCAATATACATCGTTATAATCCGATCATTGCACAAATATTCCAAATTTTTCACAAATATTCCAAAACACATAGGAAAGAGTTGGCCAGTTACAGTAACCAAATATCCATCGCTGGCGACCGATCATAGCACAAATATTCCAAAATTTTCACAAATATTCCAAAACACATAGGAAAATCGACTTTGGCCTCAACAAAGACCACAAGTCAGACGATGAATCCTCACAGCCAGGGATAATAGTTGCGTTGAGGCATGTACCATTCTATCAGCCACTTTGCATACGAAGGCTCAATCTGGTTGAGGTCTTCTGTAGGGACAGGAGGGTCGGTCCCGATGCTACTACTCTCTGACGGTGGCTCCTCCTTAGCTTCAAGCTTGGGAGTAATCTCTTCCCTGATGGTCATCGGTTCTTCCTTGACCTCGACCTTTGGTAACACCTTCTCCTTAACAGTCACCGGCTCTTGTTTGACGACGGAGACTTCCTCCGTGTCGACCTCCAAGGGTTTCTTGCCTCGACCCCTTCCTCGACTAGCAGCACCACCTCGACGAGTCCTAGGAGCCATCTTTCTGACAACAGAAATTTATCGTATAGGGTAAAGAAATTTATCGTTTTATAAAAGTTGTGACGTTGGTTTTTTGCGTTCATCATCATTAGAGGGAGTAGCACTTGAAAAGTTGTGACGTTGGTAGCATGAGAGAGTAAAAATCTGTATCACAAGACTAACAGAATTACTATGTAATCATGTACTCACCAATAACTGGATGTAACTGGAGTCGTTGGGCCTATCGTGCAGTAATTTGTGGATCCGCTGGTATAGGCCAGATGTACTTAGTATCTAGTGTATCAGATTAGTATCGGTCTATCGGTTTGGTATAGGACGTATCATATTGGTATTGGCCTTAACAAATTGGTATTGTCCTATATCCGATATGTACATGTATCGGCCGAATAGCTAGGATTCATATTGGTCTTATCGATTTGGTATCGGTCATATCTGATAGGTATCGGCCGTGTTGGATTAGTATAGACTATTTCGGATTAGTATCGTGGAAGGTTTAGTAACAACTGTACTTGGATTTCTCTCTTCTCGAGCTAGAATACCATTGCAAGAGAATCACCAGATCGTGATTGGCCAGTTACAGTAACATACATACTTCCTTTTCCATCAGGAAAAGCGAGATTGAAAAGGAAGTATGTATGTTCTGTAACTGGCCATCTACGCTCTCGTGACTCTCTTGCAATGGTAATCTAGCTCTAGAAGAGAGAAATCCAAGTACAGTTGTTACTAAACCTTCCACGATACTAATCTGAAATGGTATATAATAATCCAACACGGCCGATACCTATCGGATATGACCGATACCAAATCGATATGGCCAATATGACTTAATGGCTATACGGCCGATACATATCGGATAGGACGATACCAATTCGCTAAGACCAATACCAACCGATACGGTCCATACCAAAACGATAGATCGATACTAATCCGACACGGTCAATACCTATAAGTACCTACGGTCCAGGAGGTTGATCCGCTAGTACATCCATGTACGAACAACGAAGTAACGATCCATTTCAATTTGGATGTGAAAATCTGTATCGTAAGACAAACTAAACATAATCAGTTTTATTTCACATGCTTAATTGCCAAGTATGGGAACGAATGGCTCAGAACACAAACCAAAATTCATTCTAGCATACATTAGTGTGAATCATCTACGTTCTGTACATATAGTGTAGTATATGTTCTTATCGTATCTAGTATCTGAAGGATGTAACAGAATCAAGATGAACTCACATAATGTTTACAGTCTTGGTCTCAACTGTCTTCGATTCTATGATCCCATGTCTTAGGTTAAATAAATTACTAACCTCATCACGGTGAGTCTTGGTGTAGCACTCAAATATGGGACACCCGTAAATTTGCCGAGGTTTTAAATCATCGACATTGAGTTTTAAACCCTCACGTAGCCTTTCTGCTTCACTTCTAGGGTCGAGCAGCATCTTCTTGCAAGCTTCGGTCTCCAGATACTTAGTGTCAAGATTCTGGAAGCTTTCGTAGAGCATGTCAACGCATCCTAGCGTCAATTTCCTTGGCAGGAAATTGACGCTAGGATGCGTTGACATGCTCTACGAAAGCGTCCAGAATCTTGACACTAAGTATCTGGAGACCGAAGCTTGCAAGAAGATCCTGCTCGAGCCTAGAAGTGAAGCAGAAAGGCTACGTGAGGGTTTAAAACTCAATGTCGATGATTTAAAACCTCGGCGAATTTACGGGTGCCCCACATTTGAGTGCTACATCAAGACTCACCGTCTGTATAGTTCGGTTATTGGCGCTCGATGTCCCTGTGGTAAGGCAATGGATGAGGATATTACGTGGAAGGGGGTTGCAGATGGAGGCAACAAGGATGGCGTGTTTGTGAAAGGAGGGAAAAGATACATAATCACAGACGATTTGCATGTAAGGCCATTCTATTCCATGGAGTCCGCGTTGTCTATTTTCTGAAAGCATGGGATCATAGCATCGAAGACAGTTGAGACCAAGACTGTAAACATTGGCTGCGATGAGGTTAGTGATTTATGTAACCTAATGTAGTAATCTTGTAATTTAAAGTTGGAAGAACATGCAAGTAGCCTTATAGTTTCTGCCTCACCAGTCGAATGACTTAATTCCCAAGTATCGGAACGAGTGGCTCAGAACACAACCTAAGATTCATTCTAGCATACATTAGTGAGTTCATCTTGATTCTGTTACGTCCTTCAGATACTATATACGATAAGAACATAGATGATTCACACTAATGTATGCTAGAATGAATCTTGGCTTGTGTTCTGAGCCATCCGTTCTGATCAAGCATCTTCCTTCTCCTCTCCTCCACCATGGCTCTGAACCAATCTGCTCCTTCCTACTTCCCTTCTTTTTATTTGACTCTCTCAGCCACATATGACATCCAGTTCAAGTGTAGAGTCGGGAGAGAAGAAGTGGGCAGGAAGAGGAGGGGGAAGCAGCACAGCCGGCGGCATGACACTAAGTGAAGCAGAAAGGCTCACACTACTAATTCCTATGTGTTTTAAGTGTGAGAACGGATGGCTCAGAACACTACCCAAGATTCATTATAGCATACATTAGTGTGAATCATCTATATTCTGTATACATATCGTGTAGTATATGTTAACCTTATCGTATCTAATATCTGAAGGACGTACGTAACAGAATCAAGATGAACTCACTAATGTAATACTAAGACATCATCTACTACTATATAAGATATAGTGATAGGTTGTCGTATCATCATTGCCGAGGGATGAGGGTCGGAGGACAGGCAACTTTATCTACGGCAACATAGTTTCTGCCTCGCCAGTCGAATGGCTGCAGGGACTATGTCCTGATCACCATGTTGTACCATAGATTAATGCAATTAATGGAGCTGGAAATATCCGTCGCTAACCGGTAACTAGTCCGTCGCTAACTGAGATTGTCACATACACATATGTATATCACAGCTAGATGTATAGATATATACATCTATACAGAAGCACACAACTGATAGAACTCGCACTGTCCTTGAGACAGTGAACATATACACCATGAATCCAAACCCCATATATATTCACATTTACTAATCCAAACACCACCAAACTAATGGAACACCCAATATGGATAACACATTATTTAGCCAATATATAAACTCAGATGAATTTGAGAAGCAAAGCCACCCGCCGCCCCCGACCAAAGCCCGCCGCCCAGTAGTTCGGTTGTATATATATATATGAAGAGTGCTTATGGGTGTGCGTCGGTTGCAAATAGCCCCGACGCACCCGCCCCAAGCCAGCCGCCCAGCCCCCGACGCCGCCGCCCCAAGTCCACCGCCCAGCCCCCAACCCAAGCCAGCCGCCCAGCCCCCGACGCCCCCGCCCCAAGCCAGCCGCCCAGCCCCCGACGCCGTCGCCCCAAGCCCACCGCCCAGCCTCCGACCCAAGCCAGCCGCCCAGCCCCCGACGCCCCAACCCCAAGCCTGCCTCCTAGACCCCGACGCCCCCGCCCTAAGCCCACCGCCCAGACCCCGACCCAAGCAAGCCGCCCAGCCCCCGACGCCCCAACCACAAGCCCGCCTCCCAGACCCCGACGCTCCCGCCCCAAGCCCACCGCCCAGACCCCGACCTAAGCCAGCCGCCCAGCCCCCGACGCCCCAACCCCAAGCCCGCCTCCCAGACCCCGACGCCCCCGCCCAGCCCCCGCCGCCCCAACCCCAAGCCCGCCGCCCAGCCCCCGACGCCCCCGTCCCAAGCCCACCGCCCAGCCCCCGACCCAAGCCAGTCGCCAAGCCCCGGACGGCCCAGCCCCAAGCGCGCCGCCCAGTCCCTATACGACACCACGAGAGAGAGAGAGAGAGAGAGGGGGTTACCTTCGGGAGAGAGAGAGAGAGAGAGAGAGGAGAGAGAGTGAATTTGGGGGGAATGCAAAAAGTTCCCCCCGCCGTTTCATTTAAAGTCTGGTACGTTTATATAGCGACGGACTCGCGACTGGTAAAAAACCGTCGCCCAGCAGTCGTCGTTTTTGATAAGTGCCGACTGAATATCCGTCGCTAAGTCGTCGAAAATATATCCCGCCAATTCTCTACACAATTCCCGCCAAATAATCGACTACGTCGCGACGACCGGAGATCCGTCGCTATAACACCGACACTCTAGCGACGGATGTGCGACCTTTCCTCCCCCTAAAATTAAAATAAAAATGGCAAAGGCTTGTAGTCGGTAATCAGTCGCTGAGCGGCCACGAAACCGTCGCTAATACCGACGGAATAATTCCGTCGCTAATAATCTGTCGCTAAATGAGCGTATTTTGGTAGTGATTGGAAAGCTGTGAAGCGTATTATGAGATATCTCAAGAATACTCAGACATATGCACTGCACTTCAGCGGAGAGCCGCCAGTAGTAGAAGGCTTCAGTGATGCCAGCTGGTGCTCAGAGTTAGAGAGCAAGAGGTCCACTGGTGGATTCATTTTCACAATGGGTGGAGCTGCTATTTCGTGGAAGTCGAAGAAGCAGACTATGCTCTCGCGATCTTCTATAGAATCTGAGTTCTTTGCACTTGATATCGCAGCATATGATGCAGAGTGGCTTCGGGAGCTCATGTATGATCTTCCAGTGGTTGGAGCACAGATACCGTCAATTCTGATATACTGCGACAACCAGGCGACTGAGGCGGTGGCATCAAATGATCTCTTCAACGAAAAAAAGAGAACTGTGCGGTTAAAGCACAGGACAGTGAACGATCTCATCAAGAGAGGTGTCATTGCAATAATCGATGTTCGGAGTCAGAAGAACCTGGCAGATCCATTCACGAAGGGCCTCAAGCGTCAGCTGGTTGAAGACATAGCAGGAAAGATGGGCTTGAAGGCATTCTGATAGTATGTCTTTGTAATCCAACCAAAAAGTTTTATGTTATTAGTTCAAAGAAAAATCTACTAGACATCTAACTTTCAGTTCAAGTGAGGACCACTGACTGAAAAACTATCAGGTAACAGTGGGTACTTGTTCTTGAGAACGTAGAAGGGTTACGAACCCATAACTACTATTGTCTACTATGTGTTTTCTGCGGAAAATGGATCATGTGTTGAGGTTGGCTTAAATGCCTTAATAAGTTCTCAGGCAGAGTGAATGCCTGGTGTGCTTTACAGGAAGCATGGTAGCGCAGCACTACAAGGAGTAAAACTCCATGCTACAGTGGGATGACTCCACCATGAGTTTTCCAGGTAGGGATAATGCCTCGGATTTGCAAGCCAAGTCATAGCGGCGTAGCACCGCAAATAGGCAGGTAGCCTAATGCTATATGACGAAATCAAAGAGTTGTAGACAGCACTACAAAAGGGAGGGTGCCCCCATGTTACAGTGGCACGAAACCACGATGAGGTATCCGGGTAGGGATAAAGCCTCGGCCTTGCAAGCCATTTCGTTGCGGCATAACACCGCAAGGAAGCCTTAGACTTTATGCTGGGTAGAATGGCACTACAAAGAGGCTGTGACCTCATACTGCAGTAGTATGACACTACGATGAGGTTCCCGGATAGGGGTAATGCCTCGACTTTAGGCCATGTCATAACGACGTAGCACCGCAAGGAAGCACAAGGCTTGATGCCATATCTCTTTAATAAAGAACTTACCTATAGTGTATGGAAAGAGATATCAGACCGTCTCTTGAGGGTAAACTTGTAGATACCCAAAATTGTACACTAAAACCAGGCTGGCACAGGGCCTTTAATGTGCAGCCAGAAGCACATGTAACTATACTTTGTGAGTGAGAAGAATTACAATTGTGGTGCAGAATTCAAGACATAGTCCATTCTTGTATCACATTGTTATTCAACCCATGCCAGAAGATTCAAGTCATCAGCGACATCTATCCTAATGCAAAATGGATAGTTACTGTGGGGAACGCTCAACCCTAGACACATATATATGTTGAGATATGTGGGAGATTGTTGGTGCTCTTGTTCCTTGACATGAAGAGAGCTTGCTCTCAACATACCTAATAAAGTTTAGTCCCAAACGGAAAGTGCACCATGAGTTATCTCAACATATATACTTGTATGTGTTGTTGGGATATGCACATGGGGTGGTGACTCTAAGGAGGGAACCATATGGGTGATTTTATTAGAATGTAAGGATAAGGCTCCAAGTAAAGCATTCATTTGCTCTTGGGAAATTAATTTTCATTGGGGCTAAGCCCCGTAGGGGCTTAGTGAGTCGGACTCGGACTCCGGCTCATGAGGCGTAATGTGGCATTTTGTTGGCACACTTTGTGTCACGTCCCGCTCCCGTAGGAGCGATCGTCCTCGCTAAGGCGTGATGCCGCACGGGCCTAGGTTGCGCCAGTGCAAGGCCAAGTCCAGAAACGACCGATTTGAGCTAGGCCACAGAGTCGCACAGAGTGTCCCTATTTGCAGCAGAAAGTAAATGAACACAAGTTGAAGCGAATTCAAACACTTTATTGATTTTCAAGAAGTTTACAAGCTGCGCTAGGTCAATATTACAAATCGCTCAAGCCTCTCTCTCTAAAACATAAATGACGTGCCAAGTAGCTTACAAGATGGAATGATTCATGGCGATGTTCCGATACATTATGTCCTGTATAGGGTGCTTCAGCTTCTGCAACGTTCCAAGGCCCCAGAGATTGCTCCACGCCTTAGCACGTTCGAGGAAAGCTCTGCACCCGTCGACGTTTCCTGCTTCCTGCAAGCAGACTGTGGGGTTATCAGTATATTGTTATGCACTGGTGGGGAGGCTAGCTCTCCCACAATGCTATCATTACCAAACATATTCTATTTACTTTTGTGCATCTCTATCATTCATTGTCTTTCTAATCTTGCCTTAGGATCAGTTTCATGGCATATTCCAAACCTATCTCGTGTTGCCGAATTCAAGTGTCGCATGAAAATACATGCACGACTTACCCATACTTACCGTCCGGCCTTTCCTGTCCAAAGTAAACCAAGTTAGTCAACAATTCATAAGGAATAACTTAGTGTGTCTCATGTAAACTTTCAATATCAAGGACGTGTCCCTGCCTCGGGTCCTAGCACATCGTAGGCACGTTCTTTAACTCATTTTGCATGAATTACTCTTTATTCACTTGGTGTGTTACATTTCAAGCATGTTCAGAGTGTTACATTTCAAGCATGTTCAGGAGGCACTTCATTTAGTTAACTTAGACTACTTGTTTAAATGCAAGGACTTGCACGTGGATTGCCACCAGCATAGTCCGCTTAATCTACATGCATGGGTCGCTGGTATCACAAGCCATTTTGGACATATCACGTGGGCATTCTCACCTATCGAAGCGTGATGGCTGGTACACCTTGATAGTCTCTTGAAATGCCTGGCATTACGTCTCTTTGAGTGGCCGAGCCCCCACTCAAAGCAGCCCGTAAGCCCCATGTCTGATCCCGCCTAGGCCGGCCACGGTATTCTCCTCCAACGCCCGTGTCGCAGAATCCTTCCTCATGATGGCCACGGTATTCCCCCCATCGCCCGTGCCATTTGTCCACGACCATTTCGTATTGTCTTGTCATCTAACTTAACGGCTGTCTTTGAGCCATAATGCGTTATAGACCAGGTTGGCGTCCGTGCAGCGCGGGTAGAGAGCCCCGTTGCACGTGCCCGTCATACCTGTCACTAACGTCTTTCATGTTTTAACATTCACTCTTTCATGTCTTTCTTTCACTTGTTCATACATTCATTTTATTCTTCACGTATTCATGTCATTCGTTAATTCATTCATTCATTCATTATGCAACTTCCTGTGCGGGAGTCGCCTTGGCGACCCATCGGTCCCGAAGTCTTTCAATGTTGCTATACTCTACTCGGAACGACTATGTCGATAGTCTTCCGTTTCATTGTTGTAAACCATTCATTGTTTTATTGTTGAACGCATAAGGAAACTTGCATGTAAGCTTGTGCCTTAGCACGAGCGTAGAGCGCGGTACGAGAGTTTCTATATTTGCCGAGTTTTTTTCCATGTTCTAAACAAGCATACAGATGGGATTATTCCCTTAGCTAGGTGCGTTGAGTCATTTATTAGCATACACGGTGTTATCGCCTAGCGATTCTCGTGATAGTGTCCGTATTGTTATGTGTCTAAGCTAAGTAAAGACGGGTTCATCGGAGCCACCCACCTTAGCGATGTTCGCATTGGCCGAGCGATACTCCGAGCGCGCCTTTGAAAGTCTAAGTCTGGATTCCTCATGACGGGCCAATGTAAGCCTTGCATCGATTCTTCATCAGGTCGATGCCAACTCTTCGGGTCGACGGCTCGTTTGAGTCGTTGCACTTACCGTTTGAATCGGCGTTCCGCTAGGGCGGAGCGGGTCATTACATAATACACCACTCAAAATAAGTCTCGTCCTCGAGACTTCCTGAGTGCAGGTCATCCTACCATTCCTTAACTCGTGTCGTCGTGTTTCTTAGACAATCCCTATCGATTGGCTTTACCGCTCGATGGCACCGAACTATACTCGATACCTTTCTAAGTCCCGTGTCTGTATACGTTTTGGTCGATTTTTATTGAATAACTTTTCATTCATTTTAGAGTTGATGTTTCTTCAACTTGATTGCTAATTCGACGTGTCATGGGACTGAAATGGTCGCACGAGGCACGTTGTAATTCATTAAATGTCAGGGTCGTAGGATGAGGAAACTCACTTTCGTTTATCTCGGTCCTTGAGATGACCCGATTCGCTTCTCAAGCGTTCTTGTCCACAAAATTAGTATGATTTCTTCTTAGCGGGGTCGACCAAGTCTAAGTAATTTTTTGTCCAATTCAAGACTAAGTATTGCACTATCGTCGAGCATATCTTCCTATCAATGGTTCAATTCGTTATACCAACTTTTACTTGTACGATATCGATTCCATATCATTCACTTGTTTAGGGCCAATCTTGTTGTTGTTCACGCACACTCCGCTCACACGTTTCTTGGATTCCGAGCCACGCTCGTACTAGTATCGATCCTTTACTTAATGTAATTTTAAGATCTTCGACACTCTTCCATTCCTCAAGTCTTGCTTGAACTCGACGTATCACTTGGCTGGATCGTGCACGCATTCCAGGCGTCCCCAAAATACATGCATTCGGCTAAGCCGTATGATAGAGAATTCGTCATTCTCACTCGAGTCGCATCGTGCACATACTCCGGCGTCCCTGAAATATATGCATGTCAGCCAAATCTCGTGAGCTGGGTTTCCTATTCGTGCATCATTCAATCCATCCATATCAATCCTCAAGATCAATCTTTTGATTGCTAACACTTGAAATAGGGCATCTCACCTAACCGCTAGGCCATTACTCAAGGCTAAGTCAATGTCAGGATTGGAATCATAGTTCCCCAACAATAATGCCAACACTGACCCCAAACCTAGGGTCAAACCAAAGTCGGTAGTACGGGAGGTTTTCTACCCAAGCTCGCGTCACTCAGATTTCTAAACATCGAGCACGATCACCTATTCGCATCAATGTATTCGTTGCGCATATTCGAATCCATTCAAATCACAAAATCGACATACTTCACATATCCATTCTAACCAATTCATGTATTCAATCACGAGGTCATCCAGCTCGATAATACATTGTGTCCCAATCTCACGCGAGTCCGATCATCCACGATGGTTCATGAATCACCATGCAATGCTCCCGAGGAATAATCATTCTCATCGAGGCGTAACTCTTGTTTGAGTTTAGACTAACTCATTCTCGATATACGGATTGGACCTACTCAATCCTCAAGTTCAATCATCAAACACACTGACTCATTCTCGAGTTTACCTTTGCGTCAAACCATAAGTCAACGCAATCAAATTGCTACGCCATCCAAGTTCAATCACTTCCGCTGTATGAATCACCATATCAGCGCTCATGCGGAGTGATCGTCCTAATCCGGCGCGACGTATGTGCGAGGCTGGAGTTGCACTCGCATAAGACAAGAACGTCAATGTTGTGGTTGTCAACGAAGCAAATCCAAGCATTCTAATTTTCATTCAAGCCAAATCAATTCGACAGTCTGACCGTCATGCGTTCAACTAGAAAATCCTCGAGCCAAGTCTATCTTTTCCTCGACACATTTTTAACATCCCAAGTATAGCATCCAACGGAACAATGACATTTGCACGATAGTCATTCGCTGAGTCAGAGTACCCCCGAGTTATCGCATATCGATCTTTGATACGCCTCAATACCATCGACGATATGCGTAACCTGACGATCTTCCTTTGCAACCGATTTTGAGTCGTGCGTTGATGCTGTTGTCCGAGTTGGATATTCCACAATTTCATTTAATATTCAAGGTCAAGTTCAACTGCTATTCCTCAAGCTATTTTCAAGATCGTTGTTCAAACTCAAGTCATAATTCATTTGAATCAATCCGAAATCGTACGCGCGATCCTCTAAGTTTCCTCGATCAAGACCATTCATTTTCATTCATCGTTCTGAACCATTTTCTAACTCGCGTTGCCCATTGACAAGTTGTCCAGCGACATCTCGTTCGGGACTTTTGAAGTCACGGCCAACTAAGCATGACACGTTCTAAGGCTTTGCGTGATCGCATCGCTTGCCGCCATACTCGTACGATCCGTAAATCCTTTAGTCTCGCTCGAACAATTTCTATGACGTCCATACACCACTCAGGGTTCGAGCCACTCGACTAGTCGTCGACACTCATTCTTATTCTTCTCTGAACCTATCACATACACCACTCGGATTCAAGCCATACGATATAGTCCTTAATTACGTTCGCGTCATGCGCTAAGACATCCTCCAGATTCGTTCGACGAATCTCTAGCGTAATCGCTCACGTCGCCTCGACGTACTAAGTCGTTCGTTCTAATCCTCAAAATCCAAGCCAATCTTTCGTGCACGCCTAAGCGTTAGTTTGATAGCGTTCCTATCGATATACACTCTAAGTGTATCTCCATTCCCGACCGAGCGGTACTTGATATCGCTCGCAACTCGACTGTACCCAAAAGTCGAGGTGCGCGACACGCGGACTAAGTTGTGCCGTATAACCATCTCGTGCGGACTATATTCCGAGTTTGTACGCTCAATTGCTAGGGTCATCGTAGGACTAGTTAGGCATGCACGCGACATGTTAACTTTAGCATGTGTTCTCTATCGAGTCAAATTTAACATCGTTCGGCACAAAGGCCTTCGCCTATCGATCCCGTTCAATCGAGTACTTGTACGAGCTTTTGAAAATATTAGACTTATTGTATGGAACATCCCAAGGCACAATGAGAGAGAGCGTACACTTCTTTTTCTAACGACGAGCTTTCAAAACTGAGAAATCGACGTGAAGTCCAAGGACGTAAAGCCGTGCTCTGATACCAATCTGTCACGCCCCGCTCCCGTAGGAGCGATCGTCCTCGCTAAGGCGTGATGCCGCACGGGCCTAGGTTGCGCCCGTGTAAGGCCGAGTCCAAAAACGACCGATTTGAGCTAGGCCACAGAGTCGCACAGAGTGTCCCCATTTGCAGCGGAAAGTAAATGAACACAAATTGAAGCGAATTCAAACACTTTATTGATTTTCAAGAAGTTTACAAGCGGCGCTAGGTCGATATTACAAATCGCTCAAGCTGTAAAACCCCTATTTTTTATTTATTTTATTATTATTTTATTAGACTTAAAAAAATGAATTTATACAATTTATGGTTTTATTTATTTATTTTTTTGATGACCCGGTTTGGCCAATTCAGCCCAAACGGGGCCTGGATCAAATTTAAGCCCAAGTAGACAGGTGGTGTGATCAATGACGACCATGGATGCATATTTTATGGGTGTAAAATATTTCTTAATTTATTTTAAGGTTTGGGGGAACATTTTCTAAATATTAATTTGTGGTACAAAAATTTACGTTTTTATTATTTAATAATGTGTTACAAAAATGGTACATTTTTTTGGGCCCAAATGAGGGTGTGTGGTAAAGTTCACACGTTGGAACAATTTTTATTATTTTATTAATATTAAATTTATTTTTATGAACAATTAATAAATATGTTTATTAATATGTTATTATTATTTTAAGTTGATTGGATTGATATATATATATAGGTATGTTTAAATATATTAAATATTGGATAAGTGTCATTTAAATTGTTATTGGGTTTTAATAGATTATGTTGTATATATATGGATATATACATATACATATATATATAGTTATATATATTTAAAAAGTTATTGAAAAGAAAAGATTAGAAAAAAAAAATCATAAAGGGGTGGTCGGCCCCACCCGACCACCCGTACCACCAAAAAACGAAACAGTAGCAACAGCTACATGTGACCCCCCTTTGTTTTACAAAGCAACATTAGTAGCAGCAATGTGGCCGACCCCCTTCCTCTTCATTATATATACACTTTGTTTGTTTTTTGTTTGTTGTTTTTTTTACGTAAACCCAAACCCTAATTTCTTCTCCATCTTCATCCACCTTCCTCCTCCTTCCTCCACCCTCGTCCACCTTTCCCCGACGAGCGCACTCAGCCTCGTACGCCGCGACAGCAGTCCCGCGACGACAGTATCAACAAACAACAACAACAGAATCAACACCAACTCCATTTTTAGATCCGTAAATTCGTGTAGAAAGCCTACATGACCCTCTTCGAGATCCTCCAGGTGGATTTCGACATGGTCATCCAACTTGCTCGGAAAATCGAGACGAAGTTGGAGAAAAACCACTTTTCTGTAATATTAAAAATTGTTTTAAAACATCAACTTGTCGGCCACTTTTCTCGCTGTCCATTAAACTTTCGTAAAAACTAATTGAAGGAAGAGAATAAAAACATAACCGAGATTGTAATGCACCTTCTGGATTCACTTTTCATGTAGTGTGTAAAAAGTTACACGTTGTTAAAGTTTCACGAAAAATTGTAAATTCTGTTTTCAAAAAGTGGAAAAACACCCGATACGGCGTGCGTCCCGACAAACCGGGCGACGTGGTCGTGCACTATACACATCAAAAGGCGCGTATGGATGTTGTCGACGTGTGGGAACTGACGGAACCCGATTTTGTTGCATGTGTGCGACGAAATCAGTGCGTATCCGTCGGGATACCCCGTATCGACCCTTTGCAAATTAAGTCACAACTTTGTGCAAACTCATCATATCGCGATTCTGATACCGTTGAGCCAAGTTTGGTCCTGTGAGCCAAGTTTGGTCCGATTCTGATACCGTTGATCGGAACGCTATTTTGGCGGGCCCACCATCCCACTCAACGGGCGATTTTGTGCACAGCCCACCGGAATCCAAAATTGGACATACCGTTGGGTTCTTCTCATCAAAAAAATTTGTAGACATGTAGTTTGACGACTTTAGAGACCGTAGATATTGGCACGCATTTCGGTGCAAAGCGGGTCCAACGGCGGACATCGTTTTGACCTGAAATTACGATTTTGCCCCTGTTCCAGAATTTGACTTTTGGACAGGCATTTTCTAGGCTTATATTTTATTCCTAACTCGTTCGTGATGTTTGTTTCAGCATCCGGATCTTCTTGTGGATTTTGACTTTCGTGTTGACGATTCTGATTGTTGGATTTTGCTGCTTCTCGCACCACCCTCAGGCAAGATACCTTGCCTTATTTAATGTTTATAATTACATGCACCTTTATTTATTTATTTACTGCATATTTATTTGTTGTTCTCAGTTGGATCCATTACTTGCTATTTTTATTTCACTTTATTTTGCTTTCAGTTACTTTTTCTTCTTGCCTTTTTATGCATATGGACCTAGTCTTAGCGAACTACCTTCTGTTAGTGACCTTGGGAGGGAGAAGACAGATAAATTTATGGGCTACCCCAAATCCAAAAGCTGTAGTAACTGCGTACTACGGTAGTCGAGTCGCGAGGGTCACTAGCCTCGAGCTATGTGGACTGATGGGTCACGTGGGCCGCTAGCCTCGAGTTATGCCGGCTGATAGCATTGGTACTTGACGTGTGCGTGTTGTGAGTTGTCCTGGGGAGTCAGCCTTCACCTGCCCATACATCGATATGTCTTCTAAATTGCCTACTAGAAAGGTTAGGAGACCTTAGCAAATTTCATGTTCCAATCATGGCATGGAAAAATGTCACATCGTGAAATAGTAAGTTACCCCTTGTCCTTGTTTGGTTGTAGGGGTAGCCTACTGTTTCGATGATGGGATATTGAGCCGTGTTATGGTTTGGACACTTTTACTTTATCTTTATTTTATGGTGCATTTATATTCAGTTCATATGGCATGTTCTTCCTGTATCTTGTTACGTCCCTCTGAGGACCTGGTTATCTCTCCAGGTGTGTGTGATTCTGTGATATTGCAGGTGTTCTAGTCGAGGCAATGATCTTCTCCATCCTTTCGAGATGATTGCACTTGGCTAGTCTTGTTATTTCATCTATTCCTCCTTGTACCTTTTACTTGAGATAGTTGGTAGTGGACTTTGTCTCCGCCCAACGTGTCACGCCCCGCTCCCGTAGGAGCGATCGTCCTCGCTAAGGCGTGATGCCGCACGGGCCTAGGTTGCGCCCGTGCAAGGCCAAGTCCAGAAACGACCGATTTGATTCCTAGGCCACAGAGTCGCACAGAGTGTCCCCATTTGCAGCGGAAAGTAAATGAACACAAGTTGAATACGAAATCAAACTCTTTATTGATATTCAAGAAGTTACAAGTGGCGCTAGGCCGATATTACAAATCGCTCAAGCTCTCTCTCTCTGAAACATAAAAGGCGTGCCAAGTGGCTTACAAGATGGAATGATTCATGGCGATGTTCCGATACATTATGTCCTGTATAGGGTGCTTCAGCTTCTTGCAACGCTCCAAGGCCCCAGAGTTGGCTCCGTGCCTTGACACGTTCGATGGAAGCTCCGCACCCGCCGGCGTCTCCTGCGTCCTGCAAGCAGACTGTGGGGTTATCAGTACATTGTTATGCACTGGTGGGGAGGCTAGCTCACCCACAATGCTATCATTACCAAACACGTTATATTTACTTTTGTGCACCGTCTATCATTCATTGTCTTTCTAATCTTGCCTTAGGATCAATTTTATGGCATGTTGCATAGCCTATCTCGTGTTGCCAAATTCAAGTGTGTGTATGGAAATGAATGCACGACTTACCCATACTTACCGTCCGGCCTTCCCTGTTCCACGTAAACTAAGTTAGACAACAGTTCATATATTTCAACTTAACATGATTCATGAAAGCAATCCAGTGTCAAGGGCGTGTTCCTGCCTCAGGATTCTAGCGCGTCGTGGGCATGTTCTAGCACGTCGTAGGCACGTTTTAGAGTGTTACAAATTCAAGCATATTCTGGATATTACATTCAAGCATGTTCAGGATTGTTACATATCGAGCATGTTCATATTCAGGATGTTATATTTCGGGCATGTTCATGATCAGGATATTATATTTCGGGCATGTTCATGATCAGGATGTTATATTTCAAGCATGTTCATGATCAAGATGTTATATTTCAAGCATGTTCTGGAGACACTTCATTTAGTTTACTTAGACTACTTTGATTTCAATGCAAGAACTTGCACGTGGATTGCCACCAGCATAGTCCACTTAATCTACATGCACGGGTCGCTGGCTTTACAAGCCATTTAGGACATTCCTCTGTGGTATTTCTCAACTTAGCGTAGGGTGATGGCTAGTACACCCCGTTAAGTCTCTTGAATATACCCTGCACTTACGTCTCTTGGTGCCCAAGCCCGCACCCAAGCAGCCCGTAAGCCCCGTATTGATTCTGCCTAGGCCGGCCACGGTTTACCCCCCCAACGCCCGTGCCGCAGAATCCTTCCACTCGACGGCCACGGTTTACCCCCCCCCCCCATCGCCCGTGCCGTTTGTCCACGACCATTTCGTATTAACTTGTCTTTTACTTAGCGGCTATCTCCGAGCCGTAGGCTAACCCTTAGCCATAATGCGTTAACGACCAGGTTGGCGTCCGTACAGCGCGGGTAGAGAGCCCCGTTGCACGTGCCCGTCACACCTGTCGCTAGCGTCTTCCATGTCTTATCTTTCATGTATTCTTTCTTTCATTTCATTCTTTAACTTGTTCGTTTGTTCATAGAGTCATTCATGTATTTATTAAACATTCATTCGTTGATTCATTCATTCACGCATTATGCAACTCCCAGTATGGGAGTCGCCTTGGCGACCCATCGGTCCCATAGCCTTCCAATGTTGCTAAACTCTACTCGGAGCGACTATGTTGATAGCCTTCCCGTTTCATTATTGTAAACCATTCATTGTTTCATTGTTTGAACGTATAAGGGACATGAACGTGAGCTTGTGCCTTAGCACGAGCGTAGAGCGCGGTGCGAGCATTTCTATAATTACCGAGTTCTTTTCCATGTTCTAAACAAGCATGCAAGATGGGATTATTCCCTTAGCTAGGTGCGTTGAATTATTTATTAGCATGCAGGGTGTTATCGCCTAGCGATTCTCGTGATAGTGTCCGCATTGTTATGTGTCTAGGCTAAGCACAGACGGGTTCATCGGAGCCACCCACCTTAGCGATGTTCGCATCGGCTGAGCGATCCTCCGAGTGCGCCTTCGATAGTCTAAGTCTGGATCCATCTCGTCGGGCCAATACAAGTCTTGCATCGATTCGCATCGATACTTCCTCAGGTCGAAGCAACTCTTCGGGTCGACGGCTCATTTTGAGTCGTTGCACTTGCCGTTTGAATCGGCGTTCCGCTAGGGCGGAGCGGGTCACTACATAATACACCACTCAAAACAAGTCTCGTCCTCGAGACTTTCTGAGTGCAGGTCATCCTACCGTTCCTTAACTCGGATCGTGTGTGCATCTTAGGCAATTTCCTATCGAATGGCTTTTTACTCATTTTAAAGTTGATGATACTTATTCAATTGTCGTGTTTCTTCGATTCGGTTGCCATTTTGACGTGTCATGGAACTGGAATGGTTGCACGAGGCACGTTGTAATTCATCAAATGTGAGGGTCGTAGGCTAAGGCAAATTTACTTTCGTTCATCTCGGTCATCGAGATGACCCGATTCACTTCTCAAGCGTTTGTGTCAACGAAATCCGTATGATTTCTTCTTAGCGGTGTCAACCAAGTCTAAGAAATTTTTGTCCAATTCAAGACTAAGTATAGCACTATCGTCGAGTATATCTTTCTATCAATGGTTCAATTCGTTATACCAACTCTTACTTGCACGATATCGATTCCACATCATTCACTTGTTTAGGGCCAATCTCATTCTCGTTCACGTACACTCCGCTCACACGTTTCTTGGATTTCGAGCCACGCTCGAACTAGAATCGATCCTTTGCTTAACGTAAATTTCAGGATCTTCGACACTCTTTGATTCCTCAAGTCTTGCTTGAACTCAATGTATCACTTGGCTGGATTGTGCATGCATTCCAAGCGTCCCCAAAATACATGCATTCAGCCAAGCCGCATGATCTAAAACTTGTCATTCTCACTCGAGTCGTATCGTGCACATACCCAGGCGTCCC
This sequence comes from Iris pallida, assembly GCA_029216955.1. Classification (NCBI taxonomy): domain Eukaryota; kingdom Viridiplantae; phylum Streptophyta; class Magnoliopsida; order Asparagales; family Iridaceae; genus Iris; species Iris pallida. The sequence continues at coordinate 3,123,110 of JANAVB010031019.1, read as the reverse complement.
TGAAATATATGCATATCAGCCAAGTCTCGTGAGTAGGGTTTCCTATATTCGTGATTCATGCTATCCGTCCATGCTAATCCTCAAGATCAATCTTTTGATTGCTAACACATGAAACAGGGGCGTCTCGCCTAACCGCTAGGCCATCTTTTCGAGGCTAAGTCAATGTCAGGATTGGAATCATAGTTTTCCAACAATAATGCCAACACTGACCCCAATCCTAGGGTCAAACCAAAGTCGGTAGTACGGGATTTTCTATCCAAGCTCGCGTCACTCAGATTTCTAAACATCGAGCACGATCACCTAGTTCGCATCAAGACATTTTGAATCCATTCGGATCACCAATTCTAACCAATTCATGTATTCGATCACGGGATCATCTAGCTCGACAATACGTTGCGCCCCAATCTCACGCGAGTCCGATTATCTACGGTGGTTCATGAATCACCATGCAACGCTCCCGCGGAATAATCATTCTCATCGGGGCGTAACTCTTGCTTACGTCTAGACTGATTCATTCTCGATACACGGATTGGACCTACTCAATCCTCAAACTTAATCATTCAAGCACACCGAATCATTCTCAAGTCACCTTCGCATCAAACCACAAGTCGAAGCACACAACTGCCACGCCATGCTAGTTCAATCACCCCCGCTGTATGAATCACCATACTAGCGCTCACGCGGAGTGATCGCCCTAATCGGCGCGACGCATGTGCGAGGCTGGAGTTGCGCTCGCATAAGACAAGAATGTCGACGTTGGGGTTTTCGTCGAAGAAATCCAAACACTTCATTTTCATCCAAGCCGTGATCTCTATTCGACAGTCCGACCGTCATTCATTCAACCAGAAATCCTCGAGCCACGTCTATATTTTCCTTGACACGTTTTAATACCCCGAGTATAGCATCCAACGGAACAATGACATTTGCACGATCGTCATTCGCCGAGTCAGAGTACCCCCGAGTTATCGCATATCGATCTTTGATACGCCTCAATACCATCGACGATATGCGTAACCTGACGATCTTCCTTTGCAACCAATTTCGAGTCATGCGACGATGCCGTTGTCCGAGTTGGATATTCCACAATTTCATTTAATATTCAGGATCAAGTTCATCTGCTATTCCTCAAGCTCGTTTCAAGATTATTGTTCAAAATTCAAGTCACATTTCATTTGTATCAATCCGAAATCGTACGTGCGATGCTCTAAGTTTCCTCGATCAAGACCATTCATTTTTATTCATCGTTCTGAACCATTTCTAACACGCGTTACCCATTCACAAGTTGTCCAGCGACATCTCGTTCAGGACTTTTTTAAAGTCACGGCCAACTAAGCGTGACACGCTCTAAAGCTTTGCGCGATTGCATCGCTTCGTCGACATACTCGTTCTATCCGTTAATCCTTTAGTCTCGCTCAAACAATTTCTATAACGTCCATACACCACTCAGGGTTCGAGCCACTCGACTAGTCGTTGACACTCATTCTTATTCTTCTTCGAGCCTATCACATACACCACTTGTCACGACCCGCACCCTAATTAGGGGCACGAGAAGTGGGTACGTCCAGCCTACGCCGCAGCATCGGCGGTAGAACGCTGTCTAGGTCATTTAGAAATACTACAACTAAACAGATAAAGGTACCTGTACAGTATATACACTCCGAATGGAGGTGACATAGCAATACAGTCTCAATCACAAATGTAAAACTAAGGTAGATAGCATGGAAAAGAAATATAATAGATGAAGCAAGAAATAAGTTCGAGATCCACACAAGTCCAAAACTAAACATAACATCACAGAATAATATATAATACTACATTCTAAAATCCAAAGCTGGATCGCAGTCCAGTCAAGCCTAACAAGTGCTAACTACTCAGGGAGTATAAAATCTAGTGGCCAATCTATCAGGCCACTGCCCTGGCCTGAGTCTCCATCTGTCTCAGAAACATCTGTAAAATTTCATAACGGTATCCTGTCAGGAAAATGAGCAAGTACAAACACCAACAGCAGTTCTATGTGAATTGACAAATACTATAAGAGACAGTATAATGAAGTACAAGACAAAGATATATGAAATACAGGATAACATCAGCAGGAAATGTATAATAGATGTGAGTACTGAATATGATGACAATATATATGTAGGATTGCTTAGGAACTATTCAGAAGCTGAGTTACAACCCTTAAACCAAACAAGGACCGGGGTTGTAACCCTTCTTCCGAACAGAACTTAGCCTCCCAGGATAAATAAATATAAAAATGTGACTTGAATTATTAGTGTGTTATGTGATCGGCTTAGGAAAATATACTCAGGCTTTCCATCCGACCGGCTATGAACCATAAATACAATAGAACGGTAAGGCCGGTCACCATGGAAAGCTATGAACCATATAGGGTAAGGCTTTACCCGTCGTGAGGCGAGGGTATAGCTATGAACCTTATGTACCATAGAACCTTGTGGGAATTTTGATCACACAACCACTAATAACTCCCCCATCCCCAAATAGTACAATGGATCTGGACATGACACGTCATGACACGGGATTCCCTAAGAGGATAGCTACTCCCTCTCAGGAATCGGTGTCTATACAAGTACAGGGAACAAGACAGGAAATATACATATATACCAAGAAAATCCAGGAACAACATCTCATGTCATGATCCAACGTATACTAGTCCGTGAACTATCGTGTCGAGAATCAAGTAAGACACTACAACTGAATCGGATATAGTAGATATCAAGACAATGAAAACTATCAGTGAATGTACTCGCCTGTGGTCCTGAGCTGATAAGGTGAACAGACGCTCAGAGTAATCACAGACCTAAAGATGAGATGCTACAAGTCAAAACATGGTTTAATAATGAAAGGGAAGCTAATCTAATCATGATATACAAGTCTAAGTCAAAACTAAGTCAAACTAAGTTACACCAAGCTAAACTAGGTCACACTAGGACAACCAAGGTCAAACAAGGTCACAGAAAGTCAATCCAAGTCAAACTAGGTCAATTTGGGTCAAGGTTGACTTACAGTTGACTTTTGGGTCAAAAAGTTAACTCTGGTCAACTCTGGTCAACACTGAGTCAACCCTAGGTCAAACAAGTCAAATGTTGACTAACAGTTGATTTTCAGTCAACTGGTCAACTCTGATTTGGTTTTGGTCAATTCTAAGTCAAGTGTTGACTTGAAGTTGACTTTTGGTCAAAAAGTCCACTCTTGGTCAACGGAGGTCAAGACTAGCCTAAACTACCCTCATATAGTCATTACCTACCAAGACAACTTATTTCTAATCCCATCTTAGAAGTTAAACTCAATATCTCATCAATACCCTATTTCCTACATTTACCCTTCCCATTCTCCTTCTCATTCTCCTTCTCATTCTCCTCCTTCTCATTCTCCTTCTCATTCTCCTCCTTCTCATTCTCCTCCTCATGCTACTGCTGCTCCTGCTAGTGCTATTGCTGCTCCTGTGGCTTATTCTCCTTCTCATTCTCCTTCTCATTCTCCTTCCCATTCTCCTTCCCATTCTCCTTCCTATTCTCCTTCCCATTCTCCTTCCTATTCTCCTTCCTCATTCTCCTTCCTATTCTCCTTCCTATTCTCCTTCCTATTCTCCTTCCTATTCTCCTTCCCATTCTCCTTCTCATTCTCCTTCCCATTCTCCTTCCCATTCTCCTTCCTATTCTCCTTCCCATTCTCCTTCCCATTCTCCTTCCCATTCTCCTTCCTATTCTCCTTCCTCATTCTCCTTCCCATTCTCCTTCCTATTCTCCTTCCTCATTCTCCTTCCCATTCTCCTTCTCATTCTCCTTCCTATTCTCCTTCCTATTCTCCTTCTCATTCTCCTTCCCATTCTCCTTCCTATTCTCCTTCCTCATTCTCCTTCCCATTCTCCTTCTCATTCTCCTTCCTATTCTCCTTCTTCATTCTCCTTCCCATTCTCCTTCTCATTCTCCTTCCTATTCTCCTTCCTCATTCTCCTTCCTATTCTCCTTCCTATTCTCCTTCCTCATTCTCCTTCCCATTCTCCTTCTCATTCTCCTTCCTATTCTCCTTCCTATTCTCCTTCTCATTCTTCTTCCCATTCTCCTTCCTCATTCTCCTTTCCATTCTCCTTCCTACCACTAACAACCACACACACATCCATACCATGCCGAACCTGCTGTCCCCTACACCAACACAAGGACACACACACAACCACATATATATATATAAGCCATATATTTATATATAGATATATATAAAATGATGTATATAAACACATATATCTCCAAAAATACACACACACACACTCAAACCACTCCACATAATATATATACACATAAATAATCCTCCATATATATATACATACATATATATATATATAACCCCTAATTAAACCTCAACCTAAATTTCTAGAAAATCCTACAAAATTTATGGGCAAATGGTAGAGAATCTCATCCTCCCTAACTATTGTGAAGACATTAAATGAATTGGAGTAATAAATGAAGAATTAAAATCATACCTAGAGTGGGTTCTTGGAGAGAGAGAGAGCTTGGAAGAAAAATGGTTTTGAAAGAGAGAGAGAGATGTTGTGACTTAATGAAGAAGAAGGGGGGGGCTAGTCATGGCCGGCCATGGCATGTGGGTTTTGTCCTATTTGGATAATTACAAGTTTGCCCTCCAAGGGTTTAAATAGCTAATAAATATGAAAGGGTTAAGCCGGGGGTAGTTTAGTCAAACCGAAACCACTAATCTATAACTAAATATTAACTAAAATAATAGTCTAGTCTCTAACCAAAATATCTAACATGTGGGCTATGGCTAACTAGTGTGTGGGCCCGCTAAGGTCAAAATACCCCGGGTCCCCGAAACAAGTCAAAACAAGTCGGAAAGAGTTGAAATTCGAACCCGATTCAAATAACCCCAAAATAATACAAATAATAATTAAATAATTCCAAAATAATTTTTAAAGTGAAAAATTACAAAAATACCCCTGTTTCTGGAAACTGGGGGTGACACCACTCGGGTTCAAGCCATTCTATAAATCCTCAATCACGTTTGTGTCATTTGCTAAGACATTCTCCAAATTCGTTCGACGAATCTCTAGCGTAATCGCTCAGGTCGTATCGATGCACCAAGTCGTTCGCACTATTCTTCAAAATCCAAGTCAATCCTCCATGCACGCCTAAGCGTGAACTCGATAGCGTTCCTATCGATATACACTCTAAGTGTAGTTTCGTTCCCGACCGAGCGGTACTTGACATCGCTCGCAACTCGATTGCACCAAAAAGTCGAGGTGCGCGACACGCGGACTAAGTTGTGCCGCATAACCATCCCGTGCGGACTATATTCATGTTTGCACGCTCGGTTGCTAGGGTCAACGCAAGACTAGTTAGGCACGCACGAGACATGTTAACTTTGCATGTGTTCTCTATCGAGTCATGTTTAACATCGTTCGGCACAAAGGCCTTCGCCTATCGATCCCGTTCGACCGAGTACTTGTACGAGCTTTTGAAAATATTAGACTTATTGTATGGAACATCCCAAGGTACCATGAGAGAGAGCGTACACTTCCTTTTCCAACGACGAGCTTTCAAAACTGAGAAATCGACATGAAGTCCAAGGACGTAAAGCCGTGCTCTGATACCAATCTGTCACGCCCCGCTCCCGTAGGAGCGATCGTCCTCGCTAAGGCGTGATGCCGTACGGGCCTAGGTTGCGCCCGTGCAAGGCCAAGTCCAGAAACGACCGATTTGATTCCTAGGCCACAGAGTCGCACAGAGTGTCCCCATTTGCAGCGGAAAGTAAATAAACACAAGTTGAATACGAAATCAAACTCTTTATTGATATTCAAGAAGTTACAAGCGGCGCTAGGCCGATATTACAAATCGCTCAAGCTCTCTCTCTCTGAAACATAAAAGGCGTGCCAAGTGGCTTACAAGATGGAATGATTCATAGCGATGTTCCGATACATTATGTCCTGTATAGGGTGCTTCAGCTTCTTGCAACGCTCCAAGGCCCCAGAGTTGGCTCCGCGCCTTGACACGTTCGATGGAAGCTCCGCACCCGCCGGCGTCTCCTGCGTCCTGCAAGCAGACTATGGGGTTATCAGTACATTGTTATGCACTGAAGGGGAGGCTAGCTCGCCCACAATGCTATCATTATCAAACACGTTATATTTACTTTTGTGCACCGTCTATCATTCATTGTCTTTCTAATCTTGCCTTAGGATCAATTTCATGGCATGTTGCATAGCCTATCTCGTGTTGTCAAATTCAAGTGTGTGCATGGAAATGAATGCACGACTTATCCATACTTACCGTCCGGCCTTCCCTGTTCCACGTAAACCAAGTTAGACAACAGTTCATATATTTCAACTTAACATGATTCATGAAAGCAATCCAGTGTCAAGGGCGTGTTCCTGCCTCAGGATTCTAGCATGTCGTGGGCATGTTCTAGCACGTCGTAGGCACGTTTTAGAGTGTTACAAATTCAAGCATATTCTGGATATTACATTCAAGCATGTTCAGGATTGTTACATATCGAGCATGTTCATGTTCAGGATGTTATATTTCGGGCATGTTCATGATCAGGATGTTATATTTCGGGCATGTTCATGATCAGGATGTTATATTTCAAGCATGTTCATGATCAGGATGTTATATTTCAAGCATGTTCTGGAGACACTTCATTTAGTTTACTTAGACTACTTTGATTTCAATGTAAGAACTTGCACGTGGATTTCCACCAGCATAGTCCACTTAATCTACATGCACGGGTCGCTGGCTTTACAAGCCATTTAGGACATTCCCCTGTGGTATTTCTCAACTTAGCGTAGGGTGATGGCTGGTATACCCCATTAAGTCTCTTGAATATACCCTGCACTTACGTCTCTTGGTGCCCAAGCCCGCACCCAAGCAGCCCGTAAGCCCCGTATTGATTCTGCCTAGGCCGGCCACGGTTTACCCCCCCAACGCCCGTGCAGCAGAATCCTTCCACTCGACGGCCACGGTTTACCCCCCCATCGCCCGTGCCGTTTGTCCACGACCATTTCGTATTAACTTGTCTTGTACTTAGCGGCTATCTCCGAGCCGTAGGCTAACCCTTAGCCATAATGCGTTAACGACCAGGTTGGCGTCCGTACAGCGCGGGTAGCGAGCCCCGTTGCACGTGCCCGTCACACCTGTCGCTAGCGTCTTCCATGTCTTATCTTTCATGTATTCTTTCTTTCATTTCATTCTTTAACTTGTTCGTTCGTTCATAGAGTCATTCATGTATTTATTCATTCATTCGTTGATTCATTCATTCACGCATTATGCAACTCCCAGTATGGGAGTCGCCTTGGCGACCCATCGGTCCCATAGCCTTCCAATGTTGCTAAACTCTACTCGGAGCGACTATGTTGATAGCCTTCCCGTTTCATTGTTGTAAACCATTCATTGTTTCATTGTTTGAACGTATAAGGGACATGAACGTGAGCTTGTGCCTTAGCACGAGCGTAGAGCGCGGTGCGAGCATTTCTATAATTACCGAGTTCTTTTCCATGTTCTAAACAAGCATGCAAGATGGGATTATTCCCTTAGCGAGGTACGTTGAATCATTTATTAGCATACAGGATGTTATCGCCTAGCGATTCTCGTGATAGTGTCCGCATTGTTATGTGTCTAGGCTAAGCACAGACGGGTTCATCGGAGCCACCCACCTTAGCGATGTTCGCATCGGCTGAGCGATCCTCTGAGCGCGCCTTCGATAGTCTAAGTCTGGATCCATCTCGTCGGGCCAATACAAGTCTTGCATCGATTCGCATCGATACTTCCTCGGGTCGAAGCAACTCTTCGGGTCGACGGCTCATTTTGAGTCGTTGCACTTGCCGTTTGAATCGGCGTTCCGCTAGGGCGGAGCGGGTCACTACACAACGTATTGTACAAAGACTTATTACAGTTGATTATATGATATCTTTTATTCTTTATTTGTGGATGAGATTAGATTACTCTTGGTTTACTGCATTTTACAGCTTATGTATTCATACGAGGGTTCCATATATTGGAGTATACTTCGTATGTATGCAGCTGGCATGGATACGTACCTAGTCCTAAGTATTTTGGGACTGGGGCGTTACACAAGTCTCTCTCTCTAAAACATAAATGGCGTGCCAAGTGGCTTACAAGATGGAATGATTCATGGCGATGTTCCGATACATTATGTCCTGTATAGGGTGCTTCAGCTTCTGCAACGTTCCAAGGCCCCAGAGATAGCTCCGCGCCTTAGCACGTTCGAGGAAAGCTCCGCACCCGCCTATGTTTCCTGCTTCCTACAAGCAGACTGTGGGATTATCAGTACATTGTTATGCACTGGTGGGGAGGCTAGCTCGTCCACAATGCTATCATTACCAAACACGTTCTATTTACTTTTGTGCATCTCTATCATTCATTGTCTTTCTAATCTTGCCTTAGGATCAGTTTCATGGCATATTCCAAACCTATCTCGTGTTGCCGAATTCAAGTGTCGCATGAAAATACATGCACGACTTACCCATACTTACCGTCCGGCCTTCCCTGTCCAAAGTAAACCAAGTTAGTCAACAATTCATAAGAAATAACTTAGCGTGTCTCATGTAAACTTTCAATATCAAGGACGTGTCCCTGCCTCGGGTCCTAGCACGTCGTAGGCACGTTCTCTAACTCATTTTGCATGAATTACTCTTTATTCACTTGGTGTGTTATATTTCAAGCATGTTCAGAGTGTTACATTTCAAGCATGTTCAGGAGGTACTTCATTTAGTTAACTTAGACTACTTGTTTCAATGCAAGGACTTGCACGTGGATTGCCACCAGCATAGCCCGGTTAATCTACATGCATGGGTCGCTGGCTTCACAAGCCATTTTGGACATATCACGTGGGCATTCTCACCTATCGAAGCGTGATGGCTGGTACACCTTGATAGTCTCTTGAAATGCCTGGCATTACGTCTTTTTGAGTGGCCGAGCCCCCACTCAAAGCAGCCCGTAAGCCCCATGTCTGATTCCGCCTAGGCCGGCCACGGTATTTCCCCCCAACGTCCGTGCCGCAGAATCATTCCTCATGACAGCCACGGTATTCCCTCCCATCGCCCGTGCCGTTTGTCCATGACCATTTCGTATTGTCTTGTCATTTAACTTAACGGCTGTCTTTGAGCCATAATGCGTTATCGACCAGGTTGGTGTCCGTGCAGCGCGGGTAGCGAGCCCCGTTGCACGTGTCCGTCATACCTGTCGCTAACGTCTTTCATGTCTTAACATTCACTCTTTCATGTCTTTCTTTCACTTGTTCATACATTCATTTTATTCTTCACGTATTCATGTCATTCGTTGATTCATTCATTCATTCATTCATTCATTCATTCATTATGCAACTCCATGTGCGGGAGTCGCCTTGGCGACCCATCGGTCCCGAAGTCTTTCAATGTTGCTATACTCTACTCGGAAAGACTATGTCGATAGTCCTCCGTTTCATTGTTGTAAATCATTCATTGTTTCATTGTTGAACGCATAAGGAAACTTGCATGTAAGCTTGTGCCTTAGCACGAGCGTAGAGCGCGGTACGAGAGTTTCTATATTTGTCGAGTTCTTTTTCATGTTCTAAACAAGCATACAAGATGGGATTATTCCCTTAGCTAGGTGCGTTGAGTCGTTTATTAGCATACACGGTGTTATCGCCTAGCGATTCTCGTGATAGTGTCCGTATTGTTATGTGTCTAAGCTAAGCAAAGACGGGTTCATCGGAGCCACCCACCTTAGCGATGTTCGTATCGGCCGAGCGATACTCCGAGCACGCCTTTGAAAGTCTAAGTCTGGATTCCTCATGACGGGCCAATGTAAGCCTTGCATCGATTCTTCATCAGGTCGATGCCAACTCTTCGGGTCGATGGCTCGTTTGAGTCGTTGCACTTGCCGTTTGAATCGGCGTTCCGCTAGGGCGGAGCGGGTCATTACACTTTGCACTTAGCACATCAGCATCATCGCTAGGCGCATAGTGCGCTTAAGTTGCGCTCGTTGCGCGAGCCACTTGCGCGGCCAGGTTGCGCTGTCCTGGTGCGCGTCCAGGTTGCGTCCAGGTTGTGCTGGGTTGCGTAGGGTGCACGGGTGCGCGATTGCGCTGGGTTGCGCGGTTGCGCTGAGTTGCACAGGGTGCGCGAGTGCGCGGTTGCACGGTGCACGGGCGCCGGTTGCGCCAGCTCTCGCAGTTTGTGTCAGTTGCGCCAGCTCGTGCAGGTTTCGCTAGTTGTGTCGTATACGCGCGTGCGCAGTGTGCGCTGTTTGTGCTGATGGCGCACGCGCAACTCGTTCAATAGGCGCAATACGCGCAGATTGTGGCCGTCAACGTTCTGACTAATTTGTAACGTGCGATAATTGATCCTGAAATTTCGGATCTGACATCAAGTCGTTGCGCAAATCTCGGATCTGGGCGGTTACAGCAGTGGCTATATAATCAGAGCCTATTTTCTCTCTCGATATACTTCTTAGACTTCAGAAAAAATATTTTCGGAAAGAGAAGAGAGAGCTGCTGCGCACCTTGTTCCTACTCGCGCAACTGGAGTTATGTCCTTGTCTTTTCGAACAATCCGTCTTAGAGCAGATTACCAAAGCGTTCCAGAGTTCTTTCGAACTTGCTGGTTCCTGGAAGTTGACCGTGTGGACGGATCTAGCTTTAAGTACTGGTGTTCTTGACACCCCAGCAGGCCACCACCTTCCATATATCGCATGTCATCTTCGCTGCTGCCTTTAGCATTTCGATTTGTACCTTCTGTTTAGAAGTACTGCTGTCGTTTGCTACTGTTGCGAAATCTTTATAGATTATCGTAACTCAGAATCCTCTAAGAATCTCTGTTACGTAACTTTTTTGAATTGTTGCGTTGAAATGCTGTTTTTACAATTGTTTTATTTTCTCAGTTTTCCATCAAAAATTGTGCCCCGGATCTAACAATTTCTAGCAAGGTGCTCAAAGAGAGGAGGGAAAAAGGCAAGGACGCTAAGGAAACACCAGCTAGTACCAGTCTATTGTTTCTCATGATTCAGCCAGCATCAAACATTCCTGGGAAGACTCAATTGACTATTATCACGAGGACAGTCATTATTCAATGTTTCGATGTTTATTGATTGATAAATATTCAGAAAATTTGTTGTAACGAAACTATTTCGGAATAAATTAGGCAAAAACGAAACAAGTTTTAAGCAATTACGACGAACAAATTTTCTGTAACGTTACACTGCGTAACTTGGTTAGTTGCAAAGCACCAGCTGAATTATATTGTTTAATTTTGCTGATACTTACAGTTAGTTGCAAAGCATTGCTATATCGATTATTCTGTTTAAATATCAAGTATAGTGCATACTGCATGATTGCAAAGTTTCCGGTTGCTTGTAGTGTTATTTTTCAAGTATTTTCATTATTGTAATATGTGGTTTCATAATAAATTTATATTTAAGTTTTTAATATTTTTTTCGCAAGTGCGCACATTACTAATATATATAATAAATACATATATTATAACGACGGTTTTCTTGCAACATATACCTATTGCAGGTTATTGCTCATCTCATTATATTCCAACATTCAAGGATTTGTTTGCTTAATTGTTCCAAATCCTCTCTACAATGTAACTCATATTGTACGACTCCAAGGAGTCTTAACGATACATTCATGTGCTTTTAATTTTTTGGAATTAAAAAATGAGAAGGTAAGTGGTAAGATTAAATAAGAATAGTAGGTCTTTAATTAACTTGAATGTAACTTGTAAGAGCCGGAATGTTTCTTGCTTTATGAATTGTGTTCTAGTGTAGACATATCTGATTTTGACACGATCGGTATGTAGTTAGAGTTGGAAAAGTTTCCTATTCCATTTTAGTGGGTCACTTTTTTTTAAGACAAGAATGATCTTTATCATCTCGAGTATATTGCGACCAAGCATTCTGCAGTAAACTGCCCAGTTAAGTTATGATTGGTGAATGATGCAAGTGGAGCAATAGTTATGCTCCTATTATAAATTAGTGGATTTTATTGTTATCAATTTTCAATTATTATTTTTTGGGAAAATATTCAATATAACGTATGGGACTTGGTACACACTGTGTTATATCCCAGTTGGGTCAACTGTCCTCGTCTACTCCGTGGTTTCGTCTAGCCAAGAATACCTCTCCTTATTGTTATCAATTTTCAATTATTAAGAATACTAGATTTTATCTATTGGCTTTTGTTGAGTTCTAAGGACTTATTTAGTCCCACATCGGATAGGAAACAAGGAAGATGCTAACCTCCTCCTATATATATGTACTTCCTCTTGAATAATAAATCATCAACTATTCCTTTCTACATGGTATCAGAGCCAAAGTTTTGGAAAAAAAAAAATCTTTTTTTCTTTTTCTCTTTCTCCACTCATCTCCTCCGGCGTGGGTTCTACTCAGGGCCTGCTCATCCTTTAGGCAAAGGAAGCAATTACCTAGGGCCCCTTTTTTAGGGGTCCCAAAAATACTGGATACTAGTGTGTGTGTGTGTGTGTGCGTGTGTGTGTGTGCGTGTGTGCGTGTGTGTGTGTGTGTACAATTTTTTAAGGCAAGTCCGGCTGAAAAAGGACACAACTGCTTGCCTATTTGTAAAACTTTTAAACCTAATTAAATCTATCAAAATTTGAAGGGAAAAAAATCAATAACCGTTATCACGAAAGAATTTACCCTGTTTTGTTCACTGTAATGTAATCGTAATCGCAATGTAATCAAATAAAAAAATTATTTTTTTATTTGATTACATTGCAATTACGATTACATTAAAGTGAACCAAACGAGGCCTTGGTCTCTTTATATTCATTTGCTACATAATAAAAATAAATCTTTATGTGCAACTGCTTCTTATTCAAATAAATTTTAAAAATTATTAATGAAAAAAGTTTTTTAAACCGCCTATGTAATGTTTATAATGATACATCGTCGATTCCAAGTCCGGATCACGGATGAGGGTTTACATATAAATTAATATAATAAAATTATATCATTTAATCATGTTTAAATTTTCAAAAAAAAAAGTTTCCATTTTTGGACTTTTGTCTAGGACCTCCAAATGGCTTAAGACGGCCCTGGTTCTACTCCAGCGCGAATTCTACTCCAGGGCGGGTTCTTCTTCGCTTTTTCGGTTATACGCGAGCACAGAGTCTATGGTGGCGTGGAGGAGTTGCTAGGGCTGGTGGATGCGCGACAAAGACATCAACGGCGGCGAAGACGTCAACGACGGTGAAGATATAAATGGAGGCGGAGACATCAACGATGGCGAAGACGTCAACGGTGGCAAAAATGTCAATGATGGCGGCGAGCATTGGGCATGGTGGTAGATATGGCCTCCACGGGCTCTGGACGGCTGTTGATCGGTGGTGCTAGCCGCATGTCGCGGTGAAGTGGTGGAGGCTCAGATAGATGGAGAAGGCCGTGACTGCTTGTAGGCGCACAGTTCGTGGTTGAGCTGCATTTGATCTTGTCCCTGTGTTGGTGCAACTATGGAAACAGGAATACTTATGGCTAGGCATGAGCTAAAGGAGATACTGGAGGGGGTGGTCAAGGTGTTTCAAGCCAAATTAGAGGAGATCTTATCCAGTAGGGCAGTAGTGCCTGCACTAGAACAGTCGCAGATGATGAAGAAGATAGAGGTGATGCCCAATGATATCAAACTTGAGAAGAGAAGAAATTAATTAAGTGAGGCTAGGAGGACAGCAGTGTGTCATATGCCATCTCTCAATTCCTCGGATGACGCTATTATATCGATGGAACAAGAGGAGATCCAACAGAAGGTGATGAAAGACGAGACCTCACATGTTGTCCGCTCGACATTGGTGGTTCCTAGTGATGATAGGGAGTGCTACAATTGCAGAAAAAAGGGCACCTCAGTTATAGTTGTCCTCAATGCTGCAATCCTGATCGTGGCCGAGGAGGCAGAGGACATAGAGATAGACGTACATGTCAAGGAGGCAGGGGACATGGAGATCGAGGAGTTGCTCATCTAGCAGAGGTAGAGGAGTCTCATACCACTACTAAGATGACTGGAGCTGAAATGACAACTGGATAAACTACGTCAGTTCAAGCTTCAGGTTAAGAGGTCTAAGGGCAAGGGATAGGCCACTCAGGATCTGTATGACACTACCTACCTTAGTAACTTTACTGGTTAAGCTTATACGGGAAAAGGTATCCCAGTTCAGGCACTTGTATCTACTAAATCTCATACTGATTGGATCATAGAATCAAGCACATCTAGAAATATCACAGATGCATCTAGTGAGTTTGTATTATATTATCTAAGCAAGCATATGCATCCCAAAATAGTTTAGACTGCTGATGGGATATCCCAACCGATCAGGTGTACTGGCTCATTCCAATGTACTTCATATGTTACCCTGTTGTATGTATTACATGTTCTTTCATTTTCGGTCAACTTACTTTCTGTTAGCTCTCTCATTGACCAATTGAATTGTACTATTCTTTTTATCGAGATATGTGTTTTTTCCAGGAGAATGACACAGAAAAAAGGCTTGGGACTGGCATTAGGCTTGATGGCCTTTGGTACCTGGACAGGGAGGCTGCAATGCTTGCTGTTACTGTTAGTGGAGGGCCATAGACAGAAGCAATGCTTCAACACTACAAATTGGGGCATTTATCTTTTGATAGTTTGAATAAATTAGAACCTAAGATAATGAATAAAGCAGATAAAAAAAAGTTATTTTGTAATGCTTGTGACTTGGGAAGCATACACACTCTATTTATAAAATGGTCGGTCTTCAAAGTTTTAAGCAATTTGTACTGGTTCATTCTGATGTTTGGCGGACCTGTCCTACTACTTCTATCAGTGGATTCAGATGGTTTGTTACTTTTATTGATTGCTACTTACGTGTGACCTGGATCTACATGATGAAGCAGAAATCTAAGGTGTACAAATATTTTTAAGACTTTTTGACATATGTGAAGACCGAGTTTGGAGTACATGTAAAGACTCTTCGAACAGATAATGGGACCGAGTTCACCAACATGGAGTTTGCTACTTTCATCTCTAGTCTGGGAATTCTTTATCAAACCACTTATCCAGACACTCCTGCTCAGAATGGGGTGGTTGAATGCAAGAACATACATCTACTGGAAGTGGCACATTCATTGATGCTCACGAAGAATGTGCCTAAGTTCTTGTGGAGTGATGCCGTTATGACAGCAGCTTATCTAATCAATAGGATGTCATCAAGAGTATTAGAGATGAAGACACCATGTGAGATATTCTTGGGCTCAAATATTTTTTAGTGTTCCACCCAGAGTGTTTGGATGCACATATTTCGTGAGAGAGCACAGATCGATAGTGAGTAAGCCAGATCCACAAGGAGTTAAATATATTTTTGGGCTACTCATCAAGTCAGAAGGGATACAAGTGTTAGTGTCCTACTGAAAGAAGGTTGTTTGTCAGCATGGACGTGACCTTCCGGAAGTTTGAACCATTTTAGGGAAGAAGACAGAGTTGAGTCTCTTGTTCAAGGATGGCTCTACCGATGCCAGTAGAAAGAGAGAGAATGAGAGTGGCATCATATTTGATATGATTCTATTTCCTTTTGAGTCATCGAGGAGTGATGGTGTCTCAAGAGAGAACCGACAGTCACCTGATGGTGTCTCAGGAGGAAACCGACAGAGAGAACCGATAGTCAGAAGGAGCTGAGAGTATATAGGAAGCATAAATACTAGAAGCAGCATGAGACTCCTCATGTGCTTATGCTAGTACCCACAAATGTTGATGTCCCAAGTCTCTCTTCTCCAGGTCCTTCTTCAGCCCTTCCGCCTGAGTCACCTGGTAACAATTCCTCCCCTAATATTTCTAGTACTCTTGTCTTGCTTCGTAGAACTTCTAGAGTCAATGTTGGAAAACCTTCAGCTAAGTTTGGTAGTTGGGATACTGACATTGCACATTATATTTCATATACATCCATTCCACATGCATATAAGTCCTTCTTGGCATCATTGCATTCAGTGCTTGTACCTAACAACTGGCAGGTAGCTAAGCAAGATACTAGGTGGTTGAGTAACATGCAGGAGGAACTTCAGGCCATGAAAAAGAATGACACATGGGAGCTAGTGCCACAGTCGGTTGGGAAGCGTGTTGTTGGATGTAAATAGTTTTATACTATTAAGTAGACTCCAGAGGGCAAGATTGACATGTATAATGTCAGATTGGTTGCTAAAGGCTACAACCGAATTTATGGTATCGGCTATGGCGAGACCTTTGCTCCAGTAGCAAAGATGAGCATTGTGCGAGTGTTGGTGTCATGTGCCGCCAACTTCAATTGGAACCTACATCAGCTAGATGTCAAGAACGCATTTTTACATGGGGATCTCCAAGAGGAGGTGTATATGGAGATTTCACCAGACTTAGCTACTTCACAAGCAACTGGAAAGGTATGCAAATTGAAAAAGTCTTTGTATGGGCTAAAAGGAGTCTCCGAGAGCGTGGTTTGATAGATGCAGGCTTGCAGTCTGTGGTATGGGTATAGGCAGTGTAATAGAGATTATACTATGTTTTACAAGCACTCCAAGACTCGTATCACTGTTCTTGCAGTCTATGTGGATGATATTATAATTACTGGATATGATACTCAGGAGATCCTACGGCTGAAAAAAAAAGACTTGGAGAGGAACTTGAATCAAGGATTTGGGACACCTGAAGTACTTCAAAATTGAAATTATAAGGTCACCATAGAAGCATGAAAAATCTCAGCTGATGACATTCCTTCGCCATAGAGCAGATGATACAAAGGCTCAGCCCAAGTGCTAAAAAGATAAAACAGAGAATAAGGAAAGAAGTCCCTATGTGTCACATCTACAAAAGTCTAGTACAGACGCATCGAGACTACACAAAAAGACTAATTTTGTTCGTCTACAAAGGATCTAGTACAGATTTGGCAGAGCCTAGAAGGGTCTACAAGGGATTCGGTCTTCGTCAAAGCGCAGCCCTTCTTCTTAATGCCAGAAGATTGACCTCCAATGAGGCGTATTCTGATCTTTTTATGGGCGCAGCCTCCCAGAAGCATATCAACCACTCGGCCAAAGCAAGCAGCTTCCTGAAGTAGTCATTGGCCCGAGCCTTTAAAGAGCGCAGCAGGTTGCGAAGCCCTAAATGGGAAGGACATAGCACAAACCTGTGGCTCTTCGGATTGGCTATCCATCGATGACCTATGTCGTTAGGACCTCGAAGATCCCCCAAACGTCGCCCAGAGTTGAACTCCCTGAGGAGGACAT
This sequence comes from Iris pallida, assembly GCA_029216955.1. Lineage (NCBI taxonomy): Eukaryota > Viridiplantae > Streptophyta > Magnoliopsida > Asparagales > Iridaceae > Iris > Iris pallida. The sequence goes on along the minus strand of JANAVB010031019.1, from coordinate 3,105,849 downwards.
TTACATACTCCTTAAGGGCAGCGATGGCTCCTTCTACACAGAGTTCTTCTATAAGAACATGGCTCCTATAAACGAAAAAAGCCTTAACCAGCAGCCAACTTATACAAGGTCGATCATCGCTCAAAGTTAAGTTTGGATCTCGCATGGTAGTGAAGGATGCCAAGAAGAAGACAGCGACTCTTCAGAGGAGAATTTCCCCTTTTTATAGGACCGAGAATGGCCCAGAGTGCACGCCACATGGCCGACGGTCAAAATTTTTGCATTAATAGGATAAACCTAAGACTCAGCACGACGAGTGTCAGTCTTAGACCCTTGGAATTTCCTATATTACGGTGGCAATTAAGGGAAAAGTTCTTAAAGAGCGGGTATTTATCGCTCTTTACTTCAGAAGCCAAAGCCTTCAAGCCAGAGGCGCAGCTACTCGCATGCGCCAAGCTCAGAAGCAAGATGGTGGTAGGTCCCGCCCTTTTCTTTGCTTCAGAAACCAGTGTCTTCACTCCAGAGGCACAGCTACATGCCTGCGCCAACCTAGACACACAAGGGTGTTATACCCTTTCCTCCAAAGCCAACGCCTTCAAAGTTCAGAGGCACAGCTACTTACATGCGTCCACATGAGGCGCAGGATGGTGATATTCTCACACCATCTCCATTCCTACGGCATAGTCATCTTCTTCGATCCAGAAGCTTAAGTCACTTCTCTACAAGAGACTTGGGAACTCCTACTGCAACCAATGCAAGTCAGCCTGTCGCTCCAAAAGCATAGTAATCTTGCCAACCTGAAGCACAAGCCTACTCGTTGCCTACAGCACAGTGACTCTGTTGCTCCAGAACACAGCTTCATCGTTGTTCTAAATGCACAGAAGTCTCATCGTCATTCGAAGCCAAGTCCACTCGTCGCCTGAAAGCACATAGGCTCCGTCGTCTCTAAAAGCATGGTCTACTCTTCGCTCCAGAAGCACAGCAATACTTAGTCCTCACCAGAGGCACAGAAAGCATGGGTCTACCCCAATAGGTTTGTTTAAACCGCCTCTTGCAGAAAAGATTGGAATTAAATCATGATTGATATCATATCAGATTGATTTAAAACTTAGATGAGGATCAATTAGACTCCAAATCTAGGATGAAATCCTAAGATTTACTTGGCTGTATTCGAGCAAGCAAATCGGCATGTGACACCTCCTTCAGTTATGTTGATAACCACAAAAGATCTAGATTCAGGGGAATCTCGATGTCTGCCAGGTGTCAGTGCCGCAGAAGTCCGTACCGTACAATGACAGCAAATTCTTTCATATCTTAGGAACCCTAATACACATCGCATATGTGCTCGGTTCTCTATAAATAGAAGGAGTTCTCCTTCAACTTAAAGGAAGAACCTTCATCTAAGAAGGAACAATCCACCAACCAACCAACAGAAGAAGAACAACCACCTCTAAGGGATCTTCTCCTCCAGGCAGCCTCTTGATCGATAATCCCAGAGTTCCATCAAAGGCACCAGAGAGCCAGAATAGGGTTGATTCGTCGTCAGATCATCAACAGAGTAAAGAAGCTGCTGCACTGCTCGATCTCTATCGTCACACTTTTTCAGAAACCTCTTCTTTCTGTACTTAGAATATCCTGTTGAGGACTTTCTTCTTTGTACACATACCTTATACGTTCAATAATGCAAAAAGTTCGTTCAACCTTCTGTTATATTGAACAAAATGGTGACTCTGCTGGGGAGTACCTTCTCCTCCAACGAGAAGGCAGTGACACAATCTGATGATAACTTGTTGGGATCTTTCTAAGACATGCTGGTTGTACGCTTCGACCAGCAAGCTTTTGAAGATCTCCTCTCTGATGAAAAGTCGAAGACTTCGAAGCGGTTGGTACAACAGAAGAAGACTCGACGTGTCTGGAGGCCTAAGATGGCTGCAGCTAGCAGCACGATGGCGGTAACTGCGTCTCAGGATGCCCTCAACGTCGAAGCCACGAAGAAGATTCAGACTGCTACTGTAGTGCCCTGCTTCGATAGGCGACGGACTTCATAATATGCTAGTGTTGAGTCAGATCGGTCGGGAACTTAGATGGCCATCTGACTCGATCGCTGGGCTTGGTAAACGATAACACCTTGCGGCATCGATTAAATCGATTTGGACGGATGTTACGAGAATCGATCCAACTAATGGAACGACTTCTATTGGAATAAGTCCTAGATGCTGCGGGCTGCGTCTCGACGGGTGAGCTCTATATAAGAGTCCCTTCGATAGAACCGGACCGCTGTATGGTTTTCTTGGAGCTTTTACCGCTGGATTTTGATGAAGTACTTTTGCGTCATTTTTCTGGATGCAATATACAAATTTTGAAGCAAGGGAAAAAGAAGGAATCCTAACAAAGTATTAGTGCCATTGAAGGAGCTCGCGTAACTAAAGCTTGAACGTTGCGAAGCGCTTCGACGGTCGGCACGATCCAAGGACTTGGTGGGTGATTCGGTCCCTTCTTTTCTACTCTGTCCTGTAAACAAATTTTTTTGCCTCGAATTCATTCAAATCGACGATGTCAAGTTAAATGCATGCCAATCCACTACGGTCAAGAACTCGGGAAAAACGTATCGATTTAGAGTAATTTACTCTGAAAATATAAGTTTTGCACATAAACAAGAAAGTTTAAGTTTCTAGTAAAAAGATAGACTATTTCAAGTGCTGCAAAATAATATGAAATGTCGATCATGGATTATGATGCCTCGGACAATTTGGTGCCTGCGGAAAACTAAATCGGGAGTACGGCCTTGGGGAAAATAATTCGTTACATGAGTTGGAAGAAATGATAATGTCACTCAATACTGTCCGTGCTATACAAATCTGTCCGCACATATTAAACAGTTCACGCATTGGCATGGTCATGGACAGCTTGTACACAAGTTGAACTTTCCTCGATGCGGTATCCGGGGCATCGGAACCGAATCGACCTAAGGGGAATAATCAAATTTGTGGTTCGGCGCGAGGCATTACGAGACCTGCAGCAGGGCTTGCAGCCCAAGCTGACAGGTACGTCGTAATGCCATATAAAAGTCCATCGTAATGCATAGCATCAATGACCGCACATATAAGATAGAACATGATCACCTATTGTCTTATGCAGGTAGTAAATATTATATGTGTTTTATATAGGGACGAGCACGACCGTGGTAAAAAATGGGATAAACTGCTATGTTTTACTGTATGCTTTATTACTCAAAGATGGCTATCGATATGAACTGAATTCATTTAGTTCTAAATAGAAAGACAACTCTAAAGCATGCCTATCTTAACAATCAGAGTCGGTTTAGACGAGTGGGTTCTTCTCGTCCACTTAGCAAGTGTGCTAATCCCCTCCTCCAATTCTCCAGGTGCGATGGGCACTCTAAACTGAAACTGAAGTACGAAGAGGCATTTTGAAGCTCTTCCTATGCTGAAGTATTTTGAACCCAATTCAATCGACGGCTTATGTATAAAGGGGCGAATGTATGGAACGGCAAGTATTAGTTCAGGCAGCTTGTCGAGTATGTTTTTTTTGTTTTCAATCAATGTAGCCGCAACGGCATCCAATATAATTACGACTTGCACTTCGTTGCAAGCTATGAATGAAAAGCGTATTTCTATCTTCCTATACTGCGTCTCAATTTGATGTGATTTGTGAAGTTTCAACTTGGCGTTTCAATATAAAAATAAACGTAATATTCTTGTCTTGTACGAGTGCAATTCCAAACTCGTACGGCATCACACCTTAGCGAGGATAATCGATTCGACAAAATAACACCGGGGACGAACGGTTTGTCGACTCGGGGAGTGACAGCTACAGCCTTATCCCCTCGTTCGATTCTAGTCCTGGGAAAGCATGGCGAGGAAGACGGTAGTTATATGGTTGATCTGACGAAGGCACGATGCCAAAGGAAGCGCACACCGGTCCAACCCCTCACGACGGAAGTATTGCCAATAAAATGATCTGTCTTTGACAGAATCGCTTTCCCTTCAAGCGAGCCTTCGACGGACTCTGAATACTACTCACCCGCTGGAGGTAGTAGAAAGAGATCCCAGGTGGTCCGTGCCTCGTGCAATAAGCGTACGGTACCTATGGCTGACCAGAGGCCCACGTTAACAGTTACACGTGCGGCCGACAGAATGCTATACAAGACTGGCCCTCGTGCTCCGAAGCCTCGACTAGTCGAACCCTCGTTCTGTCTGAGTACTCATGTACGAGAGCCAAGCCTGGGGGTACATCCTACGGAGAGGGAGCCGCATTAGCAGCGTTCCCGCAGAAGTGACAGGAGGCTTCCCCGCCAGACCCGCTCTGACCGTACTTGCGTGCAGCTTCCCTGCACGTACAATGGGGGTACCATGGCGAAAGATCCGACCCTCTCCCAAGTTGAAGAATAATCTGTGGCGCAGGGCATACCTATATCAAGGCACTCTTGCAACCAGATTACCATCAACTGCTGCTGCCAGCAGACGGCCGCGCCATCATCGAGCCGACATTCCGTCTTTCAGAGACTTTACTCCACGTCGACCCCACGCCGGAGGCTCAACAGGAGGTCGGTGAGCCATAGAGAAGATGAACCCCGCATCACCATATACTACGCGGCGCAGGGTTCCAGAGCTTTCAAGAAGCCCTCCCAGAATCCTTTTGTGACGATCGCTAAACCGAAGAGGAGGCCGGAGAGCAGCAAAGCTAAGGTACACGATGCAGGTGTGTTCCAAGACACCCGTTTCAGATCTGCATTGGGTACCATGCCAAATACTAGGGTAGCCAGCCTCCTACCATGTACACAACCCTGTGTTTCGATCTGACGAGGAGCAATACGACATGGATGCCTCCATCGGCGCAGCCAGTCACCAGACTGGGGGTAGCAACCGTGTTGAGTCTGAGGAAGATCACAATCTTATGGTGTATCCTCAAGACGGCGAGGCTCAGGCGTCTGAGCCAAAGAGTGAAGGATCCCCGGCTCCCTCGACTCATCCTCACACTTGGTCCGTGTTCATGGCCGATGGCAACGAAGAAGACAACAACGAAGCTCTCAGACGTATCGAAGCCCTCGAGGCAAAGTTAGATACGCTGATGGACACCATGAAGACTCTGTCCTCGATCATAATCAACCTCAAGAGCAATATGGCCACCGCTGCCTCTATACCTGCGCTTGATCCGCCAACCAATAATGGATCCAGCAGGCTGCCTGCCGCCCACCAGGCAAGACCCTCCTCGTATACTCCATCGACTATAGGTTCTGCAATGCCGACCGAGATACAGCAGGCCATCAAGGAGCTGTATACACGTCATGATGCCGAGGAGAAGCATGCAGCACTCCGAAAGATGGGTATCTGACAGCCATACCATGCCGAGTGGGACAACGTCGTCTACCCTTCCAAATACAATCCGCAGATGCTTACACCCTACGAAGGGAAGGGGTCTCCTCGACAATACTTGAGGTACTTTGCCTCGATAACTGGGCACCTGCCAAAGGATGACGCCCTCCTATCCAACATATTCATAGGAGCCCTACATGGGGTAGCCTATGAATGGTTCTGTAATCTTTTGGACGATTGTATCTCGTCATTTGAAGACCTGAAAACTCTGTTCGTGGACCGATTCTACGAAGGAGGGATGGACATGACGATGTCGACCCTCATGGAAATTGTCCAGAGGGAGAAGGAGCCTGTCCGTGCATACATCGAGCACTTCCGCTAGACAGCCCTCAGATTACTGCCCGGCATGCCTGAGCCCATGCTTATGGACTCATGCCGCAAGAACATGCTACCCGCAATCAAATTGTGGCACAATGCTTCCTGCACAAAATGGACGCCTTTTATTACAGAGGCGGACGCCGCACAGAGAAAAGCCCAGGACGCGTAGCTCCTGGGGCTACACTTTCCTGCGCCTGAAGACAATGGGAGACGCTCATCCAACAGCAACCCCAATGACAAAAAAGGTAAGCAGGCCATGACCGTCAACATCTCCAAAGGTTCAACATCCGTAAACCCCAAGTCCGCCGAAATGCAGAGGCCGAGGGAGACTTACTCCTTCAATGACGAAGATACGCTGGAGCTCTTCGAGATGCTTACGAAGAGTGGTAAACTGTCCATCCCTGCACCCAGGCGTCCTGATGAAGTTGGAAAAGTGGACCATCCCAAGTACTGCCAGTACCACCAGTACGTCCACCACTCAACACGAGATTTCTATGTGTTGAAAAGGCAAATACAGCGCCTCATCAATGCCAACGTTATATCGTTGGATTATGAGGAGAAGACCGTCACAGCCAACATGGTTACTCTCCAGTTTTTGAGTTTTCTAGCCAAAGAAGTGCAAGACGGTGTTGTCCCCATTCCAAAGGCGACAATGGAAGTAGTCAACCTTTCACCAGCACGGGACAACGCTCAAGGGCTCATCCCGTTCTCCACACCTCAAGGCAAAATCATGTGGATTCATCCTGACTTGGTCCCCGATATGATGGCACCTACGACCCTTTCTACCAAAGGAAAGAAAAGCAAAACATGTCGCGTGGTCTCGACTTCGACCGATGATGCTTTGGTGACCACTCGCTCAGCGCAGCGACAAGAGGAGAGCCAGGCTCCAGAGCAGGAGGAGTCTCCACCGACCACTTCCCCTATCCCAGATATATCAGGAACAAGTCTATCTCAAGCTCCTTACACACCAACGGCAGGTGCATCTCGGGCTCCTACTATGGATAAGCAGAAACAGAAGGAGGTTCGCTTCGACAGACCTCTCAGAAAGGATCTGGCAATAGGGCCTATCAAGCCCTACAACTTTGATATTCTAGCACAGCTGGCCAATACTCCGACTAGATTTTCACTTTTCAAGCTCCTCTGCCTCTCTAAAGAGACCCGAGACGCGCTCAGTGAAGCCTTACAGAATGTCGAGTCCTTCCCTACTCAAGTTTGACCACCAAAAGTTGAGCCCGCAGCTTGCCCATATTGCCACAGTGTGGTCGAAGTGATTCCCAGTATCACTTTCACCCAGCAAGACATGCTGCTAAAGAATAACTGGCATAATCGTCCCCTGTATTATACAGGTATGTCGGTGCCATTAAGGTCGATCGTATCCACATCGATCCGGGTTCCTCTCGGAACATTATCCCAAGAAACCTCTTCCAAACCGTAGGGATTCTGATGCATCGGTTTACAGCCTCGAACACAATAATCCGCGACTTCAACACAGGAAAGAGCGAACCTCTGGGCAAAATTTGCATGAAGTGTCAGATTGGTGACCTCTATACTGAAGTAACTTGCTATGTCATCGATACAAACATAAACTACAATATGCTTCTAGGACGAACATGGATCCATGAGTACATGATTGTCCCTTCTACCCTCCATCAGTGCATAAAGTATGTGGCCAGCGATAGGACCATCAAAACAGAGTTTGCTGATATCCACCCATTCCAAGGACTTGAAGCCTATTGTACGGATGTTGATATGTACAAGTCAGTCTCCTGGAATGACGATAGCAATAATGTTGATGACGAGGCAGAGACAGCCTCAGAAAGCGCAGTAGCAACGAAGAACCTTTAAAGGGTCGACTAAAAGGAAGGCCTCCCAAAGTATCAGCGCCTCTCATTGTTAAGCTTCGGGGCAGAGCTCCACCTTCTCCTCCAGTGATGATAGAAGATGGTCAGGAGACGATACAAATAAGGCTACCCCGGAGGTCTCCAAGGCCAACCACGAAGGCGCAGGAGCATGCGACCACAGCCCCTTTTGTGGTCAAACTGAAAGAAAAGTGTCCTCCCCCTCCTTCCGCAACAGCTCTAGTCCTCACTGAGGAAGAGCTTGAAGCCTACGTTTGTGCCAACACGGAGGCACACTCTTTCGACGATATAATCCCCTGGGATAAGATATCGCACTTTATTAATAGGAAGTTGTCTTCCAAACTACTCTGGTGCATGTTAGAACACCAAATATTTCCTAGACAACTCTCTGCGTAAGCTACAGACGCAGGTGACGACCGTCAACCATGTGAGCCGAGTTGTCCTTGCCCGGGGTGCCTACTTCGTAGTTCTAGCCAGGAAAAAAAGAGGAACCCATCATATTCGGTCGATTGGAGCATCTGCAACGAATAACTCTCGAAGACCCAGACCTCGACAGTGGCAAGATGCAGTTCTACCGCTATACTGTGCAAGCAATAAACCTCATCCAAAAGATGGGTTATGACCTGAACAGCAACAAGGGGCTCAATTATGGTAAGGGTCGGCGTCTTCCCTTACGGATTCATGCTCCAAAGAAAAAAGCTCAAAACTATTACCAATGTACCCGTCGAGGGTTGGGGTACGTTACACCTACTTCCACCTCAGAAGACTCAGAGGAAGAAATCATGAGGCACTCACACTCTTCTGACTCCTCCACTTGGGACTCCGACACCAGCACTGGTCAAATCTTTAAGAAGATGTTGTCTACTAACGTGGCCTCTGCAAGCTTAACCATCGAAGATAATCAGCACAGGCGGTTATAAGAGTTAGAAGCGTTGGATTAAAAGTACTTGCTCGTGCAGCAAAGGATCGAGCTTTAGCAAGCCCGTATCTCTGGGGCCTTCAACAAAAAGGTCCGCGAAAGATCATACCAAATGGGCGACCTCGTCTTGGCAGTACGAAGACCGATGGTAATGACTCACAAGATGACTAGAAAGTTTGAGCACAAGTGGGAAGAAGCGTTCGTCATAGAAATGGTATACTCCAACGATGTTTATCGGCTAGCTAAGCCTAATGGTGACTTGCTAATGATGTCCATCAATGGCAAGTTTCTAAAGAAATATTACGTCTGAAGGCGGAACCAGCATAGGCGCCCACATCCCCTGAAAAGGGTGCCTATAAGTTTTAGTAAGGGGATCTCCCTCTTTCTTTCTCCTATATATTCTCCCAAGTAGTTGAAGCTCTTCATGTCCATATTACCTCTGGATTGCTCCTCTACACCTGGAAGATACGGCTACCATGTCCATATTACCTCTGAGTAGTCGTTCTTCTCGTATCAATTCTATGGTTATTCCGGCGGTCTAGAAAATAGTTCATGTCCATATTACCTCTGGATTGTTGTTCTATATCCCGACAAAGATTAAGCCTACCACGTCCATATTACCTCTGGTCAGGAAAATCCCTGGTAAAGATTTCCTATTTATTTTGAAGACAAAAGCAAAGGGGACAGGAAAGCTTGTATATATAAAAACATGTGGCTACAAAGACCTATTATAGACTTTTCATAATTACATACACAGAAGCAAAAAATGCTAAAATCGTAGTACAAGCTCTCAATAGCACGAGCAAGGCGATGACAGAGCCAATCACTTTCTGGTTAAAAGGGAGCCACCGCCCGAAGCAGCTACTGGCCCAAGCTGGAGATGAAGACCAGCACAGGACTCCCCTATCTCTCCAGCTAGCCACGGGAGCAAACACAGCTACAGGCCTTGTTATTCTTCGAAATGGCAAGTAATCCAAATCCAGGAAGCAGAGGTCCAAGACGCCATTGACGCCCACGACATCCAGAGCGTGGGGACATCTCGAGATCCAGTGGTAGTTCTACTACAGCTTCTTCGGATGAAAAGGTTTGCCACCAACGGCCGCCTCAAGCAAACTCTAGGGTCGTTAGCAGCCGAGTGTCGGGCAAGCAAGGCCATTGTGAAACTAGCTGAGTCTTGTCCTGGAAGGGGTAGTCCTTTATAGAGACTATTCGCGTGGTCCAAGCACGAGCCAGATGTCGGTCAGAAGGAAGCGTACAAGCTAAGCCAAAGCTTCATTCCATGTCAGATGACAGTACTGCGAGTAACCAAAGGAACGTGTCTCTGAACCTCCTCTGCCAAAGAGATTCGCAATTCCTGCAAAGACGTAAGAGGCTCCAATATCAAGAAGTCATCAGGAGCTCTTGCTCTAAAATGATGACTCAGGACAATTAATGTTAAAGAGCTAGACGTGACACAATCCATCACCCAGTTCGTACAATCCTGCCACGTATTCATGCTTCTGTTCAAAGTATCCCGAGCTTGACTCAAGTTTGGAAACTTTGAAGCGGGTCTTGTAGAAGCATGAAAAATCTCAGCTAATGACATTCCTTTGCCACAGAGCAGATAATACAAAGGCTCAGCCCAAGTTCTAAAAAGATAAAGTAGAGGATATGGAAAGAAGTCCCTTGTGTGTCATGTCTACCAAAGTCTAGTACAGACGCATCGAGACTACACAAAAAGGACTAATTTTGTTCGTCTACAAAGGACCTAGTACAGATTCGACAGAGCCTAGAAGGGTCTACAAGGGATTCAGTTTTCGTCAAAGCGTAGCCCTTCTTCTTCATGCCAAAAGATTGACCTCCAATGAGGCGTATTCTGATCTTTTATGGGCGTAGCCTCCCGGAAGCATATCAGCCACTCGGCCAGAGCAAGCAGCTTCCTGAAGCAGTCATTGGTCCGAGCCTTCAAAGAGCACAGCAGTAGGGGTGAGCATTATTCGGTTTTTGACCGAAAATCAAACCGAACCGAACCGAATAAGAGATTCGGTTCGGTTTTAAAAAAAATCGGTTCGGTTTCGGTATTGAAAATACTAAATTTTCTTATTCGGTTTTGGTTTCGGTTTTGGGTTTCGGTTTCGGTCCAAAACCGAAAACCGAATAAGAAAAATAAGTTACTATATATATGTATATACTATATTTTTATATATATATGTATATACTATATATACACACACATGTATTAATATATATAGGTATATACCGAATATACATATGTATATACTATAGGTATATACAAAATAAATTTAGGTATATTTAGTTATATATATTAACAAAAAAAAAGTGCAAATAAACCAAAAAAATTAAATAAACCGAATAAACCGAAAACCGAAGCGATTTAATTCGGTTCGGTTTGATTCGGTTATGGATCAATTCGGTTCGGTTTCGGTTTTGCTTATTCGATTTTCGGTCCAATTCGGTTTTCGATTATTCGATTCGGTTTGAACCGAATAAACCAAATGCTCACCCCTACACAGCAGGTCACGAAGCCTTAAATGGAAAGGACATAGCACAAACCTGTGGCTCTTCGGGTTGGCTATCCACCCATGACCTAGGTCGTCAGGACCTCGAAGATCCCCCAGACGTCACCCAGAGTTAAACTTCCTAAGGAGGACATTTACATACTCCTTAAGGGCAGCGATGGCTCCTTCTACACAGAGTTCTTCTATAAGAACATTGCTCCTATGAACGAGAAAAACCTCAACCAGCAGCCAACTTATACAAGGTCGATCGTCGCTCGAAGTTAAGTTTGGATCTCGCATGGTAGTGAAGGATGCCAAGAAGAAGACAACGACTCTTCAGAGGAGAACTTCCCATTTTATAGGACCGAGAATAGCCCAGAGTGTATGCCACATGGCCGACGGTCAAAATTCTCGTATTAATGGGATAAACCTAAGACTCAGCACGACGAGTGTTAGTCTTAGACCCTTGGAATTTCCCATATTACGGTGGCAATTAAGAGGGAAGTTCTTAAAGAGCGGGTATTTATCGCTCTTTACTTCAGAAGCCAAAGCCTTCGATCCAGAGGCGCAGCTACTCGCCTGCGCCAACCTCAGAAGCAAGATAGTGGTAGGCCCTACCCTTTGCTTTGCTTCAGAAATCAGTGTCTTCACTCCAGAGGTGCAACTACCTGCCTGCGCCAACCCGAGACATACAAGGGTGTTATACCCTTTCCTTGAAAGCTAACGCCTTTAAAGTTCAGAGGCGTAGCTACTTACATGCATATACATGAGGCGCTGGGTGGTGATATGCTCATACCATCTCCATTTCCACAGTACAGTCATCTGCTCCGATCCAGAAGTTTAAGTCACTTCTCTACAAGAGACTTGGGAACTCTCACTGTAACCAATGCAAGTCAGTATGTCGCTCCAAAAGCATGGTAACCTTGCCAACCTGAAGCACAAGCCTACTCGTCGCCTACAGCACAGTGACTTTGTTGCTCCGAAACACAGCTTTTTCATTGCTCTAAATGTACAGAAGTCTCGTTGTCATTTGAAGCCAAGTCCACTCATCGTCTGAAAGCACAGAGGCTCCGTCGTCTCCAGAAGCACGGTCTACTCGTCGCTCCAGAAGCACAACAGTACTTAGTCCTCACCAGAGGCACAAGAAGCATGGGTCTACCCTAATTGGTTTGTTTAAACCGCCTCTTACAGAAAAGATTGGGATTAAATCATGATTGATATCATATCAGATTGATTTAAATCTTAGACGAAGATCAATTAGACTCCAAATCTAGGATGAAATCCTAAGATTTACTCGGCTATATCCGAGCAAGTAAATCGACACGCGCCACGTATCACCTCCTTCGGTTATGTTGATAACCACCAGAGATCTCGATTGAGGGGAATCTCGATGTCCGCCACGTGTTAGCGCCGCAGAAGCCCGTACCGTACAATGGCGACAATTTTTTTAGATCTATGGAACCCTAATGCACATCGCATATATGCTCGGTTCTCTATAAATAGAAGGAGTTCTCCTTCAACTTAAAGGGAGAAACTTCATCTAAGAAGGAATAATCCACTAACCAACCAACAGAAGCACAACCACCTCTAAGGGTTCTTCTTCTCCAGATAGCCTCTTGATCGATAACTCCAGAGTTCCATCAAAGGCAGCAGAGAGCCAGAGCAAGGTTGATTCGTCGTCAGATCGTCAACGGAGTAAAGAAGCTACTACAGTGCTCGATCTCCACCGTCACACTTTTCCAGAAATCTCTTCTCCCTGTACTTAGAATATCATGTTTAGGACTTCTTTTTTTGTAAACAGATACCTTATACATTCAATAAAATAAAAAAGTTCATTCAATCTTTTGTTATGTCGAACAGTCATGAAAAGGTATAGTACTTTCTCAGCAAAAGTATGCACTGGATCTTCTTTCTGAGACAAGGATGCTGGATTGCAAGGTTGCTTCTAGTACTCCTATCGTGCAGAATCACAAGTAGTGTGTCGATGGTGGTGATTCGGTGAGTAAGGAGCAATATCAAACATTAGTTGGTCGGCTTATATATATCTATGTCATACGAGACCTGATATTACTAATGTCATGAGTGTGGTAAGTAGATATATACATGATCCTAGATAGCACTATATGGAGGCAGTTCACAGAATTCTCAAATATATTAAAGAAAGTCCAGAAAAGGGGTTTGGTTCAGAAGTTCTGGACATCTGAAAGTTGAAGGCTACTGTGATACCGATTGGGCGGATTGTATGGACGATCGCAGGTCCACTACAGGTTACTATATTTTTGTTGGAGGCAATCTTGCATCTTGGCGTAGCACGGAGCAAGATGTAGTGGCTAGGTCTACAGCTGACGCCGAGTACAGGGCTATGGCAGTTAGTATGTGCGAGATGATGTGTGTGAAGAGCTTATTGTCTGAGATGTGGTTATTTAGAGGAGACTCTCTGCAACTTTGATGTGACAAAAAATCAGCAACTGATATTACAAACAATCCAATTTAGCATGATCATACCAAACATGTGGAGACTTTTCGGATCTTCATCAAGGAGCAGCTGAATAGAGGATTTTTGACTTTGAGATTATGAAATCAGGGGAGCAGTTAGCTGATTGTTTAACTAAAGGTTTAAGACCTAGAGAGTTTGATATCTTTGTAAGAAGATGGGGATGATTGATATATATCGTCCATCTTGAGGGAGAGTGTTGAGTTATGAAGACTTATTTAGTCTCACATCGGATAGGAAAGAAGGAAGAGGCTAGCCTCCTTCTATATATATGTACTTCCTCTTGAATAATAAATCATCAAGTATTCCTTTCTATAGCTTTACAATAAGCATAATATTCACTACCTAATTGATATATGATTCAATTTACTAAGGAAAACATGTACTAATACTGATGTCGTAACTACCCAAAAGTTTTTTAAGTATGACATTTTTTCTGATATCCATTTCAGCCAACTGGTATCTTCATATAAACACATTAGTTTATTTCAGCTACTAAAACGTATGCTTGGAATTTTTCATGCCCAAGCTCCCCATTTAACCTATGCCTTGAAACCTATGTTTGACCAAGTACTGTTGTTTGTGTGCTTTTGGCAATTCATTGACCAATAAAATAACTAGCTAAATTTTTTCTGTCAAAATTTGCTTGCGGTGCTGCAATATTTATCGACCTTCACTCCATGCTCTTGTCTATTGCATGTGTTGCTTTGCCCATTTCATAATAAATTATTTATCAGGTTGTCTTATAAGTTATGCTGACCTTTTCTTTTTTAATATTGTTGATGTCATAATTTTGCAGGATCAATTGGGATAACTAATAAAATATTTGATTTGAGAAAACGGTATTAGTCATAATATTTGATCCTTATTATTCTTTAGCAGCTTATATTTGTTTAAGCATTTTAATGCTTTGTCCATATCATGTATGTTAGCCAACTTTTACCTCATGAATTATTTGAATTCTTTAAATTGGCCTAATGTTCCAATTGAATTCTCCATTTGTCTGAGCATTCAATGGTTTAAATTTAGTAGCCATAAATTCTCCTTCATATCTAAATACAAGCTTGTCATTATAGAGTCTTACATTTATACAATAGTATAGTCTGTTATGCTATTGTCAGACCACATAATCTTGAATATGACACTTCTAATGCATTCGTAAGGAGATCAATAATTCATAATGATCTCATAGTTTCACATTTATGTTTCTTTTAAAAACAAATATGCAAGATCTAAATTATGTGTTAAACTATTCCATAAAATGCTTCCTTCCTTAGCATTTTCATATACATATACATCTTTCATACTCGTATAAAATGTATAGCAATATGGGTCGTGAACATTCATAGATCATTGCTTTTGTCAGAAACCCAGACGTATGCTTTGTTATGTTTTACTTGTCTAAAATTAATAATTTTTTCTTTAAAATTATTTGATAAACTTATTTTAGACTACAAAAATTGTACATGATTGTATAGGCTTGCTCATATAGTTCCAATTGTTGTAAAGGATCTTAAACATGATCAATCATTTCTTCCCATTGACTAAAGTCATTGAATCACTGAACACCATTAATGTGTTGCCACTCATTAGATTTTGTCATATGTTATGTTTCTTTCAAGATTTATAATTTCTCCAGTAATTATAGCTATCTCACATGAATTCTGCTCACTCCATTGGGCACTAGTTCATTGTATTTTTTATTAATTTGTCATATTGATATTTACTCTGCAAATATATTTGTGTAGCTTTAATTAGAATAAACAAGTTGTGCATTGCCTCTTCTACATTTATATTAATACGCAAACTTACCTCTATTTCTTGAAGACAAAATCATTAGAAATATTTCTAATGTTTAGGAAATGGGAGACATGTTAACGGTGACGGTGATAAAAAAAATTATTTTTGTACTCTCTTATTCCTAACATAATTTTTGTAATGTTCTCTCTCCATGTCGAAGCATTAGAGATTATGACTTGTTGGGAAAGTCTCAAACTTGCTAAGGGTGAAATGCGAATAATGGAACTATTTAAAATGGTGTACAAAATAATATTTCTTCTAAAGTGTGTCACATCCCACTCCCGAATACATTGTGTAGCGTATAAAACACATCCCCAGGCTATGTGACATATGAATCATTCTTGTTCATATTCGCGATTGTCGCCCATAATTTCTAGACTAGGATTTCAAGAAATATTAAACATTCTATTTACATTGACATAGCATAACTAATGTACAACACTATGAGTTATAGTCCTTACACAAAATCATTAATTTACATAAACCTTCCAGCTACAAAATGTTAATGTTGTATCCTTGAAAGTCACCCGAAGATCATTCCTCAACCTCGTCCGCATTGTATAGAAATAACATCTCGCCTGTAACATCATTTTTCCCTAGTGAATAATACTAGGACGTCAAAAAGACAACATGTCCTCGGTCAAGAATTGTAAGAAAATAAAATAAAAATATGATATGGTAAGGAAACGAAAGTTGAGTATTCATAACTTTTGCATAAAGACTTGAAAAAATAGGTTCAAAGAAGATTTATAACTTACCTATGATTCTAACTAACTTCTACGCTAGTGTTCTTATGGTGTCTAACAAATCAAACAATACAACCCTGTTTTACTACCACAACTACAAATAAATTTTCTAAATGATAATGCAATTTGGAGAACAACTGTTTGAATAACCACTTTAACTAGTTTTTTAACAATAATCCCATGGCCAGGGATCAGACTATGGCAGGATGGCACGAAGCTTAGAATCTGGCCCTCTCACATCCAGTGAGTAAAATAAGATAGATTATCAATTCACCTAATCGATCTTTTAATGGAAATATGTATGTCCAAATTCAGGTACAGGTAAGTGAGTTAAGCCTCACACACTCAATTTGTAAGGCCTTATGAAAGAGCTTAACTACTTATTAGCTTTTATTTTTATTATATTGTGGGATTTCTCAGTTGGTATTCAAGTGGTTCTCCTCCGTCCAATATTTTCTAAACTAAAATTACAACAATTTATATTATCTTATTACTTCTGCTATGTATCTCATGTTCATTATTATTATGCAAGTATGCATATTAGAATGTATCTAGATTCAAGATTTCGTCTTGTTTATAATTTCAGGAAGCAGTAATAAAATTATTATATTCTATCCCAATTTTGGGATAATCATAAATGCAAGCGTACATATTCCAGAATTAACATTCTTTTAATTGATACAGAGCAGACAATATCAAAAATTAACTTTTGGTTTCAGTTGCGCGACTTGTGTCCGTGTCATACGTATCCTGGACACCTGTAATTATAGTGTCCCGCTTTCGATAGGCGATGGACTTCGTAATATGCTTGTGCTGAGTCAAATCGGTCGGGAACTTAGATGGCCATCTGACTCGATCGCTGAGCTTGGTAAACGATAACACCTTGCGGCATCGATCAAATCGATTTGGACGAATGTTATGAGAATCGATCCAATTAATGGAACGGCTTTTGTTGGAATAAGTCCTAGATGCAGTATGCTGCGTCTCGGCGAATGAGCTCTATATAAGAGTCCCTTCGATGGGACCGGACTGTTGTATGGTTTTCTTGGAGCTTTTGCCGCTTGGTTTTGATGAATGTGTTTTTACGTCTTTTTCTGAATGTATTCTACGAATTTTGAAACGAAGGATTAAAGAAGGAATTCTGACTAAGTATTGGTGCCATTGCAGGAGCTCGCGTAACTAAAGCTTGAACGTTGCAAAATACTTCGACGGTCGGCACGATCAAAATACTTTGTGGGTGATTCGGTCCATTCTTTTCTACTCCTTCCTGCAAACGAAATTCTTTGCCTCGAACTCATTCAAATTAACGATGCCAAGTTAATTGCATGCCAATCCACTAAGGTCAAGAACTTGGGAAAAAAGTATCGATTTAGAGTAATTTACTCTAAAAATATAAGTTTCGCACCAAAATGAGAAAGTTTAAGGTTCTAGTAAAAAGATAGACTATTTCACGTGCTACAAAATAATTTGAAACGTCGATTGTGGCTTACGGTGCCTCGGGAATTTGGTGCCTACAGGATGCTAAGTCGGAAGTACGGCTCGAGAAAAATGATTCGTTGCATGAGTAGGGCAAAATGATAATGTCGCTCAATACTGCCCGTGCTATGCAAATCTGTCTACATATATTAAACTGTTCACGTATTAGCATGGTCATGGACAGCTTGTGCACAAGTTAAACTTTCTTCAATACGGTATCCGGGGCATCGGAACCGAATCGACCTAGGGGGAATAAACAAATTCATACTTCGGCACGAGGCATTGTGGGACCTCCAGTAGGGCTTACAAACCAAGCTAACAGGCATATTGCAATGCCATATAAAAGTCCCTCGTGGTGCATAGCATCAATGACTGCACATATAAGATAGATCATGCTCACATATTGTCTTATGCATGTAGTAAATATTATTTATGTTTTATGCAGAGACGAGCACGGCCGCGATAAGAATTATGATAAATCATTATGTTTAACTGTATGTTTTACTACTTCAAAGATGGCTATCGATATGCACGTCGCGGTGGACCCAAAGAAGATTAAAACGATGGTAGATTAGAAACGACCTACCTCGGCTAGCGACATTCGGAGTTTTCTGGGCTAGCAGGCTACTATCGAAGATTCGTGCGAAGCTTTTCAAAAATAGTGTCGCCTCTGACTCGCCTCACCCAGAAGGGAGTCGTATTTGAATGGAGTGATGACTGTGAATCCAGCTTTCAAGAGTTGAAGCAATGGCTCACCTCGGCTTCGATCCTTGCACTTCCAGAGGGTCCAGAAGACTTTCAGATATTCAGCGACGCATCAAAAACTGGCCTCGGGTGCGTACTCATACAGAAAGATAAAGTCATCTTCTACGCTTCACGGCAGTTGAAGCAGCACGAGAAAAACTATCCAACGTATGACCTAGAATTGGCGGCGATCGTATTTGCATTGAAACTCCGGCGGCACTACCTCTATGGTGTAGCTTACAGAATCTATACAGATCATAAAAGCCGGAAATACTTATTTACGCAACGAGAACTCAACTTACGACAGCGACGTTGGATCGAACTCATAAAAGATTATAAGATAACGATCGAGTATACGCCGGGCAAGGGAAACGTCGTAGCCAATACGCTGAGCAGAATATTTATAGGATCATTGGCCCTAAATAATGAGATACGGAGAGACCTTGAAGTGATGGGTATCGAACTCGGAATTGAGTATCGACACCTGCACCTAGCTCAGTTGAAGCTAGGGTCGAGCCTGCTTCACAAAATAAAAACTGCACAAAAAGATAATTTATTCCTGAAGAAGATGCGTGAGCTGATTTCAACAGGAAGGGCGACTGACTTTGCGAAAGACGGAGACGGGAAAATGTGACTAAAAGGAAGGCTCTGCATTCCTGAAACTGTCGAACTCAGAAAAGAAATTCTGACGGAGGCACATTATGCGAAGTACTCGTTACATCCTGGAAGCACCAATATGTACAAGGACTTACGCACAAACTTTTGGTGGCACGGCATGAAGAAAGACGTGGCTACTTTCGTTTCATAATTCATGGTGTGTCAGTAAGTGAAGGCAGAACAACAAAGGCCAGGCGGAGAGCTGCAGAACATCGCCATTCCCGAGTGGAAGTGGGACAACATCTCTATGGATTTTATTATAGGATTTTCGAAGACGCCGCAGGGGAATGATGCAATTTGGGTCATTATTGATAGATTGACCAAGTCGACTCACTTCATCGTAATTAAAGTACGATAGAGCATCGATCGGTTAGCACAAATCTATATCGACGAGATTGTTTGACTGTACGGGGTACCGGCCATAATAATTTTGGACATAGACGGGCGATTCCTATCGCGTTTTTGGACGAGCCTGCAAGCGGCGATGTGGACCAAACTAAATTTTAGTTCTACGTACCACCTCCAGACAGACGGTCAGACGGAGAGGGTAAATCAAATCTTAGAGAATATGTTATGTCTGTGTGTGATCGATCTAGAGACTAGTTGGGATATGCATTTGCCGCTTGCGAAGTTTGCGTATAACAACAGTTATCAGTCGAGCATTCAGATGGCTCAATATGAAGCGCTCTACGGGAGGAAGTGTCGTTCTCTAATATGCTGGGATGAAGTCGGAGAGCGACAAGTGCTCAGACCGGAACTGGTGGAGCAGGGCGTCGAAAAAGTTTGCTTGATCCGAAATAGACTCCGTATCGCGCAAAGTCGACAAAAGAGCTACGCAGATCATCGTCGACGATCGCTAGAATTTTTGGTTGGGGACCATGTATTTTTGAAAGTAACGCCCATGCATGGTGTGATGCGGTTCGTCGTTAAAGGCAAATTGAGCCCGAGATTTGTAGGCCCTTTCGAGATCATCGAGCGACTTACAACGATTGCTTATCGGATCGCACTACCTCTTGTCTTGGCTGATGTGTACGATGTTTTTCACGTTTCACAACTTTAAAAATACGTGCACGATCCAAGTCACGTGGTTAGCTTCGATCAGTTGGAGCTACGTACTGACTTGTCTTACTCGGAGGAGCCTATTAAAATTTTGGACCGTAAAGAGAAGGTATTGCAAAATTGATTGGTGTCCTTGGTCCGCGTGCTTTGGCAGAACCATTCAGTTGAAGAGTCGACATGGGAAATATAGGTGGAGATGAAGGAGAAGTACCCTTCGTTGTTTGCCTAATTTAAGGTCAGACCCTTGTTCTTAAGTTTCGGGACGAAACTTTTTCTTAGTGGTATATTAGTAGTGTCCCACTTTCGATAGGCGACGGACTTCGTAATATGCTTGCGCCGAGTCAGATCGATTGGAAACTTAGATGGTCATCTGACTCGATCGCTGATCTTCGTAAACGATAACATCTTACGGCATCTATCAAATCGATTTGGACGAATGTTACGAGAATCGATCCAATTAATGGAACGACTTATGTTGGAATAAGTCCTAGATGCAGCAGACTGCGTCTCGACGAGTGAGCTCTATATAAGAGTCCCTTGGATGGGATTGGACAGTTGTATGGTTTTTTTGGAGCTTTTGCCGCTTGGTTTTGATGAATGTGTTTTCGCGTCATTTTCTGAATGCATTCTACGAATTTCGAAACGAATGATTAAAGAAGGAATTCTGACAAAGTATTAGTGCCATTGCAGGAGCTCGCGTAACTAAAGCTTGAACATTGCGAAGCACTTCGATGGTCGGCACGATCAAAATACTTGGTGGGTGATTCGGCCCCTTCTTTTCTACCCCTTCCTGCAAATAAAATTCTTTGCCTCGAACTCATTCAAATCGACGATGCCAAGTTAATTGTATGTCAATCTACTAAGGTCAAGAACTTAGGAAAAACGTATCGATTTAGAGTAATTTACTCTAAAAATATAAGTTTCGCACCAAAATGAGAAAGTTTAAATTTCTAGTAAAAAGATAGAATATTTCACGTGCTGCAAATAATATGAAACGTCGATTGTGACTTACGGTGCCTCGGAGAATTTGGTGCCTACGGGATGCTAAGTCGGAAGTATGGCTCGAGAAAAATGATTCGTTGCATGAGTAGGGAAAAATAATAATATCGCTCAATACTGTCCGCGCTATACAAATTTGTCTGCATATATTAAACTATTCACACATTGGCATGGTCATGGACAGCTTGTGCATAAGTTGAACTTTCCTCGATACGGTATCCGGGGCATCGGAACCGAATCGACCTAGGGAAAATAAACAAATTCGTGCTTCAGCATGAGGCATTGCGGGACCTCCAGCAGGGCTTGCAAACCAAGCTGATAGGCACGTCGCAATGCCATATGAAAGTCCCTCGTAGTGAATAGCATCAATGACCGCACATATAAGATCGATCATGCTCACCTATTGTCTTATGAAGGTAGTAAATATTATCTGTGTTTTATGCAGGGACGAGCACGGTCGTGGTAAGAATTGTGATAAATCATTATGTTTCACTGTATGCTTTACTACTTCAAAGATGGCTATCGATATGAACTGAATTCAATTAGTTTTAAATAGAAAGAAAACTCTAAAGCATGTCTACCTTAACAATCAGAGTCGGTTTAGATGAGTGGGTTCGTCTCGTCCACTTAGCAAGTGTGCTAATGTCATGACCCGCACCCGCTTTTCGGACGCGAGCTCGTGAGCAAGCCAGCTACGTATCGAACGGACTCTAGTCCGACTTGAGTATGTATAAGCTGTCAAGGTCATGGATATCATGTCTAATCTAAACTGTATCACAATCCACAAGAATCAAATAAAACAAGAATGAACAAGTATGGGTCATGGTCTGCAGCCCATTAACATATTGTCGATTAGACTCTAAGAATGATATGAGTCTATAAAATAAGCAGAATATATATATCATGATATGGAATATAAAGCACGAGAGGATAATAAAGAATATCACAAGTAAATACATGTATCATGCATCGCAATCCTCTACCATCCCGCTCTGCTAACTAACTCCACACAATCGCTAAACCTGAAGAGATCATCAGGTCCTCAGAGCACTAGCAAGATACATAATATACAATCCAACATGCAACAGTACAAGTATACAGAGAAGTAAGGAACAATCAAGGATATCCGACGAGACAAATGAACTAAGACACAAGATCTAAACACAAGGATCCTAAGACACTGGCATGCCATACTAGAAATGGCTAATAGGTCAAAGCTATAGACTGCAGTCAAGGCAAGTACTCACAATCTATAGTGTCTCAATCGCAGTCAAGGCAAGTACTCACAACCAAGACGGTAGCCAATCCTAGTATAAAAATCCTATAGACCGTAGTCAAGGTAAGTACTCACAATCTATAGAATGTCAAAGTCAAGTCCTACTCAAGTCATGTCAAGTCAAGTCAAGTTATAATCAAGTCGAGGGAATCGTGGTGTAGGACTAGATGACTCTATCAAGAAAAAAATATGAAACTAACACAGTGTAACAGATAGAATATCATAACAGGAAGGAACGAGAATGTGCAGGCAACTAGAAACATGTAAAGTAAAACTGTAATAGGATGAATGTACTAGACATGGAACAAGCAATCATGAATATAAGGAAAAGAACAGCAGTGAGATAATGAACATGCATATAAATTATACTGTACAAGTTGGCAAGGTATACTTGCCTAGTGGTAGCGCGAAGAACCAATAAAATACCGTCAACTGGTACGACATAAAGTCCAAAATCCAGAAATGTCTCCGAAAGCTGAAACAGACATCGCCAACATTCTCAGAATAGCCAAATTAGCTAGGATTGCCTGTCCTTAAGTCCAATTCTGGACATAGGGGCAAAACGATAATTTCGGGCAAAAACGGTATCCGCCGTTGGACCCGCTTTGCATCGAAAAGTGTGCCAGAGTCAACGGTCACTAAAGTCATCAAACTATATGTCAACAGGTCCAGTTTTACGATACGAACCCAACCGTATGTCCAAAGTTAGATTTCGGCGGGCCGTGCACAAAATTGCTCGTTGAGTCGGACCATGGGGCCCACAAAACGGCGGTCCGATTCAACTGTCTCAGAATTGGACCAAACTTGGCATACAGGACCAGAAAAATGATACGGTCCTGTTGGCATAATTTTTGTCTCGATCTGACGAGCGTACACAAAGTAATTGGGAAACTTGCACAGAGGCCGATACGGTGAATTTCGACGGATACGTATCAAATTCGTCGCGCACACGCGACCAATTTGAATTCTGTCAAAGCCCACACGACCACGAAGCCGTTATGCACCTTTTAATGCTTTCGGTTCGCGACCACGTCGCCCGGTTTGGCAGAACATACGTCGTATCGAAGGATTTTTATGATTTTTAATATTTTAAAAACCGGTTTTTGCCCATCTGTGGAATCTGATTTCTCGACGCACAGTCGACGAAATCAAACTCTGTAAGTTGGGTTGCAGAGCCGTATAGGTTGTCTAGGTCTGTCATTAAATAGTTTTCGAAATCTGTTAATAGGTTGGCTACGAACTGCCTTCTAAGTTGGGGTCCAAAAACAGTTTAATACTCTATTTTTCGATGGTTTTTACTCGACTTTACGTCGACTTTTCGGGCTGGTCGATCAGCGATATCCAACTCCACTAGTTGGAATTCAGAGAGGGTTACATCGTCTCTCCATAGGGACTTACGGAATCGAAAACGATCGACTAGATAGAAAGAAAATCGATTACAAAATAGGTACCTGCACTGCTGCTGCGCTGCTATTGATTCAATTCCCCGTACGCGTGCGCGCTGCATCTGCGTGGCCTCGGCCGCGCGTGACGGTGGCGCCGGCGGCTGGTGGCCATGCATACACCCCTGAGCGGGCGTGCGAGGGTGGCGACGCGATTAGTTTAGGGTTTGAAGGTTTTTCCCGAGAGTTTCGTGCGTTGGTTATATAAAGGAGGCTCGAGTTTTTTTAAGCTAAAACTCGGGTTGGGGTTCTCTGTTCTGGATGCAAAGCTCAGCCCGGGGCTGCTCAGCCTGGGATGGCTTGGGGAAGTTGGGCCCGACCAGCTCGGGTGGGCTGGTGTCACGTCCCGCTCCCGTAGGAGCGATCGTCCTCGCTAAGGCGTGATGCCGTACGAGCCTAGATTGCGCTCGTGCAAGACAGTTCCATAACGGCCGATTACATCGGCGGCGACGGGGTCGTCGCACAGAAGTCCCAAGCAGAATATTGAATATGCAGCGAAAATTTAGAACAAGAACACAAGACATTCAAAAGAAAATCTTTTATTGATATTGAGTACATGATTACAATTATAGGCGCTAGGCCAATTTACAAGTCTCTTAGGCTCACTTTTCACTCATGTTACAAGTCACTCTGCTCTCTCTCATCTCTCGATACAATGCTTGAACCAGCGGAAGCTTCGGAAGGCGATGTCCATATATTATGTCCCGTATAAGTCTGACTCCATGCGGCCGCACGCTTCGAATCGCCAAGGAACTCCGTGCCTCGATGCATCCAAGCGAGCTCCGCACCACGAGCTTCTACCTGTGCCTACACATGTAAACTGTATGGGTGTCAGTACTCAACTGTATTGGTGGAATGAGCTCCTCACCCACCCATACAAAACTAACACGTTAATTTACTTTGTGCAACTTAGTCCCCCTTTGTATTGTCTTTCTACTCTTTCCTTAGGATCAGTTTTAGGACGGATGCCTTGGCCTATTCTGTGCCCCTAGACCATCCCGTGCTTGCAATAACAATGTCGACTCAAACAACGTTAACCTATCAAGTCGTGCTTGTCTTTCGGCCAAAATCAGAGACGTACTACGCGATAGTACCCAATTCCTTGTGACCGTGCTACAAATCTACCGTGCCGTGCCTCGCAACTCAATATGACTTGACTATATCGCCGCATCGCGGCCCTTGCTACTTTGATCACCAACTGACCCAAATCAAGACTTCTGGACAGAGTGTCACTCGACCGACTTTGCCTTGCGGCGTTTTCTGACTTCAACTTAAGACAACTCAAACCAACTTATGCAACTTATATGCCAACAACTTAAGACCGACGTTGCATCTCGTGCCGTAGCACGTCGCCTACGTTGAAACCAAATCTTAGGCCCAATATTGTGTTCTAACTATACACACACATTCAACTCAACTCAACTCAATCCAAAGGCACACACGCGAATTTCTGCCATGCCGACTCATCTATATGATTTGATCACTGACTCCCAGAGCCATCCTGGACTCCTTTAGCTTGTTAGGCGGCCGCTCTTGCCAGCGTGAGTAGCTAGCTCCGCTGGCAAGCCTCTGCGCAAACTTGTGCGGTCATCCAGTACGTGCTAATGCTGCTTCTCAAGAACCGGTCCCCTTCCGTCGGGCTACCGTTCGAGGAAACTCTACCTTGTCGACAAGTTGTCCATGACCATGCAAGACTCGACTCAACTGACGTATCACAAAGTCATTCCACCTCTAGTGTTATCATCTCTTTCAGGGCCAAGTTCAATACTTCTCACATCTGAGATCTTGCCTCGATGACCCGTAGTCGCGAGCATTTTTCTTTCTTGCCCTATCATTTTACTCAACTCAAAAACAACTATTTGTAATACTCTCCAAGCTCAATGAATCAACCGTGGCCCGTGCCTGAAAACACTAAGTCTGTGACATCGTGCCTTAAACCAACTTGAACTCTATGTGACGCCACCGCCCAAGACATACTCTATATGACGGGCTTGAAACCGTAAGACTAAGTTGTCATACCCTGCCGTAGAACTTGTAGGACCGTGCTTGGAATGACTTAGGTCGACCACCATCACTTTGTCTAACTTTACCAAGCCTACAACTTAACTCAAGGGACGAGTAAAGGCTATGCCAAGCCTTGTATCATGGAAGCGTGCATGCTTTATCGAGCATTTACGCAGGCGACGCCTATGACTTAGGCTACGTACATAACTTTGCCTACTCAACCAACTTTCATTCTCCCCTGCAACGGGACGAAGGATCGAGTGTCAATTTCAAAGCACGCCGTGCACCAACTCTAAGCCGACCATTGGACCTTTCCATATTCTAACTCAATTCGACCGTCGGAATTATTCCCTTTAGCTATGTGATTCGTCACTTTTATTATCAAGCCTACTTGTGCAAGTTGAAAACATGCGATTTATTATGTGAAGGCTAAGATGAGGCAAGTTCACCGAAACTACCCCACCTGAGCGATGTCTCCGAGTAGCCGTTGCAAAGCTGTCACGACCCGCACCCTGAAGAGGGGCACGAGTACGTGGTTACGTCCAGCCTACGCCGCAGTATCGGCGGTAGAACGCTGTATATAGGGTCTGTAAATACTACGACTAAAACAGATAAATGTACATGTACAGTATATACACTCCGAACGGAGGTAACATAGCAATACAGTCTCAATCACATAATCAAAACTAAGGTAGATAGCATGGAAAAGAGATATGATAGATAAAATAGGAAACGAGTCCAAAAATCCCCAAGTCATAGCTAACACAACATCCAGAGTCTCAGAATAAAATAAGTATAAAGATACTACAACAGGAATGAACTAGCTGGCTCGCAGGCCAGGGAAACCTACTAAACTAGGCTACTCGGGGTGAGCGAAGTCTAGTGGCTCTACCACTAAGCCACTGTCTAAGTCTACTCCGTCTGACTCGACCCCATAATAGGTCGGACAATCTGCCTCTAAATCATCTGTAAAATTGTCAACGGTATCCTGTCAGGAAAATGAGCAAGTACAAACAACAACAGCAGTTCCATATGAATTGACAAAAGCTATAAGAGACAGTATAATGAAATACAAGACAAAAATATGTAAAGTACAGGGTAAAACCAGCAGGAAATGTATAATAGGTGTGAGTACTGAATAGAACAACAATATGTATGTAGGATTGCTTAGGAACTATCCGGAAGCCGAGTTACAACCCTTAAACCAAACAAGGACCGGGGTTGTAACTCTTCTCCCGAACAGAACTTAGCCTCCTAGGATAAATAAATATGAAAAGGTGCCTTGAATTATTAGTGCGTCATGTGATCGGTTTGGAAAACATGTTCAAGCTTTCCATCTGACCGGCTACAAACAAATAACAAGTGTGAAACAACAAGTATGAAGATAAGGCCGATCACCATGGCAAGTTGTGAACAAGTGGGGTCAGGCTTTACCCATCGTGAGCGAGCTAGCGAGGGTATAGCTATGAACAAGTAACAAGTACAAGCGTGAGGTACAAGTAGGGATTTTGATCACACAACCACTAATAACTCCCCATCCCCGAATAGTATACTGGATCCGAACATGACACGTCATGATACGAGACTCAAGAGCAGGTGATCAGCCCACTCCCAAGTTCATGTCTATACAAGTATAAGTAACAAGTCAAGTCATGTACTAATATACCAAGTAATCCAGGAACAACATCTCATGACAGGATCCGACGTAGACTAGTCCGTGAACCATCGTGTCTAGAAATCAAGTAAGATACTACAACTGAATCGGATATAGCAGATATCAAGACAATAAAAACTATCAGTGAATGTACTCGCCTGTGGTCCTGATCTGATAGGGTGAACAGACGCTCAGAGTGATCACAGACCTAAAATAAGATACTATGAGTCAAACAGGGCTTAATACTGAAAAATGAAACTAACACAAGCCATGAATGCAAGTCTAAGCCAAAACTAGGTCAATCTAGGTCAAACTGAGTCATACTAGGTCACACTGGTTCATACTAGGTCATACTAGGTCACTGGAAGTCAATCCAAGTCAAACTAGGTCAATCGGGATCAAAGGTTGACTTATAGTTGACTTTTGGTCAAAAAGTCAACCCTGGTCAACCCTGGTCAACTCTGGTCAACTCTAGGTCAACTCTAGGTAGTTTAATGTTGACTAACAGTTGATTTTCAGTCAACTGGTCAACTCTGGTTTGGTTTCGATCAAATCGGGTCGCTTAAAGGCTAAGTTTGACTCTCGGTTGACTTTTGTTGACTTTTGGTCCAAAAGGTCAACCGACGTCAAAACTAGTCTTAGAGTACCATATTTGATCATTACCAACCACGGGAATCAAGTTCTAACTCTATCTTAGGCTTCTAACACAAATACCCTATTCCTAGGCAAAACTAGCATTTACCCTTCCAAGGTAAATCCCGATACCTTGTCCAAACCCAAGGAAACCCCGTAAATACCCATGGTACTAGCCTAGGCTCCTTAGGGTAGCTAGATATCAACCTATCTAAGGTTTACCTACCAAGAAATTTGGGTATCCTAAGTATCTAGGCCATGTTAGGATACGGGGTATCGATTTACCCTATTACCTTATTCTATCTCATGAATTTACCCTTAACACTATCACACTCCCATACCACTCACTCACACACAACACTCACATGGTATTTCTCACACTCATAGGCTTCTCCTATGGGTTTCCTACTTGTTTAGACAATAGGCTACCTATAGGTTACTAAACTATGCACTCTAGACTCTCACACACCCACACAAACTCACAACTACACACACACACACATAGGTAAACACATGGACAGATTTTGTAGGATACATGGACTGATTTGTAGGAGTTTGTGGACTGATTTTTAGGGGAAAAGGACAGCCATCTAGTGCTGTATAGGTGGACAAATGATGGGGTTTAAGGGGATGTGCAAGTGGGGAAAAGTGGACTGTTATGTGGGAAAACAAGTGGACTGATTTAGAGGACTTGGGGGACTGATTTAGTGGTGTTGTAGGGCTGTCATATAAGATGAAGTATGGACAGAACATTAGGCAAAAAGGGGACAGCCAAGTAGGTGTTTTAGGACTGATTTTGAATGGGTTTAAGGGGCATGTTGGGCTATTTTTTGAAGGCAAATGTAGGGGCTGCCATGTGGCTGAATGCCCCCTCCTAACCTGCTGAATTCAGCAGTTTATCCCCCCTCCCCTCTACTTTACTCTCACACCCCCCACAAACTCATCTCTCTTCCACCCTCTATATAGCACGCTTTATTCACTCAAACCTTTCCACAAACATCACTCCCTCATCCCAACACAACACCTACACCAACACACACACACTCCAAGCCAAATCTGGCCGAAACCTGCTGCCCCTAGCCCAAGCACAACAACATCACACAACAACACATAATATCCACCATATATATATATATATATATATATATATATATATATATATATATATATATATATATATATATATATATATATATATATATATATACACACATAGGAAATAAATATGATACATTAATATACTTGGAAAAACATTCTAAAAACATGTAAAATCT
This sequence comes from Iris pallida, assembly GCA_029216955.1. NCBI lineage: Eukaryota > Viridiplantae > Streptophyta > Magnoliopsida > Asparagales > Iridaceae > Iris > Iris pallida. The sequence goes on along the minus strand of JANAVB010031019.1, from coordinate 3,076,622 downwards.
GGAATATTAGTAAGAACAACACAAAAACAATATTAAAACAATATCCATGTATCCAAATGGGGGCTTTTCCTATTGGGATACAATCCTACATGTGGACACCTCTAATAATATCCAAATGGACACAAAATGGTCTCTAATGGGGACACAACCATGGAAATCATTCCTATTGGGTTCCTAACCAATCTACATGAGAAGAGAAATAAATTTGGAGAAGGGATTACCTAGATTTGGAGAAGGAATCAATGGGGAAGCTCTCCAAATAAATTTGGAGAAGAACAAGAGAGAGAATGAGAGGGTGGATAATGATGAAAAGAAAGGGGCTCTATCCTATGGTGTGGCCGGCTACATGATGGTCCAAAAACCCCTTTTGGTATTTACAAGTTTGCCCTCCAATGGTTTAATTAGCTAAAAAATTGGAAAGGGTTAAGTCGGGGTAGTTTAGTCAAACCGAAACCACTAATCTCTAACTAATACTAACTAAAAATAATTAGTCTAGTCTCCAACCAAAATATCTAACATGTGGGCCATGGCTAACTAGTGTGTGGGCCCGCTAAGGTCAAAACTACCCCGGGTCCCCGAAATAAGTCAAAATAAGTCGGAATGAGTTGAAATTTGAACCCGATTCAAATATCCCCAAAATAAAGCAATAAATAAATAAATAATTCTAAAATAATTTAAAAATGAAAAATGACAAAAATACCCCTGTTTCTGGAAACTGGGGATGACAAACCTATCCACCTTAAAAAAAATTCGTCCTCGAAATTAAAACCAAACAATAGTAAAATCTCAAATTTACAAGTCCTGGCTAAAAATTTAAAATGATTAAAATCTCAAAAATCAAAGCAGAAATTAAATGACTAAATTTATAAAATTTAAAATTACTCTCAAATATAAGTCTATCCACCTTAAAGAATCATCCAAAAACTTAAAATGAAGCAACACAGAAAATTCATGCAATTTGATAATCGTATGCGTCTGTCCAATAATCATGATACTCAGAATCTCCGTCATGCCAGTGAGCAAGGCTACGATAATCACAGAGTCCTCAACTACGGTACATACCTCTAGAATCATGGTATTTAAAATTTTTGCATTGCCGCTAGCTTGGCAGCGTAAATCTTAAATTCCCACACCCTAGAAATACGTCCATAGTCCGACTATATGTCCTCACTCTGCCTGCTAGCATGACCCTAGAGGATTCTAAAATCTCATAATCGAGGCGACCTAGCCCATACGACTTATCTTAGAAAAATTACATCACAAAAACAAACTTTCATCAAACAGACAAGGAACAGATGGAATCGAATTTCAAATAGTTTATAAGGAAGCAAATACAGAAATGAGATCGAAAGATCGGGACCTGCACTCTGCTCTGCTACTGCCTGAGTGGGCTCAACTGCCATGGTGAAAGCATGCCCCTGCTGGCCTCCTCTAGCCTGCTGAACTCTGCCCTGGCCTGCCTGTCTGGCTGCACGGGCAACACAGTCCTTCATCTGGTGATCTGGAGCTCCACAGAATAAACAAACTCCCAGCCTCATCCTACAAACCTCCCGGGTGTGCCCCATCTTCTTGTAGAAGGCACACTGGATGTCCTGCCTCTGGCCCTGCCCAGGGTGCTGCTGGGCACGCGTCGGTGCCTGCTGAATCTACAACTGAGGCTGTTGCTGCTGGAACTGCCTCTGCTGGAAATGTGGGCGCTTCGCTGGCCCCGCACTCGAACTGGCTTCCAAAACATCACTGCTCCTCTTCGGCTTGAGGCCGAAGTCCTTCTCAGCAATCTGAGCCTCCATCAAAATCTATTCAAAGGTCGCGTCTCGTCGCCCAGATGTGCGATGTGCGCACTGCATGAATGAGACCCCTCCTGAACTTTCGGGCCTTGCACCCCTCATCCTGAACCAAACTTGGTGCAAACATGCTCAGGCGAAAAAACTCTGCAGCGTACTCGTCCACCGACGAGTTCCCCTGAACCAAACTAGCAAACTGCCCCTCCAGAGCTGTCAAGGCTACATCTGGGTAGAACTTCTCCTTAAAGAGTTTCCTGAAGTCCTCCTAAGATATACCTCTAACCGACGCACGCGGATCCGTGCAGTACCATGTCAGCGCTATGTCGAAGAACTGGCTCGCTGCAGAAGTCACCCATAGAGCTCTCGGAACCTCTGCCAACTCTAAGCTCCGCTGGACGTCCTCTAGCCAGTCGTCCGCGTATAGGATACCCTCGGTACCCTTGAACTCCCACGGGTTCATCTTCCTGAAGTGGAGGTGTGTACTGGGCCTCCCCTGACCCTGCTGCTGATCTGGTGCTCCCTGAACTGTAGCCGGTGCACCTCTCTCTACTGCTGCCATAGCTAGCTGATGCGAGTTCTCCATGGTCTGTCGCAGCACCTCTGTCTGACGGTGCTGTGCCTCTGCCTGTGCTCTCTATGTCTGCAACATCTGCTGCAGAAGGGCCATCATCCCCTGGGTATCTGTCGGTAGCTGAGGCAGCGGTAGAAGAATGTCAGGGATGACCATGGACGGTCTCGCTGCTGGAGGTGGAAGACCTCCTGAAACCGTCGCTGCTGCTCCCGTCCGAAGGGCAGGGTCTGATGTGGTAGCTCCCTGAACTGCAGCTCCCCCAGCTGGAGGTGGAAGACCTCCGGGAACTGCCGCTGCTACTCCTACCTGAAGGGCAGGGACTGAGGCTACTGCTCTCTCGACTGCTGCTCCCGTAGCCGGAGGTGAAAGACCTCCCGGATCTGACCTCTCTGGAACTGTACTGGGCCCTGCTGCCTGAGAACGAGTCACCGTCATCCTGAAGATGAATTGAACCCAAGAGATCAATATGGCACAAGATAAGATATTATCAAAGGAGGACAATTGAATTCAAATACAAGAAGAGCTGTCATGGTAATCAAAAGATCAGAAATTTCCTAAAATGTGATTGCGTAACTCCTACCATACCCTAGATCCTACATCCTAGACGCAGGCTCGTAATTAGTACTCTAAGTCGAGCACCATTACGAGATCGTACTATTTACGACTCTAACCTGCATGGGCCACCATAAAAATATGTCACGACCCGCACCCTGAAGAGGGTCACGAGTACGTGGTTACGTCCAGCCTACGCCGCAGTATCGGCGGTAGAACGCTGTATATAGGGTCTGTAAATACTACGACTAAAACAGATAAATGTACCTGTACAGTATATACACTCCGAACGGAGGTAACATAGCAATACAGTCTCAATCACATAATCAAAACTAAGGTATATAGCATGGAAAAGAGATATGATAGATAAAACAGGAAACAAGTCCAAAAATCCCCAAGTCATAGCTAACACAACATCCAGAGTCTCAGAATAAAATAAGTATAAAGATACTACAACAGGAATGAACTAGCTGGCTCGCAGGCCAGGTAAACCTACTAAACTAGGCTACTCGGGGTGAGCGAAGTCTAGTGGCTCTACCACTAAGCCACTGTCTAAGTCTACTCCGTCTGACTCGACCCCATAATAGGTCGGACAATCTGCCTCTAAATCATCTGTAAAATTGTCAACGGTATCCTGTCAGGAAAATGAGCAAGTACAAACACCAACAGCAGTTCCATATGAATTGACAAAAGCTATAAGAGACAGTATAATGAAATACAAGACAAAAATATGTAAAGTACAGGGTAAAACCAGCAGAAAATGTATAATAGGTGTGAGTACTGAATAGAACAACAATATGTATGTAGGATTGCTTAGGAACTATCCGGAAGCCGAGTTACAACCCTTAAACCAAACAAGGACCGGGGTTGTAACTCTTCTCCCGAACAGAACTTAGCCTCCTAGGATAAATAAATATGAAAAGGTGCCTTGAATTATTAGTGCGTCATGTGATCGGTTTGGGAAACATGTTCAAGCTTTCCATCTGACCGGCTACGAACAAATAACAAGTGTGAAACAACAAGTGTGAAGATAAGGCCGGTCACCATGGCAAGTTGTGAACAAGTGTAACTCCACTTTTCCGTTTTTCGTGAATTTTTAAATTTTCCTGATAATAATATAATAACTTATTTTAAACAATTTTCTTTGAACAATTGTTGTTAACTATTTTGAATGAATTTCATGATTGTTTTTGGAGGAAGAATTGAATTTTTGGCAAAGTAACTAATTTTCGATTTAGTTAGAGTGGTCCCCAAATTTTTTTAACAAATTTTCTAAACAGATTTTTTTTATGTTTTGTAATTATTTGAGTGGAGGGGGTTAGTTTGTGAATAGTGAAAAGGGTGAGGGCTTATTTGCATAATTGTTTTTAGTGGAGGGACCGAAGTGAAAATTTCACTTCTTCTTTATATTTTGATCGGAGAGAGAGAGAGTGACTCATTTTTCCAGAGTCCTCTCTAATCTCCATTTTCCCTCTTCCTATTTCCTCGGCCGATCTTGGAAATTCGAGGCGAGGCTCCGGCAGCAGTGGCGGTCGAGTTATCTTCCGGCGACGCCTCCGACAGCAGCACCACCCTCATCTCTGGCGAAGTCGACATGGCGGCGACGACGGTGGGGAACCACTCCTCCGACGACTGAGGCGGGGAACTACCACGACGGCAGCGACAACCGACGGCTAGGCTCAACAGTTCGGCGATGCGCGTTCACTTCTGGCAGCATCATCAGCGCTCCTAGCTAGTCTCTCCGGTGATCTTCATCGTCTGCGTGTCGATCGTACCAATAGCGGTGAGTTCCGTCCCGATCGATTATTTCATTTTGCTTGATTTCGATCGAACAATTGTTCTTGATCTATAATTTCCAGATCGAAATTCAGAAGTCGGTCGTTTGAGTATCAATTCCTGCGGCGGTGCTTTTCCAATTCCGCCGATCGGCCGTATTAAGAAGGTGAGTTCAAATCGAGTATCTATGGATCATGTTTCCCTTCAATGGTTTTCTAAATATTGAATTGGTTCTGATCGAATCGTATAGATCGAACATTTATCCAGTTGATTACTCGAAGCCAGACTCGCTTCCAACAATTCGATCTGCATGTTGCGTTATTCGGTTCAGTTGGATGCTTGATTGAGTGAACTAGGGAGTTTTGGATCTGAAATTCTTGGTAAGATTATTTGAAATTTATACTTCCGGTCTATACTTTGGAGAGATCATAATATTTCATTGAATCTGGTCTTTCTGATTTCTGCATGGAAACTGTTCGACTAAATGCCTAAACAGGACTTTGCGAGTTCATTTGAGTATGAAGGAGTGCCAGCTCTTAAAGTCGAGTCTCTTTGGTTTCCTTCTTTCACCGGGTAAATTCTCCTAAACTCTTTACTCTGTTATTGCTTAGTTTGAATTTGGGAGTAATACCGACTGTATTTGTGTCCAGTGCTCGTGTTGCATCACGTTCGTGTCTGCTGGGGTCGTTGTTGATTCGTGTCTAGTATGGAGTGTTGGGTTCCTTGAGCCAATTGGATACGGGTGGTGTTGAAGTCAGTAGAGGTTATCGATTGCAAGGAGGGTAATAGCTGTTGTTTTTTTTAAAATTGGGTTTTATTAGCTAGTGAAGAAGTGTTGAAACTCCTTTATACTTTGATGCGCGTTTTCAAAATGCTTAAGTCGAGTTTGTATTTTCATTGTAGTTGGTTCTGTACATCTCCTTTTTGAAGACTAATTTGTATATTCTTCAATATAATAAATTCCATGGGTTAGTTATTTTGATTCTGAGTTGAGGTATTGAGTTTGGCATTGGGTCTATTGTGATTTCCATTTTTATTTGAACAACAAGGGTTTGAGTCGCAGACTTCTGAATGTTGGGTTTGAATTCTTGAGAATCAAACGAAAACCAAATTTGTGATACAAACTTGGTGTTCTGGCAAGAGTGGGAGGTAGCGTTTATATTCAAAATGGGGTCATTTGTGTCAGTTTAGGTATTAAGTTGTGATTGTTGGCATTATTTAACCTTGGGCTATAGCTTAGTACATATAAATTGTAGATGGTAAGCATGGAACCTAAATGATAGTCTGCATATGTGGACCAACTTTAAGAATCTTTTTGGACTTACCAAACTAGTAGTTATAAGTGCTGCGAGTAGTGGTAAATTCAGTCATACCAACAATTGGTAATACTTTCCTTGGGAGTGCTTTAGTGATAGCCTTCCAAGATATGATTATCTATCTGACTAACCGTTGCATTAATCAATTTATTCTACCTAAATATTTGTATGTTTTTGTCTACTACTTAAGATTAAGGGTTCAATAGCTATTGTCTCTTAATGATTTTGTTAACTCAGGATTACTTAAGGAACTAAGTATTAATTTGCAAATTGAGACATGTGGGCTCGAACCCAACCCTGCAAGAGTTTCATGGGTGGCAACTGGGTACAGGTGATACTTATCTCTGTGGTGGGGGGTTTTAAGGCTTAGTTGGTAAAAACTTTGGGTTGGATCCACTTGGAATATTATCAGCACTGTTAAATGAACTTTTGGAAATATTAGCAATTGAGATATTTTAAATAAGATTGCTAATCACTTATTAGTGTAAACAACATCTTGAATTAATTAAGTAATAATAAGCAGGTCGGTATATATTATTGAGTATTAATTAAATAATGTATCTATTGTTTTGTATCTAGTTAGAAATGTGTATGGCTAGCATACCATTATAAATAAATCATGGTTAGTTTATGGTTAAGAGAAGAGATAGCCAGCCGATATTGTCTAGAAATTAACCAACTTGTACACATTATTAAATACAGGAGGATATCTAGCCCAAATCTTCACCCGTACTCTCCTGGAGCAAGGCAAGTACTTTTCTACGGTTTTGTGCATTTACATTCTTGTACGCTTTCTTGTGACACGTCATGGCACGATATCATGTACTCCTGTACTCCTGTATTCCTGTACCCTTGTTCTTGTACTTATTAGTGTCGGGTGGGGAAATACACTAGCCATGTGACCAATCCCGATTACTATATATTCCTGTACCTAGCTTAGGCCTCGTACTGCGCACGCGGGTCCTAAGTCGTACCATATTCATGTACTCCTGTGCATGCTCCTGTACTCACCCCAGCCGGTCACATGGACTAGATGTATTTCAATATTGTGCACTTGTCATGTCTGGTACTTCAGGATTATAGTTTCATTCCTGTACTTTACATGTTCCTGTACTTTACATGTTCCTGTACTTTACATTCATGTACTATACTCCTGTACTCATTTCCTGTACTATTTTTCTGTACTTTCATGTTTATTCCTGTATTTCATTTTCCTGTACTCCTGTACTTATTTCATATCATGTTCATGTTTCATTACCTAGAACTGTACTTTGCTCCGCTCCTGACTGGATAAGTTGCAGGTATACTTGCAGGATATCATCCTACTCTATGGGCCAGAGCCCAGGATTTAGCTGAGCAGGATGAGGCTTAGCTTGAGGCTTCAGGTTTAGATTACTTAGTTTTACTTTGAGATATTGACTTTAGAGTTCATAGCACTTTTCATTCCTGTTGCTTCTGGTACATTATGATATCTGGATTTGTGGATTATGGTGATCATTCTGGGATACGTTTTTAGATGCTGTGATTTCATACATGTTCATATTTATCTGGTTAGTTTCCCTAGCTTGGTACAGCTTACTTTGTCGTGTCTAACGACGAAGGCTGGGCGTGTCCGACTCGTGTCCGATTATTCGGGAGCGGGTCGTGACATGTTTTTAGTGGTGGCCCATGCAGGTCTATCCTAATGGTACCTAGGTATTAGAGTACTATTAGGGGACTTGATTAACTAGGGAAACTTGATCACAGCATAGGAAAATCAGAAAATAAGGGTATATCAGGTATATCAGGTATATTGATATTCTATAAACACTTGTTGTATTTAGGTCTAGGTTATTTTAACAGTTTTCTGTTTTTTCAGATAGTTCAAAAGCACGCGACACCGGAACAGTCGATTCACCTACACCTGAAGGTTTCGAGCTCCCACTACCTTTTATCACTCTACTATCCCCATGGGTAGTACGTAGTTGACGGAGATGTTTGAAGAGTTCCTTGACAACCAAAGGGAGCAGGCCATCCTTTTTCCAAGCCAGATCTGTGGATACTCTCCGAGCCAAGAAGGATTTCTGACTTCCAGACTCTCAGACCTCGGACTTCTTCGACACCGAGCGCATATCTTGCACTGAGGAGCAGATCGAGAACATGGAGTCGCAACTGAAGATCATCCAAGTCCCTGAGGACTCGACTCCTCTGAAGATTGGAGCTATCAGCCAGAAGATCCATAATGTAGCACAGACAATAGAACAAGACCGGAAGCTGAAGGCCAGAAGAGACATGAAGACTTATAACAAAGACAGCAACTGGCCTGGACCCGCAAAGCGTCGTAACACTCAGACAACACTTCTTCAGCCCAGCAGAAGATTCAGATTCAGCCGGCTATCATTTGTATTTTCTGCCGCAGCCCAGGACACCACTACGACGAATGCCACAAAAGACGGAGACTACGCTTGTACTGCGGATCACCTACTCACCAAGTCAAAGATTGTCCGGAGACCGTTGATCGCATTACCGAGAACAAGCACGAGGAGCACCAGGACCGCAGCAGAAGGACCCGCCTCTCCAGATTCAGCAGCTATATGGAGCATTACCGCATGGACCAGTCTACGTCAGGACAGTGAAGAAGATTGGAGTGATTCCAGTCCCAGAGGAAATACTGAAGACAAGATTTCTTTTGCATGGTTGGAAAAACCATGTATCTTGATTAATAATCCAGTCTTTCCTTAAATTCTCTTAGCACCTAGATCATTTCTTCGAAACTTCTTGTTTTCTATTTTTGAAATCTTGATTGATGTCGAAACTTACTTTGAGATATTGTTTCCTGTTTTGGTAAACTTGTTTAAGATCCACAAATCGATAATTGTTTGAAATTCATTATTCGATACCGTTTGCATATTCATCATTCCTGACCTTGTTTCCTAGTGATGGCTCCTATTTGCAAATTTTGTCTCCTTATCAAACTTTGTGTTAATTGATAATTAATCGTTTCTCGAGATTTTATTTTAAAATCCTGTTCCTCATTCGAAACTTGTTTAAGCTTCGTCCTATTCAGGACATTGTGGAGGATTCCTTTGAAGGTTTGAAGATTTCTTTTCCTATTTTGGGATTATGACTCGTTCTCTATAAAAGACTTGTTTTCCATTCATGATTTTTGATTTGAGAGTTGTTGTCCACTACTTTGTTTCGATCTTGCTTCCTACTCGTTTCAGTTTTCTATTCAAGGCTTTATTGAAATTTGGTTTTCTAATCGTGATTTTGAGATCCTGTTTCCTATTCGGAACCTTGCTTTCCTTCGAGATTTTGCCTCCTATTCAAGAATTTGTTTTGTTCACGACCTTATTTAACCTCGTTTCCTATTTGAGATTTCGCTTGTTTCATACTCACCATTCAATGCTTGTTCCCTATTCTCTGCTTAATATCCTATTTCTCCTCACTAGTCATGACCTTGCTTCTTGTTCGAGAATTACTTTCTATCTGCAATTTTGTTGATAATTTAGTTCTAATGAGACTTTGTATACTATTGGAGATTTTATTTTCCATTCGGGATCTGTTCGAGATTTTGTCGTTACTTGAGATTTTGTTGAACTTCGTTTCCAATGCGCGATTTAATTTTTATTTTGCGACATTGTCTTATATTTGATGCCTTGCTACTGTTCATCATTCGAGACTCTGTTGTCCCTTCGGGATAATGTCCTATATATGGAATCTTATTACCATTCTAGATATCAGTTGAAATTTTGTTATAATTTGAAACTTCGCTCCCTGTCTGAAATTTTAAATCTCCCTGGTTGCCCTTTTGTACTCACTACTCTTCGATTGGATTCCGTGTTACTTCATAGTACCTAATAAACCCTTGTATTCTAACAGTCAGGTAACTTCACCATTTTCGTGACTTGGACTATTGAAACTCATTTTGAATTCCTTGGAACTCTTTTGAAATTCCTAGGGATAAAGTCGAGAGACTATTCGATGACCTACTATGGCATGACAGTTGCGCGCTGCAGCCATTAGCTGGATTATGGAGACTGAGGGTTCACTGCAGCCAGTAGCGCACTGGCGAGGCAGGAACTCTAAGTTGAAATGATTTCAAACAATCATAGGTTTTTTTCGAATACTGTCGAGACTTGTCAAATCTTCATATTTTGATCTCTTGAGTTGCTTGTTAATAATTGTTTGAAAATGGATAAGGTTGACATAATATTCTGTGACATATTGATGTTTGAGCCACGGAGCCGAAAGTCCACTGCAGCCAGACCTATACTGGCGGGGTAGGGATCTAAGCAAAGTGATTTCAAATACCTATATGTTCTCGGGTATCATGAAAATTATATTTCTTTTTCATATGATTATTGGTTTTCGAAAATCACAGATCCTTGCACGTTCATCCTGATTTGATACTGTTTCTCCTGAGTATTGCGTACGTCTCCTCAATCAACCCTTGCTAAATTTTCCTTCTAGCATTTTATCGTTAGATCATTGAATTCCTCAAAATTGTATATTACCAGATTGTGATTTCGTGCTTCATTTGTGACTTGTCTAAACTTCGATCTTAAGTCATGTCTATCTGACCATGATTTTCTATCTTGTTCTAGTCTAACTGTGTTAAACTATCGATTTTTGGTCGTACTTAATAATTGTGTCTTCATAATTTTGCTCCTCTAAGCTGTAATTGGAACTTCATTCTATCTCGTGCCTATTCGATTCTTGATTATTGATCGTGTTATTCCAACTTCTTGTGTGTAATTATCGTACAGGGTCTCAAGGCTTAGGTAGCGTCTCAGAGTTGCACAAGATTGACAGAAGCACTGGGCGGACAGCAGCAGACGGCCACTGGAGTTCATATTTGGAGATAGAGTATTCTTGAAGATCTCACCAATTAGAGGCGTCATCAGATTTGGCAGAGGCAGGAAGCTCAGTCCGAGGTACATCGAACCCTTCGATGTGACGGCATAGATTGGCGAGGTGGCGTATCGACTAGCGCTTCCAGCTAGCTTGGAGGGAGCGCATGATGGTTTCCACGTATTCCAGCTTCGACGCTACATTCCATATCCGCGTCATGTGGTGGACTATTCAGAGTTAGAGGTGGGTTCAAGATTGACTTACGAGGAGTAGCCAGTGGAGATCCTTGATCGGAGGAGAAGCGCTTGCGAAACCAGACTATTTTTCTTGTCCGCATTATGTGGAGACATCACTCTCCGGGAGAGTCCACATGGGAGCGCGAGGACGAGATGCGAGAGCGCTATCCTAGTTGTTTGCTTGATTGTATTTTTGTGTAAATTTTTTTTCTATTTTCAATAAATGACTGGTGCTTAAATCTTTTGTGATTCTGAGATTTACTTTGTGGGTCTTTTGTGATTCTGAGATTTACTTTGTGGGTCTTCGAATTTCGAGGACGAAATTTTTTTAAGGGGGAGAGATTTGTAACTCCACTTTTCCGTTTTTCGTGAATTTTTAAATTTTCCTGATAATAATATAATAACTTATTTTAAACAATTTTCTTTGAACAATTGTTGTTAACTATTTTGAATGAATTTCATGATTGTTTTTGGAGGAAGAATTGAATTTTTGGCAAAGTAACTAATTTTCGATTTAGTTAGAGTGGTCCCCAAATTTTTTTAACAAATTTTCTAAACAGATTTTTTTTATGTTTTGTAATTATTTGAGTGGAGGGGGTTAGTTTGTGAATAGTGAAAAGGGTGAGGGCTTATTTGCATAATTGTTTTTAGTGGAGGGACCGAAGTGAAAATTTCACTTCTTCTTTATATTTTGATCGGAGAGAGAGAGAGTGACTCATTTTTCCAGAGTCCTCTCTAATCTCCATTTTCCCTCTTCCTATTTCCTCGGCCGATCTTGGAAATTCGAGGCGAGGCTCCGGCAGCAGTGGCGGTCGAGTTATCTTCCGGCGACGCCTCCGACAGCAGCACCACCCTCATCTCTGGCGAAGTCGACATGGCGGCGACGACGGTGGGGAACCACTCCTCCGACGACTGAGGCGGGGAACTACCACGACGGCAGCGACAACCGACGGCTAGGCTCAACAGTTCGGCGATGCGCGTTCACTTCTGGCAGCATCATCAGCGCTCCTAGCTAGTCTCTCCGGTGATCTTCATCGTCTGCGTGTCGATCGTACCAATAGCGGTGAGTTCCGTCCCGATCGATTATTTCATTTTGCTTGATTTCGATCGAACAATTGTTCTTGATCTATAATTTCCAGATCGAAATTCAGAAGTCGGTCGTTTGAGTATCAATTCCTGCGGCGGTGCTTTTCCAATTCCGCCGATCGGCCGTATTAAGAAGGTGAGTTCAAATCGAGTATCTATGGATCATGTTTCCCTTCAATGGTTTTCTAAATATTGAATTGGTTCTGATCGAATCGTATAGATCGAACATTTATCCAGTTGATTACTCGAAGCCAGACTCGCTTCCAACAATTCGATCTGCATGTTGCGTTATTCGGTTCAGTTGGATGCTTGATTGAGTGAACTAGGGAGTTTTGGATCTGAAATTCTTGGTAAGATTATTTGAAATTTATACTTCCGGTCTATACTTTGGAGAGATCATAATATTTCATTGAATCTGGTCTTTCTGATTTCTGCATGGAAACTGTTCGACTAAATGCCTAAACAGGACTTTGCGAGTTCATTTGAGTATGAAGGAGTGCCAGCTCTTAAAGTCGAGTCTCTTTGGTTTCCTTCTTTCACCGGGTAAATTCTCCTAAACTCTTTACTCTGTTATTGCTTAGTTTGAATTTGGGAGTAATACCGACTGTATTTGTGTCCAGTGCTCGTGTTGCATCACGTTCGTGTCTGCTGGGGTCGTTGTGGATTCGTGTCTAGTATGGAGTGTTGGGTTCCTTGAGCCAATTGGATACGGGTGGTGTTGAAGTCAGTAGAGGTTATCGATTGCAAGGAGGGTAATAGCTGTTGTTTTTTTAAAATTGGGTTTTATTAGCTAGTGAAGAAGTGTTGAAACTCCTTTATACTTTGATGCGCGTTTTCAAAATGCTTAAGTCGAGTTTGTATTTTCATTGTAGTTGGTTCTGTACATCTCCTTTTTGAAGACTAATTTGTATATTCTTCAATATAATAAATTCCATGGGTTAGTTATTTTGATTCTGAGTTGAGGTATTGAGTTTGGCATTGGGTCTATTGTGATTTCCATTTTTATTTGAACAACAAGGGTTTGAGTCGCAGACTTCTGAATGTTGGGTTTGAATTCTTGAGAATCAAACGAAAACCAAATTTGTGATACAAACTTGGTGTTCTGGCAAGAGTGGGAGGTAGCGTTTATATTCAAAATGGGGTCATTTGTGTCAGTTTAGGTATTAAGTTGTGATTGTTGGCATTATTTAACCTTGGGCTATAGCTTAGTACATATAAATTGTAGATGGTAAGCATGGAACCTAAATGATAGTCTGCATATGTGGACCAACTTTAAGAATCTTTTTGGACTTACCAAACTAGTAGTTATAAGTGCTGCGAGTAGTGGTAAATTCAGTCATACCAACAATTGGTAATACTTTCCTTGGGAGTGCTTTAGTGATAGCCTTCCAAGATATGATTATCTATCTGACTAACCGTTGCATTAATCAATTTATTCTACCTAAATATTTGTATGTTTTTGTCTACTACTTAAGATTAAGTGTTCAATAGCTATTGTCTCTTAATGATTTTGTTAACTCAGGATTACTTAAGGAACTAAGTATTAATTTGCAAATTGAGACATGTGGGCTCGAACCCAACCCTGCAAGAGTTTCATGGGTGGCAACTGGGTGCAGGTGATACTTATCTCTGTGGTGGGGGGTTTTAAGGCTTAGTTGGTAAAAACTTTGGGTTGGATCCACTTGGAATATTATCAGCACTGTTAAATGAACTTTTGGAAATATTAGCAATTGAGATATTTTAAATAAGATTGCTAATCACTTATTAGTGTAAACAACATCTTGAATTAATTAAGTAATAATAAGCAGGTCGGTATATATTATTGAGTATTAATTAAATAATGTATCTATTGTTTTGTATCTAGTTAGAAATGTGTATGGCTAGCATACCATTATAAATAAATCATGGTTAGTTTATGGTTAAGAGAAGAGATAGCCAGCCGATATTGTCTAGAAATTAACCAACTTGTACACATTATTAAATACAGGAGGATATCTAGCCCAAATCTTCACCCGTACTCTCCTGGAGCAAGGCAAGTACTTTTCTACGGTTTTGTGCATTTACATTCTTGTACGCTTTCTTGTGACACGTCATGGCACGATATCATGTACTCATGTACTCCTGTATTCCTGTACCCTTGTTCTTGTACTTATTAGTGTCGGGTGGGGAAATACACTAGCCATGTGACCAATCCCGGTTATTATATATTCCTGTACCTAGCTTAGGCCTCGCACTGTGCACGCGGGTCCTAAGTCGTACCATATTCATGTACTCCTGTGCATGCTCCTGTACTCACCCCAGCCGGTCACATGGACTAGATGTATTTCAATATTGTGCACTTGTCATGTCTGGTACTTCAGGATTATAGTTTCATTCCTGTACTTTACATGTTCCTGTACTTTACATGTTCCTGTACTTTACATTCATGTACTATACTCCTGTACTCATTTCCTGTACTATTTTTCTGTACTTTCATGTTCATTCCTGTATTTCATTTTCCTGTACTCCTGTACTTATTTCATATCATGTTCATGTTTCATTACCTAGAACTGTACTTTGCTCCGCTCCTGACTGGATAAGTTGCAGGTATACTTGCAGGATATCATCCTACTCTATGGGCCAGAGCCCAGGATTTAGCTGAGCAGGATGAGGCTTAGCTTGAGGCTTCAGGTTTAGATTACTTAGTTTTACTTTGAGATATTGACTTTAGAGTTCATAGCACTTTTCATTCCTGTTGCTTCTGGTACATTATGATATCTGGATTTGTGGATTATGGTGATCACTCTGGAATACGTTTTTAGATGCTGTGATTTCATACATGTTCATATTTATCTGGTTAGTTTCCCTAGCTTGGTACAGCTTACTTTGTCGTGTCTAACGACGAAGGCTGGGCGTGTCCGACTCGTGTCCGATTATTCGGGAGCGGGTCGTGACAACAAGTGGGGTCAGGCTTTACCCATCGTGAGCGAGGGTATAGCTATGAACAAGTAACAAGTACAAGCGTGAGGTACAAGTAGGGATTTTGATCACACAACCACTAATAACTCCCCATCCCCGAATAGTATACTGGATCCGGACATGACACGTCATGATACGAGACTCAAGAGCAGGTGATCAGTCCACTCCCAAGTTCATGTCTATACAAGTACAAGTAACAAGTCAAGTCATGTACTAATATACCAAGTAATCCAGGAACAACATCTCATGACAGGATCCGACGTAGACTAGTCCGTGAACCATCGTGTCTAGAAATCAAGTAAGATACTACAACTGAATCGGATATAGCAGATATCAAGACAATGAAAACTATCAGTGAATGTACTCGCCTGTGGTCCTGATCTGATAGGGTGAACAGACGCTCAGAGTGATCACAGACCTAAAATAAGATACTATGAGTCAAACAGGGCTTAATACTGAAAAATGAAACTAACACAAGCCATGAATGCAAGTCTAAGCCAAAACTAGGTCAATCTAGGTCAAACTGAGTCATACTAGGTCACTGGAAGTCAATCCAAGTCAAACTAGGTCAATCGGGATCAAAGGTTGACTTACAGTTGACTTTTGGTCAAAAAGTCAACCCTGGTCAACTCTAGGTCAACTCTAGGTCAAACTAGTCTAATGTTGACTAACAGTTGATTTTCAGTCAACTGGTCAACTCTGGTTTGGTTTCGATCAAATCGGGTCGCTTAAAGGCTAAGTTTGACTCTCGGTTGACTTTTGTTGACTTTTGGTCC
Source organism: Iris pallida (assembly GCA_029216955.1). Taxonomy (NCBI): domain Eukaryota; kingdom Viridiplantae; phylum Streptophyta; class Magnoliopsida; order Asparagales; family Iridaceae; genus Iris; species Iris pallida. The sequence continues at coordinate 3,060,734 of JANAVB010031019.1, read as the reverse complement.
AAAAGGTCAACCGACGTCAAAACTAGTCTTAGAGTACCATATTTGATCATTACCAACCACGGAAATCAAGTTCTAACTCTATCTTAGGCTTCTAACACAAATACCCTATTCCTAGGCAAAACTAGCATTTACCCTTCCAAGGTAAATCCCGATACCTTGTCCAAACCCAAGGAAACCCCGTAAATACCCATGGTACTAGCCTAGGCTCCTTAGGGTAGCTAGATATCAACCTATCTAAGGTTTACCTACCAAGAAATTTGGGTATCCTAAGTATCTAGGCCATGTTAGGATACGGGGTATCGATTTACCCTATTACCTTATTCTATCTCATGAATTTACCCTTAACACTATCACACTCCCATACCACTCACTCACACACAACACTCACATGGTATTTCTCACACTCATAGGCTTCTCCTATGGGTTTCCTACTTGTTTAGACAATAGGCTACCTATAGGTTACTAAACTATGCACTCTAGACTCTCACACACCCACACAAACTCACAACTACACACACACACACATAGGTAAACACATGGACAGATTTTGTAGGATACATGGACTGATTTGTAGGGGTTTGTGGACTGATTTTTAGGGGAAAAGGACAGCCATCTAGTGCTGTATAGGTGGACAAATGATGGGGTTTAAGGGGATGTGCAAGTGGGGAAAAGTGGACTGTTATGTGGGAAAACAAGTGGACTGATTTAGAGGACTTGGGAGACTGATTTAGTGGTGTTGTAGGGCTGTCATATAAGATGAAGTATGGACAGAACATTAGGCAAAAAGGGGACAGCCAAGTAGGTGTTTTAGGACTGATTTTGAATGGGTTTTAAGGGGCATGTTGGGCTATTTTTTGAAGGCAAATGTAGGGGCTG